>JAUNZO010004610.1:0-21209 GCA_031894775.1 Chloris gayana | reverse complement strand
TGTAGAGAGAAATCGCACACTTATATTGATTCATCTCAAGGCATTTATACATGTACAGAGTCGGTTGCGGGAGCAACAGAGTCAGCGCATCTGGGGCAACTGATCAGCGCATGCACCGCATAGATTGTTAGATCCTACAAGTTAGGAACAGACTAAGAACGTGTTATCTATTCCAACACCCCCCTCAGTTCGTGCGTCATGCGTTGTGATGCACAAACTGCGTCTAAACTCCTGGAAAATGGAAGTAGGCAGCCCCTTTGTCATGATGTCTGCGTATTGAAGCTGCGTCGGAACATGAAGGACACGCAGGTTCCCCAACGCGACTTTTTCACGGACAAAATGTATGTCCAGCTCAATATGCTTTGTCCGGCGGTGATGAACTGGGTTCTTGGCGAGGTAGACGGCGAAGACGTTGTCGCAGTAGATGATTGTAGCCTTGGGTGTGTCGACATGAAGTTCATGAAGCAGCTGTCGTATCCAGCAACATTCAGCTGTGGCGTTTGCCACAGCTCTGTACTCGGCTTCCGCGCTGGAGCGCGAAACGGTTGTTTGGCGCTTGGCAGACCAGGAGACGAGAGAGTCGCCGATGAAGACACAGTATCCGGACGTAGAGCGCCCGGTGTCCGGGCATCCGGCCCAATCGGCATCGGAGTAGGCTCGCAGGTCGGCAGTGGTGGAGGCATGAAGCTGAAGTCCGTGATGCAGTGTGCCTTGGATGTAGCGGAGGATCCGCTTGACCAGAGCCCAATGGTGTTCGCGCGGCGCATGCATGTGGAGGCAGACTTGATGGACAGCGTAAGCGATATCGTGGCGGGTGAGTGTAAGATATTGGAGGGCGCCAGTGATGCTGCGGTAGTGGGATGCGTCAGCCGCGAGGGTGCCCGTCGAAGAAGAAGACTTAGGCTTGGTGTCAACAGGGGTGTCGGCGGGCTTGCAGTTGGTCATGCCAGCACGATCAAGTATGTCTTCGGCGTACTTGGCCTCGACCGAGGAAGAAGCCCGAGGTAGAGCGCTGGACGTGGATGCCAAGAAAGTAGTGGAGCGGCCCAAGGTCTTTCATGGCGAACTTGCTGCTGAGGTGAGTGATGATGCGCCGTAGTAGGTGGTTGCTTGAGGCGGTGAGGACGATGTTGACATCGTCCTCACCGCCTCAAGCAACCACCTACTACGGCACATCGTCCTCACCGCCTCAAGCAACCACCTACTACGGCGCATCATCACTCACCTCAGCAGCAAGTTCGCCATGAAAGACCTTGGGCCGCTCCATACAGGAGGAGGTACGCCATCTCCGAGCCATGGCGGTAGACAAAGAGCGAAGAGTCCGACCCGGTTTGGCGGAAGCCGATGCTGTGCGCCTCGCCAGCAAACTTCGGAACCAGGCCCCGGGCGCCTATTTGAGGCCGTAGAGCGACTTGGACAACAGGCGGACGTAGTCCGGATGTTCCTTGCTGATGAAACCGGCCGGCTGCCGGCAGTAGACTCTTTCGACCAGCTCACCATGGAGAAAGGCGTTTTTGACGTCTAGCCGGTGAACTGGCCAATGGCGAGAGGCGGCGAGGTGGAGCACGGTCCGTATGGTTGCGGGCTTAACGACAGGGGAGAATGTTTGGTCGAAGTCGATCCCCGGCGTTGTGTGAAGCCGCGAACCACCCATCGAGCCTTGCGTCGCTCGAGTGAACCATCGGCGTGGACTTTGTTCTTGAAGAGCCATTTCCCGGTGATGACATTGGCACCCGACGGTTTTGGGACGAGAGTCCATGTCCGGTTGGCGGTGAGGGCTTGGAATTCCTCCTCCATAGCCCGCAGCCAGTCGGGGTCACGCATGGCCGCCCGGACGGATGATGGAGGTGGTGCTGGCTGGGCTGTGGCGGCGTGAGCGTAGCGCGGGTTAGGCAAGTGAATGCCATCGCGGGCGCGAGTGACCATGTGGTGTCGCGGTTGTGGTTCAGTTGCTGCTGCAGCGACAGGAGGAGGGACTATCTGCAGCGACAGGAGGAGGGACTATAGGCGCAAGTTGCTGTGGTGCGGTGGTTGCAGGAGTGGTGGCAGTAGACGCAGGCGATTCAGCGGGTGCAGGCGGCGAGGTAGCAGGCAGGGATAGGGAAGGCGATGCGTGCGTGGTCGGAGGCAAGCGTGGCCGCGGGGCACGGTGGTGGCGAGCAGCGGCGGGCTGTCCGGCTGGCACAGTACCGGGTAGGCATCTCGTGGGCGGGGGCCGGGGTGCTGTTGATGGCGCCGGTTGTGTCATAGTCCTGAAAGGGAACACAGTTTCAACGAAAGTAACATGACGAGACGTTAGCACGCGCCTGGTGGCTGGATTATAGCAGCGATATCCTTTGGATTCCAGGGGATAGCCCAAGAAGATGCACGGCACCGAGCGCGGCGCTAGCTTGTGGGGTGTTGTGGCGGCTATATTGGGGTAGCAAAGGCAGCCAAAGACACGCAAATGGTCATACTCGGGCGCACGACCCGTAAGGATGTCATGTGGGGTGAGCTGGTTGCGAGCACGACAGGGGCGCCGGTTGAGGAGGTGAGTGGCGGTGGCGAGGGCATCCGGCCGGAACGAAGGTGGTGCGCCGGCGTGCAGAAGCAAGGTGCACATGCTGTCGTTAAGGCTGCGGAGGACTCGCTCGGCGCGACCGTTCTGCGGCGAGGTGTAGGGACACGTGAGGCGCAGGGCAATGCCGTGGTTGCGAAAGAATGTGCGGGAGGCATGGTTGTCGAACTCGGTGCCGTTGTCCGTCTCGTATACATAGAATGGGGCGCATGAACTGTGTCCGAACGAAGGCATGGAACGAGATGAGCGTGGGCAGCACATCGGACTTATGGCGGAGAGGAAAGGTCCAAGCAAAATGCGAGAAATCATCAAGCACCACAAGATAAAATTTAAAACCCGAGTTGCTAGCAATAGGAGATGTCCATACATCGCAATGCAATAATTGAAAAGGAAAAACTGAAATATGAGAAGACTCTGAGAACGGGAGCCGGACATGTTTGCCCACTTGACAAGCTTCGCAGTGGTGGTGGTCGGCCTTGGTGCAGCGGAAGGTAAACTTGGAGAGGATGCGCTGGAGCTGACCGCGGCCAGGGTGACCGAGTCGGGCGTGCCACAATTGGGAAGCATGGCCGGCGAGGAGACTCCGGTGGCGTACTCGGTTTATTGGAGGAGGGGCGGAGCGGGTACGGATCGCCATGAGAATCACAGACGGAGCAGAGTCGTCCCAGTGCGAAAGTCCTTTATGGAGAAACCAAAGGGATCAAAAATGACAGAAACAAAATTATCACGGGTTAAAGCTCTAACAGAGATAAGGTTCTTGATTAAATGCGGCGAAATAAGAACATTGTTAAGATGAAGAGGGGAACCGGATGTGGGAAGAGTGGTGTGACCAGTGCGCCGGACGAGCAGCGGTGCACCGTTGCCGACGACAATGGTGGTGGGTGAAAGGGAGGGTTGGGAAGAGGAGAGTATACCCGGGACACCTTGGAGCGCGGTGAGGAGGCCTGCCGGAGCGGATGGCGACGGCGTAGGCGAAGGCAGCATGTAGCCGTGGTAGGGCACCGTCGATGCAGCCGGCGCCGGCTGTTGGGCATTGCCGGTGCCGGTGAAGCCGGCGACGGATGGACGCCGGATCGGCATCCGCCGGGCCCTGGACAACGCCGGTCCAGGGAGTGAATGGAGCGCCGCGCGAGGCCGCCACCGGAGTGGACACAGCGGGTGGGCCACCGGAGTTGGGGCCGTCGGGGTTGTTCTTCTTGCGCTTCTTGCAGCGATCGCTAGAGCCGCCTCGAGTAGGTTGCTGCGGCGGGGCTGGCGGAGTTGGTGGAGTGGCGGAGGCTGCAGAGGTGTTAGCGGCGGCGAGGAGGGCCGTGTTGGCCTCCATCTTGGCGATGTGGGCCCGGCCGGCCTCGTTCCGGACGAGGTAGTCACGGACGAAGTGAAAATTGGGCAGCGGCTTGTGGGCGGTGAGCAACGAGATCGCCGTGCTGAACTTGGAGTTCAGAGCCACGCAGCGTATTGATGACGAGGGCGGGATCGGAGATCGGGTGCCCAAGGTCTCGTAGTAGATCGGAGAGCTGCTTCGAGCGGCTGCAGTGATCGGTGACGGAGAGATCGCCCTGGTAGAGGCTGTGGAACTCCCGGAGGGCGAAGACGACACGCCGGTCGGCGTTGTCGAGGAAGCGCACGCGAATCGCGGACCGGAGAAGTTGCGCCGTCGGGTTGGGCACCCGAATCATCCGCATCAGATTGGGGGTGATGGAGGTGTAAAGCCAAGAGACGATGCATTGGTCAACTTGAAGCCATTCGGTGTTGTGCCACATGGCCCGACCATCAATCGGTGCCGTCGACATGGTCGAGGATGCCAAACTTTCGGAAGGTGGCATCGAAGAAGGAGGTCCGAGAGGAAAATGTGGAGTCGCCGTAGTCGAGGATGATGGGAACGTGGGTGCGAATGTTCACGTGTTGGAGCGTGGCTGCGGCGACGGCATTGGGTGGGTCAGCAAAAGGGTTGGAGCCCGCAATGGAAGAGGAGGAGCTCGAAGCCATGGGTGGGCAGCGGAAGGTTGGAGACGAAGTTAGGCTGATACCATGTAGAGAGAAATCGCACACTTGTATTGATTCATCTCAAGGCATTTATACATGTACGAGTCGGTTGCGGGAGCAACAGAGTCGCCGCATCCGGGGCAACTGATCAGCGCATGCACCGCATAGATTGTTAGATCCTACAAGTTAGGAACAGACTAAGAACGTGTTATCTATTCCAACAGATATACTATTCTATGATGTGTGTGGGATCATTATCCTAAAAGAAGAAATATGATGTGTCGGGTCGTTTGACTCAATAAAGGCCCTTTTTTCGCATCTATATATATCCCTATTGATTCGAAAACTAGAATTCTTTCTCTATGAACCCAGACATCTCAAGATTGTGTCATATTTTACCATTCTATAAAGTATAAAAAACTTGACCTGCGGGGGTATGACGGCCCCGGGCATTGCATTTAAAGAGAAGATCCTCTCACGCAGATCAAGAAAACCCCGAACCCCCTCCCCGCCTTACATTGGGGCCACTAGCCTTGTGAGAACCTCGGGCCGGGACCACCATGGGCACCGTAGCTTCCAGAGGCAGGGCCTTAACCAAATGCTTTGGTGCGGGGAGAGGCGAGGGACTTTTTAACCCGGATCACAAATTCGCTCCCCCGGGAGTCGAACCCGGGACCTAGGAGGTGCTACTCGGGCACCTTACCGAGTGAAGTATAAACACCCCTATTTTACGCTTTGTCCTCTACTTTTTATTTGTTGGATCAATATCACCAAGAAAATAGTCGTCACCGCATCATGATCATGTGGGATTTAGAAGAGATTAAAACTTTTTTACTTTATCAAAAGTATAAAAGAGATTAAAATTAGGCAATGAATGAAACCGTAAGACCACGTAGGAGCTCCTCCTACATTGATCCATTTAGGAGCTCGTCACTGGCCTATATCTAGTCTAGCTCTCCTAATTTATGAGAGAGTGCAATGTGATTTGTTTCACTAGAAAAAATTAGAATAAAAAATGCTTTAGTGCTACTAGCATATGATGGATATAAAATATAATAAGGTGTTCCTCTATCACATTTATTATTTGATTGTAAGAGATATGAACCATAATGTTAGGAAGCCCCTGAAATAATTTCAAGCATTAGCATTAACTTCCCTAATGTATGCTAGTCCCAATTGTCTTAAGAGGATCGGAAAAACAAAGTCATGAGCTAACTGGCATTTCGTAATGTACAAAATGATTTAGAGTTTTTACATCATTTCAAACTCAGGAGAGATATATACAATAGTAGATAAAGTAACAAGTAGAATTGCAGATTAGTAAGGTTAGATTATTGTTGTGTGGCGAAGATTAATTTTGAACAAAATTTCTCTAATAAGTATTCCATTATAGTGCTATTACTTATAATGTTACAAATTTTAATTCATATGATCGAATATACACGCATGTGTAACTCTAACATTCTAACTCATTAGCAACATGTAGTACTAGCTGTAGTTTTCGCCTAAGAGACTAGGCAGGGAAGTGAAGTTGTGAGATTAGTCCAACATTAAAAGTTAGGTAGGTGAGAAGTTATTCCAACCGTAGTACCTTTGAATTAATCATTTTACACGAAATGAGGATGGAAATACAAGAGGTAGTGGCGTACCCAATAATTTTTTTGGTAGGAAAAAATATAAAAATAACAAATATTGCTCTAGAGTGTGCTACATTTGCTTTCTCACCAGCAACCTGAGGTAGTCCCAAGTGTACCCGGACTAACCCCTAGGTCCGTCACTGGTAAGAGGGGTGTTATGTGTAAATATGGGTTTGACGATATGTGGATTTGTATGTGAGATGCTACAGTGATATTATTGCATCAGCTCTCACGGTACGTCTGTGTGAGCAAGCTCGCAATATTATTGCATCAGCTCTCATGGTATGTCTGCGTGAGCAAGCTTGTAGTACGACCGTGCATCGATGGAGGGGCGGGCTCTACAGGGTGGGCACATGCCCCTATGCTCATTGAAGTATTTCTCGCTCTACAGTATCCGCTTGTTGTTTTTACGTTGTGATGCCGAGAGCGTCAACCCTTACCGGAGGATGGAGGTTGACTACACTCTAGTATATGTGGACAACCTATAGTAGTAGTAGTGGTTGTTGTTGTTTTGGCCCAAAAGATCTAAGGTGACCTAAGGCGAAGTTATAGGATTAGTTCCACATTAAAAATTTAGCTGGTATAAGAAACAATGAGATCTTTACGATGTTTGCAAATAACATGGATCATCCATTGATTTAGATCTAGCTCAACAATTAAAAGCACTAACCAAAGGTACTTAAATATTGATGATAATACTTAAGTATAGAGGGTAATAATGTAATTTTTATCTATTGGAAAATTTAGAAGGTATAAATCTAATAGAAAATGGATTGATACATGATATGCTTCTATTTGCATGGTATCCTTAATATTTACTTGGTTACTGTTCATGTACCATTGAAGGCATGGCGATCGTGATTCCTATTCCACAGCCGGTCGTACCGCAAGTTTCTTGTGGACCCTAAACTCCCTTCCATCTGCTCACATAGTGGGACCTGCTGCAATATAAAATTATAAGTTATGACAAGAAGTTATTTTCGTAAGTTATGACGAAAAGTTACATGTATACATTAGAAGAAGTTATTTTCGTAAGTTATGACGAAAAGTTACATGTATACATTATGATGAAAAGTTATGTATATATATCATCCTGATAACTTATGTAGTATAAATTATGACAAAACTTTCCTACAATACAAATCTACGGGATTGATAACTTTTATTAACAGGAAAGGCCGCAAGTTAGCGGGCCCGGATTCCTATTCCTGAACCGGTCGTAACTATCAATTCTAGTTTACTCGAAATATTCCACGGCCGGACGTAACACTCAAGATCCCGCATGGCGATAGGCAATCAACAGAATTCTGAAATGATTAATTTGAAAGGATACAGAATGTATCGATAAACTATCAGTTTCCATTTACATTAAGTTCTAGTTTACTCTTTGTTTCTTGAGTGTTCTATATGAGGAGGAACACAACTTTCTTAGAATTCTTTACCAATAGTTTATTTCACTATGATTTATTATGTGCATTCAAATTTTATACGCCATAATCTCTACAAATATTGTTAATCTTCAACAAGCCTTGTAAATTAAAAACGAATGGTGAAGTAATATCACCAAATAGAACACTCATTCACCCAACTACTTTTTTTTTTGCAATAGGATCTTATCTCACGCACCGGATCATCCTAAGCCCCTTCCATGTTTCTATATCCAGATCCGGAGTCTCAGTGACCAATATATCATTAAAAAATTTAATAAGATCACTTAGTAAACAATTTGGACTATTTATCATGCGTGATCATTTTTTCAAACAAAAAAGGGACTAAGACAAAGTGACCCTTTTTCTTCTATCTTATTTAATATACTAGTAAACATGCTAGCAATTATGATTGGTCGAGCCGAAGCTAATAATCAGATCTCATGGGTTGTCCCACACTTAGTTGACGATAATCTCCACATTAATTATAGTATGCCAATGATACAATTATTTTTATGGAGGTTACAATCAAAACAAGTTGTTCCAATGTTACAAGCCGATGATGGGATTTGTTGTCGTTTTGAGAATTCTAGACGTTGTTGCCCCTGCTAGGAGTAATTACTGGCACCACGAACTATGCAATTTTTTTTAAGAAATAGGAGAGGAAGGCTCCTACTGAAAAGTCTTAAAACTGTGCAAGTAACAACAGAGAAAAAGAAAAACCAAAAGAAGATAACTAAGATTATGTTGAGCTGATCCATTCTTCAATTCTAGGGAAGTATTTTGGCTTAGCTCTATGTAACAACAACCTGAATTCCTTTCGGAAGTTTCCTTGCACCTGACCACTGTTGGATCAATATTATCAAAGATCCATTTGTTTCTAGTCACCCAAATGGACCAGGTCATGAGAATGATGATTTCCATTGAGAAAGGGAGCCCACATTGCAGCTTAGCTTCAGTGCACATGAGCTACCTAGCACTTGTGTTTACCAGCGAAGTGGCTCAATGTGCTATTTATTGAGCCGGAGAAACAAACAGGTTGCCAGGACGCGAGTAAAAAAGATTCCAATTTTGGCTTCCGCCTGCACCAAAATTTCGTCCCCGTGCGTGCGAAAAGGAAACATATTTTTTGCACCTGCATGCCCACGTCCAAGTGCATCGCCATGCAAAATGCGTAAATTATGGAGATCAAGATCAAACCCGTGACCTTAGAGCATCTCCAAGAGCTCTTCGAAAAATTGATCCCTAAAACTTGTTTATGTTAACATCCTAATTTGGTTAGGAGTTCCTCCCTCCTCTAACAGTTCCCTCTAAAAATTGATCATGTTTACTTATAACTAGACCACGTGATCATTTGGGTCACAACAATAATAATTCCCTTGAAAACAGAAGGATTGAGGGTCCCAATTTCCCCTCCTCTTTCTAGCTATAAATGAGAAGGTTTTAGGGAGGGAATTTTTGAACCTCTCTTGGAGATGCTCTTATGCATCAGACTTACAGCTGTGAGCCAGTTGGACTGAATATAGAATGTTGACTGCAACGCACACCAGGCTATTTAATGAGGGCATATAGGGAAAACTAACCCCTATTGAATGACGTCTTGGTAAGCTAATGATGTCCAAAATGACATCCTTTGGTGATATGAAGGGAGTACTTACTAAATAGAGCATTTTATGTTCACCTAAAGATCAAGGAGGATTGAAAATTCTTAACTTGGACTTACAGTACAAATGTTTGTTGAGTAATTGGTTATTTAAGATTATTAACGGAATGGGGTTTGGCAAAACCTTCTTAGTAATAAATACTTGCGAACTAAAACAATTACTCAAGTTCAACACATGCCTGGTGATTTCTCAATTTTGGTATGGCGACGAAGGTCAAAAGAGACTTTTTGGGAATGGGCAAATTTGTTTGTACACAAATGAGATTTTGGAGGATGTATGGTTTGGTAATGTTACCTTTAAGGATCTTTATCCATCCCTGTATAATATTGTTAGCAAAAAGTGACGCTGTTAATGTAGTTATTTAGTCGAACCAACTATGTAGATTGCAAGACACACAACAATCTAATGTAAGGGAGAAGTTCACATGGTTACTAAGGCCATTCTCAGTACATTCTAAGTGAAGTAAACAATCAAATGTGCAACCCGAAGAGTACCAACAAAATTAGCACTACATCTCACAAAATGAGAGGACAACCACAATGTACTGCCAGCTGCAATACCCAACATTGACCTCAACTTTAGCACAAAATCCATGCAGAAACAAACTCTATGTTGCACCCAATTATTCACATCAGACATGCATTAGAGAACAACCTTCACTTTCAATTAACAAACTCATAATAGCTCTAGAGAAAGCTGCAACCAAAAATGCCATGAGCACAATGCAACAACAATATAAACCATCTAAAAGCACCTCAAGATGATATAAACTCAAATGAGCTCTTCATGAATGAGAAAATAAATAAAGTGCATCACTTCACATAAGATGCATTCTACCAGCACCATAATCATCAAAAGACAGACATTGTCTTCAACATATATATATCAACCTGGCCACAAACCATAGATCTGAACAGTAAGGTCTAAACACAAGGAACCCCAAATATCTAACTTCTCCACCTCAAAGTCAACTACCACAAGCAGGCCAACAACCAAAAACAAGACTCCAAAATGGACGAGTATTTACCTTTACCATTTTCTAAATAAAAACAGACAAATATATTTTTCTCTGAATTTTAAGAGAAAGTTAATTAAGATGCACTAGAAATTCAATTATTGCTTAACAATTTGTGTATTTTCGGATTGTTAATTAAACATTTTTAATACCTTATGGATTAAATTAAGTGGAAATGGGTGTTACAATGTTAACTGACAACCAAAAGAAGTTACATAACTTTTAATAGTGAAAAATATTTTTGATTTAAGATTTTGGGACTCGTAAGAGTTAAGGCTGAAACACTTTAAACAAAAACAAAATTTCATCTCAGACAATATTTCATCGGGAAGAAGGATCCAACGCCATGTCCAGGGATCTCCAGGTAACGAGTACCCATGTACAAGAGATGATGTTGGGACTGCAATGCCGATATTTGCTGGCTGAATCCTATGTCTTCCCAGTGTCAACACAAAACAATACATGCATAGGCACCGTGCGGCGAGAGCTCGGATCCCTGGACATTCATGTGTTCTAAATCCGACAGCGATGAAAAAGCAATTTATAGGATGCCGTACGAAAGAGCCGGGTAAAGTGCACTATGGAAAAGTAGAGATTTTTTTTGCCTTCCTCATATATCTAATGTGTGTTTCAAGATCATCTCTCTTCTCTCAGCGCTCACGATTGGAGATGTGCTGCAGATCTTTGCGTGTGGATCTTCTCCCCAAGAACATCAATCATGCCACAAGAGTTTCTGTGGAATCAATAATCACAAATCCATGCTTTGCCAAATCACTGATACAACGTAAACGCTGCAGGCTCTAGGTTCAGAACAAAACATAATTTCTTACAATTTTCATATGTTCATGTCACTTACAGTAATGACTTAAACGTCAGATTTTCTTTGAATGGTTCAGGTGCCGTAGTTATTTACTTCTCTATGAATTAGGAAAACATTTATTTTGTCTTTGTACTTGGCGAGATCTATATAGATGTATGAATAACTAGCCAATTTGTTAAAATATTTTTTATACATAGTTTTAGGTTTCTAAAGTCACTCTAATTATTGGACATATTGTTTTCTAAGAAAACATTATTTGAAATGTAAAACAAAAAAGAGAAAACAAGAATCAGAAGTCCTCATGAAAATACCGGTCAATACCGGCCGGTATCGGTAAATACTGGTCCATACCACCCGGTACCGGTCAAAATACTGGTACATACCGGTCTAAATTGAGAGTATAACATTTTTATGAGATATATCTAAATGCTACATTGAATATAATCATTATATACAGTAAGTTATTTATTTAAAATAAATATATGATTCAAATTATATGTTAAAGGTATATTTGTGAACAATTATATCATATATTGTTCTTAAATTAGATGCCGGAATGGTACGCCGGTATGGACCGGTACCGGAATGTGCCGTTCCATTGAATAAAACGGAATGGTGACCCGTAACGGTATTGAAAAGTTAGCTATTAATGTGCCATATTTTTCACAATTTATCTTTATATAAAATAATGTTATCTTTTAATAATATTCTGTTAGTTCGTAGTAAATTTTTTCGCCTGGTTAAGGATTTTTTTTACTTTCATGTAGCATCCAGCATGATCACGAATGATATGCTGTTTTCTTTTCGTAGTCCTACATGTAAAGGAACAATTGTTACAATACATCATTATTTTAAAACAGATGATTATTTGTGGGTAGACAGCACATGTGAAACTTATTTGTATTTGTAACAAAAGGTTTTGTCTATAACAAAATTTTCATATTTGTAAAGCTTTATCTTTTTCCATCACGTCATGATGATATGATGAGATTTCCACCCATGGAAGTTTTTTTTCTCATATACGGGCGTTCTTTTTTCTTTCACGCAACAAAAGAAAAGATAAACTACCACGCTCACATGATATAGGTGCAGTGGCAGACCCAGGAATTTTATGGAGCCTGGGCGTACATTTCATGGATATTCAAGAAAAATACTATCAATCACTAACATGGATAGTTGTAGCTAATTTTCATAGACAATTAGCTATAATTATACTAATTGTTTCAGTTTGTACTACAAAAATTTGATATGTCAGACACCTCTTGAAGAAATACGATGATTCATTAATTATAGCAATCTCAGCTTATTGTCTCAGATTGGTATCATGGCCGTTGGGCGTTAGTCGAAACATTGATTGCAGCATGCAGCAGCGGACCTTGTACAGTCACCGGCGACTGGATGTGTACGTGTGTGTGGCAGCGGCGGCGATGTCGCAAACTTGCTTCTCCGACTCGGAAACAATCAACGGATGATCACGCAATGGAGCAGCAGGCCATAACAAATCTAATCATCCAAGGAATTCGACACGTACTAATTAATCGAGGCCTATCCGCCTTTAATCGTTTTGCTTAGCCACTCGTAAGTACAGAGTATAAAGGCCCTGTTTGGAACAACTTATTTCTGAAGAGATTCTGTAGAAAACCAGATTCTCTAGCATCCAGCTGTGAGCAGAATCTGTTGTTAAAATAAGCTGAGCGTTTAGCAACCCTGATTATTTCAGTAGAGATTATCTGTCCTAAGTGCACAATGTCTGATATGCCCCCAGAGTTTGTTATGACTTGTTTGACAGTTGAGAAGGCAAAGAGAAGCACGTAGTATTTTTTTTTGATAGATAAAAGAGTCGTCAAATTTTCTCTAAATGAATAATAGTAAGATGTTGCTACAATTTAGTCCATCAAAATAGTACTCCATGTTTACACATCCAATAATAATGGTAGCAATGCTCCCACAAAGTACAATAATCATCCTAACTATGCAGCGGCTATGGAGTCACGAAATGCTCCCATGTCATACTCATCATTTGTAATGCTCGGATCATCATGAAATTCTTCAGGAAACTCATCTTGATAGTTCTCGAAATCATCATCATATAAGGCACTCGTCCCTAATAAAATTATGAAGAGTCATGCAAGCAACTATAATTTGCGCTTGCGTCTCTATCGGGTAGCTTGGCATTTGTTTTAAAATGCGTCACTTATTTTTTAGAATTCCAAAGCACCGTTCAATCGCATTCCTAAGAGATGAATGAGCATGGTTAAACACTTCTTTCAATCCAACCGGGTTACCATGTTGAAACTCGGGTACATGATATCGTTGACCCTTGTATGGCGCAAGATAACCTTGTTTATTTGGATATCCTGAATCAACTTAGATAGTATTTTCCTGCAAATATAGTTGTTAATACAATACATAATTTTCCTCATATATATTAAAAGGAAAAATACACAAAGTTACCTTGTGGAGGTTTTGGAAACTTGTGGCTGTAGGTTAGCAAAGTATCATTTAGTATTCGAGTGTCATGAGCAGATCCTGGCCAACCAGGTGACAACAAATGTAAACCTCAAATCAAAGTCACAAACAGCCATAATGTTTTGTGATGCATAACCATGCCGACCAACATATTTGGGTGTCTCACTTAATGGGACAATCACGGGAATATGAGATCCATCAATAGCACCAATGCAATCCTTGAAATGAGGCCAGAATCTAGGTTCTTGAAGTCTAGGATGCACCGATGTAAAATGAGGGTCTTTTGGTTTAATGATGTCCGCGGCCATTCTTGTTACACAACCTAGAACATCATTGAACTTTCTACTAATTGTCTCGGTTGAATGGTGAAACACATTCTTCACGAGTACGATTAGACCGAGGAGCACCACAAGTCCATAGAAACATTGCCAATGCTTCTTTACTAGATACTTCCCTAGTCGATTGCAATCCATATCTTGTTACCAATGTTTCATGGAGAAGATGAAAAACTGTCCTTCTCATCCCGAATGTCTCATAACACTTGGCCCTATCTTCAAGTAATATCTCAGTCCAAACACTACCAGGCATCCTAGGCACTCGCTCTAGGCTTGTTAGAACGTGAATCATAGTTATCATTCATTAATTCCAAAGCAACACTAACAAGTATGAAGTCATCATCATCATCATCATCACTAGTACAATGTGGTATGATCTCATCCGATTCCTCTTTATCACTTGAAGAACTCATCTGAAAAATAATATAAATATGTAATTATTCACTTTACACAACCATTAGCCATGCAATTATTTAAGAGTGAAAAAATTCATCGTATAGGACACACACAAATAAAGTCAACACAACCATGAAATAGCAATTATTCAAGAGTGAAAATAGTCATTGTACTTGGACACACACAAATAAATTCACAAAGGATACATAGGTGCACAAAGGATACATAAGTGCACAAAGGATACATATTGCATAAGCATACAGACAAGCCTAATGTTTCTTTTTGTCCTCCCAAGTCCTCCTCAGCCATGCAAGTCTTCCTGTTGGTGTCTTCAATGTGAAAAATATGTCACGGTACTCCTTCTTAATTAGAAGTTGAGTTACATAATAGTGCTCATCACTCCCTTCTTCTCGCCCCAGCTTGTATGACTAAATCCAGCAGCTCAGCTATCTCTTGCCTAACAGGATCTACAAGCATAGAGGTAGCTGAATACTTGCTACTTTCGGACTTCTTCTCATATGCATCGACCAACCTCTTCATCGGACCATCTCTATATGTCTTCTTCCCCTTCTTTCCTGATGGAGAAGCACCATGAGCAGCAGGCCTTTTCTCAGCTAAACGTTTGCCAACAGCAGGAGATGGTGAGTCATTGCTTGGCCCATCCTCACTAGCTTGAACGTCGGTTCCATCAGTATTTCCTTCTCCTACAGCTCGAGATGGTGCACTACCTCCAGGAACAAATGAGGTAGCATTTGTTACACAAATGCTATCAAAGAGGATCCGCATCTCCTCCTCAAACTCAAGTGGTGTAGTTTTGAACACAATACATCCTGGCATAGCCTGAAAGAAAAATAAACATTAAACATTAATGTGTAAACATACTACTAGCTTCAAAAACATGTAGAATAGAGAAGCCACTTATTAGCACTCACCACATTTTGCTCATCCCACCAATCATCAGTAGCAGCGATACAACCTGAAATTGGATCTCTTCCCAAACCAGAGGCTTTTATGTTCAAAGTTTTCCACTGTGTATAGGACCTCTTCAAATTGTCCCATCTGTTCTTATGCTGCTCACGGGTGTATGACCTCTTTGTGCGGTCGGTGAACTTTTTGATAAGATTTGCATAGCCTAAAGAATTCAGGGAATGCTGTGGCCTATTGTTAGCTCTAACTTCTTCAACACAAATCTCTAACCAGATCTTGTGCACCCATGAGTCCCACTTTGCCACTACCTTTGCCATCTACGAACTGCAATGGAACTACAACATTTACATAATACAAGACACAAATGTTTCTACATCTAATTCCTAAAAAGTTACATACCTAGCAAGACCAAATTAACGGGCCATAAATCCACAGGTTACAAGAAAGAAGACTACCTTACAGGCGGCGTCGGTCCTCCGTCCGGGCGAGTTTCGTCCTCTCGTCTAGGCGGGCATCGGTCCAGGCGGCGTCGTCGTTCCGATCCAAGTGGCGGCGGCGGTCACCGAGGGGCGCGGCCCGTGGGAGAGGAGCAGCAGCGCGGCGGCCCGTGGGAGAGGAGCAGCAGCGCAGCGGCTGGGGAGAGGGGCAGCAGCGCAGCGGCCTGGGAGAGCACAGCTGGCGCGCGCGGCCTGGGGGAGAGCAGGAGATGGGCGGCGGCGACCTGGGGGAGACGAGCGGATGGGGCGGCGGTGCTGTCCAACCCTAGCTCCGGTGTCGAGCAGTGCGTACCGGTTCGATCTGTTGGATATTCTGATGGCAATTGCGGGTAAATAACGCTGAAGTTGCTGGGGAGTTTCGTCTCCAACGCGCAGCGTTGAGAAATATCCACCCCGGGCCTCGATTCCACGTCGTAGGTGTCCTGGGGCCGAATCTGCTAGCTGATACTAGGGAACGCTGGTCCAAAATCTGAGTGTTTGGCTCCACAATCTGATTATCTTGGATGGAAGTTGCCTATAATCGGTTCCAAACAGGGCCAAAAACTTGTTGCACCGTCGTTGGAGCCCGGGCAGGCACCCAGGATCGCCTGGCCCTGGGTCCGCCAGATGTATAGGTGGAACGAAATCATCTGCCGTCGTAGTACTAACGGCATCACCGTGCCGTAGCTTATCTGAATCGTTGATTTCACATCTGACCCTCCTCCCAAAGCGTGTGACAAGTCAACGTATTTTTCCTTGGCTTTCTTGGCCCACGGTAAAGCCCAACAAAGAGAAGAGATTCGTTGGCCCCGTGGTCTTCCTTATCGCTTTCACCTGAGTTCCCGATGCGGCTTGCTCACCAGTCGCCACGCCAGGCTAGCATTAGACGATTCAATCCCTAAATCCACACTCCCAGCTCCGGCTATTGGTATCCGGCACCGGCTGCGGCAACGACAGCTTGTTTCTTTTTTCTAGTCTCCTTCGTTGTCGTTCTGCTGCTAGAATGACAACACGATGGTCGTCTCAGTCTACTACTCCATCACATGCTGCTTCTGCGGCTGGGTACGCAACGTTAGGAGTCCAATGCTGCTTCGCGCTGCCGTCCAAGTGCTAACGAGCCGCCGCCCTTGGAGCACCAAGCTTGCTTGGGGGAAGAAACGATTAGGTCTCTTTTCGTTTGGGATAGCAGCTGTGAGCACAAGCTTTGATGTGCCGGTAATGGACAATGTGCCGAGGACCCGTGGAGCCTTTAGCTAGCAGCAAAACAGGTATTATAAGCATTCAGCCTCTCTATTTGTAGTTACTGAGTTCTATTGGTACAAAATATCCTGATTGGACATAATTTCAGAATCAGGCATAATCCCATATAGATTGCATGAATTAGTGTTGAAAACACCATGGATTGACCCCAAGATAGCACGATGTGTTTCAAAAGCAAATGTGCATTGTTTCTTTAAAGGAAAAAACGATAATGCTGAATTCTGATACATTACATTGTAGAAGTATTATCTTAGATAATAAAAATACTAGTGTGTCACTGCATTGCTAGAGCATGTTGTCCTTTAATCATTCCTATTTTCATCTTTTCCTTCTCCTGAGTACAGCTCAATGCCATCACAGTTACCCTGCAATGGCAAAAATTATTAGAACTATTTGGTAATGGTAACATATTTGTGCTGCAAACATTATGGCAAATATTTTTTTATTAGCTGTAAGGATATACCATGAGAAGGTGCATATAACCACCAAAACCATTTGCTTCAAGCACTTGATTGTTGATAGTGCAGGTCTGAACTAGTGGTTGAGTGAATTCATTATCTTGAAATCCTTGGTTGTTGCTCTCTTGTGGTCCTGTTTGAACTAGTGGTTGATTGTGCACCATCAGCTCCTCTTTATCTCCCCGCAACTATGAATATTATGAAAAGGTTAGAATTTGTAATAGTGGTGAAGTAAAACCATCAATGTTTGAAACTGCTAACTGTACCGCCGGTATATTCGTAATTGTCTCTTTTTTCTTTGTTTTACGTATTTTTTCAACCCAATCATCTTTGCTTCGCTTTGCAGTCTTCTTTTGTACATCTCTTTTCTTTAGCCCAGTAACTTGTGACAGATGCTCTGGTAATGAAGAGATCTCTTGAGTTTCATTCTCTGCAGGAGCAATAGCTGGTTCTTTTAATTTTCGCTCCACGTCCCTAAATAGGTTGTTTAGTGTATTGTCCACTAGCACGGAACATTCTCCGTCGGTAGCAGCAAGTGAGGCTAAACAACTAAACTTGTGAGATAGAGATTTGTAGCGACGTGATGGTTCCAATTTTGGATTTTCTAGGACTTTCCTCCTATTAATGTCCTCAACAATTTCATTTCGCACTCCTCTCGTCCATCTTTTCAGTATATAGTGCTCGGGCAGTTTCTTAATGTTCATCAGATCAATAACTTTCAATGAATGAGCACATAGTATACCAATCCTCTCAAAAAGACGACAACTGCACGAAACTGTCTGTTCTGAAATATTATTTGTCACATTATGTTCTTGTTCAAAAGTATATTCTTTGCCAGCAACTTCAATTCCAACAACATGCTCGTTACTATTCGTTAATGGTCTTGCATAAGCTGCCATGGATCTTTCATATTCACCTTGAAAAGCTTCAAATATTGGAGGCGTATAAATCTCACTTGCTTGCAGCGACATTGGTGTCCTCACTTTGAGCCGGGGTTCTTTCTTCCTTGATTCATATTCAGAATCTAACTCTTTGCGCCGCTTTTCCTGGACAACCCTCTCAAAGTGTCTAAAAAGCGGAAAACATCCAAATCTACTTTCGGATAGCATTTTATGTCACTATTGAAGCTTTCACTCAGTTGCGTGATGTGAATTCCTAGTGTAAATACATTCGTCATATAACACTCGGCCCATTTTTCTTTTAACCTATAGATATTTTCCAACCATGTCTCCTTCTGGACCCTACTCCGCATATTATGAAACACCTCCTCAAATTTTAATACGTCCTCATGCTCGTATATGTAAGCACTAAAGTCAGCAAGAATACTTGTTCCTTCAGTTTTATCTTTGGCTTTAGCCACTTCCTTGCCTTCAGTTTTCTTTTTGCTCCTGGTCTTCTGTTTATTCAAATGTTTAACTGCATTTTGACTTATGTGCCAAGTACATAATCCATGTCATGTATTCGGGAAGACCTCTGCAATTGCTTTTTCCATGGCAACATCTTGATCAGTGAAGATAGTTCTAGGTTCTTTATAATTATGAGCAGACAGGAAAGTGTCGAAAAGCCACTTAAAAGAATCACAAGTTTCATCATACATGATAGCAGCCCCAAACATAATTGTCTCTCTAAATTGATTAAAACTAACAAATACACCAAACGGTCGGTAATCCTTATTAGTTCCAAAAGTAGTGTTAAAAGTAACTACATCACCAAAGTGAGCATAGTCAATAATCATTTTAGCATCTGCCCAGAATATGTTTGTTATTTGTTCTTCACTGTCCAACTGCAAAGCATACACAAATGATGGGTTTTCAGCAATTTTATGCTGGAAGTACCTCAATATGCTTGCTGCTTCACCATATTTTAGCTTTCTTTGGCGCTTAGTCCTTAGATAGTTTCTGTGATCACGACAAGTATAACTTAGGTTGGATATTCTGTCAACATAGCGACTAGCCAGTTCATGAGCAGCTTTAGGTCTAATTCCAAAATCATCGGCCATATCAATATCTATAGCTTGTGCTTCAGAAATCTTCCGTTGTGAAGGCATCAAATGGGTTGTCTCCGGCAACTAGAGCCTATGATTGTGTTCGGTGACCAAATCATGTAATATATAGGTTCCAGATTCTTGATCCAGCATAATTCCCATGCGAACATTGCAACCTGTTCTTGTTTCAGCTCGAGGACAATTGGTAAGATGATCTCTCTTGTCCTCTGTTCGGTAGCCTTGATTGGAACAGACAAACCTGCATGATGTAATTGCCTTGTCGAGTTGACTTTTGTTCTCATACTTCTTCCTTACGTTGAAGCATGTTTGACCTCCATAAAACACCCTAAACCTCCAAACTTCTTCAGAACTAGAAAATTTCATACCAAATCTAGGAATCCAAGGTGTATTGTGCATATTGTAAATACATGTTATTAATGTTGTGTTGGGCAGTACAGGAACACGAGAATTGTAATATTGTTTAGGTCATACAAAAATTGCTATTGTACCATGTTTAAGATCAATTATACATAGTATACTTTGACTTACTTGTTAAGAGATTCCATTGTTGCAGCTGGATGATCATCATGAGGATCCAGTGATGACATTTCTGTTGAGTTTTCCATGGTGCCAAGGAGATGATCGGGAGGTAGCGCCAGATCCAAAAGGCTCTTACGGAATGAAGATCTCAACAGACGACAGAGTTAGTTATGTTTTGGAAAGGACTGAATTGGCGTCAGATATTTATTTTTTAGGGAATTGGTGCCAGATACTTTGTTATCTGCCGCCTTTTCTCTCTAAAATAACGGAAAAACCTTTTGTTGCCGCAAGCCGTAGTAGTAATATTTGATGGGCCTAATTAAGGGCTGGCTTTGGGCTCTATCATTTGGGGTCCACGTAGATACTTGTAGAACAAACGGCACGGCTTTGCCGTAATTACTATTAAACATGTCCAAACGAGCGGTCCGGCACGGCCCGGCCCGTTTAGTTTCGGGCCGGCACGGCATGAAATTTCGGGCCGTGCCGGCCCACATGCCCGGTCGTCAGCCCACGGCACGGCACGGCAGCCCGTCAGTCACTCGGCCCAGTATACAATAGCGGCCTATTTAGCGTAAACAGTTGCAAAATGGAGATGGAAAATGGGTGGTGGTGGGATTTGAACCTTGAACCTGTTGGTTGAGAGTAAGATGCTTCACCACTAGACTACAATTGTCTTTGTTTCACTTAGGGAATTCTATTTTATTTGTATATTAATGGACAACTAACAGGGCATACCATAAACGGGCCGTGCCGTGCCGCCTGTCGGGCCGAGGCTTCGGCCCTAGCACGGCACGAAGCCTCGTGCCGGGCCGGGCCGGCACGAAATTATTTCGGGCCATGCCGTGCTTTTTTCGTGCTTCGGACCGGCCCACTTGGCACGGCCCACTTGGACATGTTTAATTACTACGACGGCAGGTGATTTCGTTCCCGATATAGGAGGGGCCAGTTGGTAAAATGCCATGCGTGAGCCGAGTCGGAAAAGCCGGGGTTGGTTTGTCTAGATTTGTTTCTCTTTTCTAATTCCATAAAAATCAAATGTTTTTATTAATATACCGATGGTGGGTATTTTAACAATGTATGTAGTGTATTTTAGTCTAATTTTTTCTAATGACAGTGATGGGTAATTTTTCTTTTTCTTTTTTCTTCGATTAACTTGTGTCGTTCTCTTTTTTGCTTAACCTCAATAATTGAGAATTTTTCCCCCTCATTTGGGTCAAGATCTCTTGTTTTGTTTAAGATTTGCAATCTTATTCTTGCA
>JAUNZO010004609.1:0-354383 GCA_031894775.1 Chloris gayana | reverse complement strand
AGTAAATTTGTGTTTTGAAGGGATCGACACTACTACTCGGATGGGCTTTGGATGATTTAGGAGAGCGTGGTTTATACTCGGTTCGGGCAATCGAAGCCCTACGTCCGGTTCGAGGCTTGTTGGTGTTTCGTCTTGTGACAAGAGCTACAAAGGATGCGTGGGAGGAGGGTTGCTCCAAGCCTCGTGTGCAATGTCCTCTAGGATGTGTGTATGACGAGTTCGATTAGCTCGATCCGTGGAGTCTGTCTCTCTTCTTGCGTGTGCGTGGGGTCCCTTTTATAGTCCAAGGGCCGGGCCACTTACAGGTGGGGTCGGAGTTACTACATGTCGTCCCAAGCGGGGTCGGGGCCGCCGTGCATTACCCTCGCTCGCATGCGGGCCGCTTTGGGCGCTCCGGCCGTGCGGCGTACGGTCGGTCTTGATTGGTAGCGCCGGAGTCAATGCCACGCTCGTCACCGTGGCAGCCGTCCTGTCGCATGGCGGTCTCCATCCGTCACTCCCGTTCATCATGGCTCCGGCAGAGATGGTGTTGGCGCCTCCGTCTTGTCGTCGAGCCGGGGGTGTCGAGCGACGCGTGAAGATGAGACAAGAGGAGCTGCGCCGATCTCACCCGATCCCCGTGGATTGGTGAGTTCCCGAGCGGAGTTATGGCGATCCCCGTTCACCCGTGAGGCTTCATGAGGAAGCCATTTGCCCCCGAGTCGGGCGAGGCGGGGACCGCCGAGCCCGCCCGAGTCCCGGACGGAGAGGCGAGGACCGCCGGCCCGCCTCGAATCCCGAGCTCGGGCGAGGCGGAAGTGGTGCACCTGCCCGACCCGGAGTCGGGCGAGGCGAGGCCGCGGGCCCGGCTTTCGTAGCCCTCACGGGCCCGGAGCGGACACCGTTGGTCGACCAGGACGGATCACGTGCTATTGTCTCGTCAATCGCTGGCCTCCGTCCCGGTCACGAGCCATCATGGGCTTGGTAATGATCACGCCGCTCTGCAGCCTAAGCTAGCGCTAGCGTGCGGCGCTGCGGAACGGGACAGGAGGGTACTCGCGCCGGTCACATCACGTCCTGTTGGTGAGACGAGTTCCCGTGCGCCGCAATTGCGCCTACCGGCCCGCCGTAACTCCTCCCCATCCGGTGGGTGAGGTCGCTTCTCCGCGAAGCAAAGGCAAACGCGCGGGGATTGCGGTCCCACCCGACGCCGAGTCGGGCGAGGCGGAGATCGTGGGCCCGCCCGACCCAGGGTCGGGTGAGGCGGAGATTCATGGAACCACCCGCCCGGGGCTCGGGCGAGGCGGAAGTCGTGGACCTCGCCCGACTCGGGCTCGGGCGAGGCGAGGTTTCGGCCCCACTTCCGTATCCTTTATGCGTACAAGACGGAGCCGTTAGCTTCGCTATTAAGTACCCCGATTAGGGTTCCCTAATCTAGGTACCCGACAGATGCGTGCCCTTAGCGGGGATCCGATGGAGACTAGCGGGAGTCGGCCTCATTCATATCCGAGTGCCTGTCTTTTGTGATCTCCGACCCCTTTCGATCGGGGTCGGCGGGCTCGTTGCCCTCCCTTCGCGGGATTCAAGACCACGGCTTTTTCAACTCGGACTCGGACGCCGTCGGTAGATGCCCATTGTGCTACGGTGCACGGGTGTTGATCGCTAAGGATCCCTCTCTAACAACCCCTCACTTAATTTTGTCCGGGGCGGGCGTCCGAACCCTTTCGCAGGGCCGCCCTTCGAACCCCCGGGTCGGAAACCGGGCGTCGTGGCGTTTTCATCCCCTAGCCTTATCTACCTGCGGGCCTCATGGGATTCCAAGCCCAATCGGCCCGTCATCGGGCGCCGTCGAAGCGCAACGGTTCGCCTTCCATGATGGCGCGCATCTCGCGGCGGTTCGTCGTAGATGCGGAACTTGCGTTCGCATTATGGCTGCGCGTCGAGCGCGTGCGGCGGCCTCTTCGGTCCTTGCACCCGGTTAAATCGCGGAACAAGTAGAGGTGCGGGAGTCGAAGCGCCGCGGGGCGCTTGACATGACCGCTATTTAAAGGAAAAAGGGGGGAACGCATCCGGTTACCTCTCTCTCGCCTCGCGCTCGCAAAAAACCCATCCCCTTCCTTTGTTCTCGCGTGCTCCGTCGACTCGCCTTTCTTCGCCGCGTCCGCCGCTCGCCGTCCTCCTCACTTCTCCCCAATCCACCGTCGCGCATCCGATCCGAGCCTCGCCATGGCGGATTGGATTCCGTCCCGCCGCACCGTCGGGTCCCTTGAGGCCCTTGTCGCGCGCGGACTCCGATGCCGCGCACCGACGCCATGGAGTGGCCGGTGCCGGGGAATGAGGCCCCGCCGGCACCGCCGGACGGCTACGTCGTCTCCTTCCGCCACTTCCACGAGCGCGGCTTGGGAATGCCGCCTCACCCTTTCTTCCGCGGCATCCTCCACCATTACGGGCCGGAACCGCAAGCACCTCAACCCCAACTCCATCCAGCACCTCGCCGCCTTCGTGGCGCCGTGCGAGGGCTTCCCGGGATCGCCCCACTTCAGAGCTATTCAAGCACTTCTTCGATTGCCGGTTGGTGACGAAGAAGGACGCGGCCGAGAACCCTCGCGCCGTCCCCATCGGCGGCGCCGCCTTCCGATCGCGGGCGGCCGGTCCAGAAGTACATCTCCATCGCCCTCACCGACTCCAACAAGGGCCGGCACGAGCGAGTGGTTCTACCTCGGAACACCGCCGCCTCACCCTCCCCGAGTTCACCGGCAACCTCATCAATGCCGCGCCGCAGAAGTGGCACTTTGGGGTGCCCGGCGACGAGAAGAGGGGGATCGCCGCGTCGTTGGACGCGGTCGAGGCGCTCGACCGAGCCGGCGTGACCGGCGTTGGGGTCATTGGCTCCTACCACCGCGCCGGCTCGCACCGTCGCAGGCCCGGCATCGGATGATGTCGGAGATGGGAAGTGACTTCACCCGGGAGGGAACCCGCATGGTGAACCCCAGGCGGACCCTCGGATTTCGCTCCGGGAGTTGAAGGCCCGACTCGCGGAGGCGATGCTCGAAGACGGCCGCCGCGTGGGATCGGCTTGATTGGCTGGTCCCCAATCACCCACCAATGCTCCCTGCAACAGGGGCGATTGTGTTTGTAAGTTTATAATTCCGCCTTCGGTTGAGTCGGTTTTAAGTTCCGACCTCTCTTACTTTTCTAATTTCGTACTGTCGCCCCCACTTGTTTCCGTGTTGCGCAGAGGTTTGCAATTCATTCCTTCCCCCGCCCCATTGCCCGAGGATGCCGACGTCCGGCCATCAATCGGGCGCGCGCCGAGGAGCAAAAAGCTCGAAAGGACGCCAAGAAGGCCCGGAAGGCGGCGCGGCAACAGCGGAAGGCGGAGAAGGAGCGCCGGCGCCGTTCGGGCCGGATCGTCCTCTCCGAGAGCAAGCAAGATCGACTCCGACGACAACGATCGGGGTGACGACGAGGAGCTCGTCGACATGTCCCCCCATCGACGAGCTCGCCGAGGAGGAGGACATCGAGCGGGGGCCCGACTCGGCCGGCCCTCTCGGAAGTGGGCCCCGCCGGGACGACGTCGGCACGTCGCTCGCCGGCCCGAGCCAGGAAGGAGCGCCGGGCTCCCCGCAGGCCGAGGCGCATGCCGCGCCGCAGCCGCCGACTTTGGCGCCCTCCACCACCACAACGCCGACCGCCCGGCCGCCGTGCCCGGGGTCGCGGCCCCGATCTCCGCGGTCGTCACCACGCCGCCCCGCCGCCCGCACACCGGGTCCCCGCGGCGACGACCGTGGCGGGGCGATGATGGCCTCGGCCGCCGCGGTGACGTCGACCGTGGTGACCGCAGCGCCGGCAGCCGGTGGCGGGAGGGCTCGCCTCGACGACGATGGCGGCGATGGCCTCCGCGGCCCCGTCGGCGTCCGTTCGAGCGCCGGTGACGATGGCCTCGGCGGCCTCGCCGGTGTCCGTTCGAGCGCCGGTGATCGCGCCCGCCGGCGGCTCTGCTCCGGCGGTGGCCGCAACCCTGTCGGGTCCGAGTACGGCCACGCCGGCCTCCGTGGCCTCTTCATCTGCGGCGCCGAGTCTTTCGGTAACGTCGGCCCTCGCGACACGGCGACGGCGCGAGTGCCCGCGGGCAGCACTTGGCAAGAGGCGGCGTGAGGGTCTCGGGTCGGCGGTCGGCTCGCCACCCAAACGACAACCGTACCGGTAAGTGTTGCTTCCTTCTCGTCTTTCTTTCTTCTTTCTCGTCTTTCGATTTGTTGATTCGCGCATCCCGCAGAGGTCCGTTGGCCGGGGCTCGGGCAGCTGGCCCCGGGGTCGGAGGCCCCCGCTGCGCCATCCCCGGCGGCCCCTCAGCCGGCAAGCACCAAGGCGGGGTTCGGCCGAGACGGCGGCGCCAACGATGGCCACGGTGACGGCGGCTACCAACTCCGCGCTGTTTCCGCCGCAGGGACCTCCGCCGAGCTCCTCCGCCACGCCGCACCAGCCCGGCGCCGGAGCCGGGGTCGTGCACGTTGTGGGACCCCAAGGGCCGACGCACACTTTTGACGAGCCGGCGGAGCGGACAATTTGGGGCGCGTTCCGCCACGATCGCGGTCAGAGCCGCCAACGTCTTGGACGCGGCGCTCCATCTCGTCGCGTCGCCGGCGGAGCCGGCCGAGGTGAGCGCGTGTTCATTCCTTCGCGGAATATCGGTCTCTTTTTGCTTCGCTCATGATTTTCTCCTCCTTTTCGGACCTCGGATATGATGAACCGGGCCAAGCATGCTCGCATCCGCTTCCAAGAAAGGGAACGGCCCGCCTTGATCGGGAGGCGCAGAGCGCCACGGAGCAGGCCCTCGGAGCCGTCCGAGAGGCCGAGGACGCGAAGAAGGAGAGGGCCGAGGCGGCCAGGGTGGCGGCCGAGGCCAATGATGCGCGCAGGGCGGCCGAGTCCCGCCCGGCCGAAGCCACCAAGAGGGCCGAGGCGGCGAAGAAAGGGCCAAGAAGGCCGAGTCCGATGCCGCGAACGCCCGCCGGTGGCCGAGTCCCGCCGGCCGAGGTCCGAGCGGCGGTGGTGAGGGCGTTGAAGGCCGAGGAGGACGCGGCGATCGCGCGCGAGGCGACGGACACCGAGCGCAAGCTCAAGGAGGCCGCCTCCCAATCGGTCTCCAAGCTCACTTCCCAACTCTCGACGTTGGAGAGTGAGGTTAATCGTAAGTTTCTTTTCTTTTTTTTTTTTTTTTTATATTTTGCTTTTGATTGGTGTCATGTCTCATGATTTCTTCTCCCTTTTCATTTTCGTAGCTCAAGATGGACCCGGACGGGCTGCGCAGGAAGAAGTTCGGCTCGACCGAATCCGCATCGGTGCCGAGTTCCTCTCGCAATGAGCTGGAGGTGCCACGACCGCCCGGGACCACCAATTTGGAGCCGCGCCTTCTCTCCATCACCAATCGTTTTGGTGCTCGCGGCGTGAGAGTTTTGAAGCCGGGTCCTGTGGACTCGCAGTCGGAGCGGACACACTTCGAGGACAACCTCGACCTCGACATGCTTGCACGGCTGGGCATGGTGCCCGGCTTCTCCGAGCAGGAGATCGAGGACATGAAGAGGAAAGCCGCGCCGATCGCCGCCAAGCTTGCCGAGCTCCTCGCCTCGCACGCCTTCCCGCCGCCGCCGTCGCCGCATGACGAGTAGATAATGTAATGTGTTAGTTGAGTCGGCCGAGTGGCCGTAGTCGAGTCGGCCGGTGGCCAAGATGTGAAGAAGAACTCGCTTATTTTGTGAACAAGTTATCTGTTTTAATTTCGTTCAAAATTTCTCACATGTTCCCCTTTTGTGGCTTCCTTCTCATTCGGACCGTCTAGTAGCCTAGGATTCCTCATTCGATTGATCGGTGACTTAGGCCGCTCTTAGCCGCCGGGCGTCGTAGTCCCGAGTCGGCCGATCGGATCGGCCGAGTGGTCGTTGGCGTTCCGGTCCCGACCGAGTTGGACTTGCACTATGGGATTAAACTTCGTTCGAAATTTTAAACTATTGCCCTTTCGTGACTCCTTTCTCTTTCGGACCGCCTAGTTGCTTTAGATTTTTCATTCGGTTGATCGACAACTCGGGCCGCTCCTAGCCGTAGAGGCGTCGTAGTCCCGAGTCGACTCGATCGGACCGGCCGAGCCATCGTCGGCCGCTTAGGTTCTCGTCCGAGTCGGGCCCGCATCGAGGGATTTTCGTGTGAGTTCCGCAGCCGTGGGCACAACCGGGACCCGCACACGGCCTCCTTTGCACACCCGCCGGTGTTCGGCGGCCGGCAAATTTGGACTTATTCGTCATTTGTCGAAAACAACAAGAAAGAGAGAAAGGTTTTCTCTTTATTTCATTTGCATAAATAACCGAAACAACAAGCTAAGGGTAAAAGCGACGTAGCCGCTCGATGTTCCATGCGTTGGTGAGCACGTTTCCGTTGGCGTCCTTGAGCTTGTACGTGCCGGGTCGGAGCACCTCGGCTACCGTGTAGGGCCCTTCCCATGGCGGAGTTAGCTTGTGCCGGCCTTGATTTCCCTGGAGAAGTCGAAGGACGAGGTCGCCGGGCTCGAAGGCGCGCTTCTTGATCTTGCGGTCGTGGTAACGGCGGAGTGCTTGTCGGTATCCGGTCGAGTGCAGCAGGTGCAGCTTCCCTTGTTTCGTCGATTTGGTCCAGCGCATCTTCGAGATAACGCTTATTGAGTTCCGGATCGAAAACTTGTACGCGCGGAGCTCCATAATCCGGATCCGTGGGTAGCACGGCCTCAGCCCCGTACACCATGAAGAAGGGAGTGTGACCCGTGGCTCGACTCGGCGTCGTCCTCGTGCTCCACAACACCGCACCGAGCTCTTTCGCCCATTTCCCGGCAAATGTTCCGAGTTTGCTGAATATCCGGGTTTCGAGTCCTTGGAGGACCATGCCATTTGCGCGCTCACACCGCCCGTTCGTTTGGGGATGTGAGACGGCGGACCGATCAACTCGGATGCCCCGGTGGTCGCAAAAGTTTAGGAACTTTTTCCCGTAAACTGCGTACCGTTGTCGGTGATGATTGTGTTTGGGACTCCAAACCGATGCACTATGTCGGTGAAGAATTTTACGGCCCGGTCCGAGTCGATTTTGCCTATCGGCCTCGCCTCAATCCACTTGGAGAACTTGTCCACGGCGACAAGCAAGTGGGTGTAGCCTCCTGGTGCCTTTTTGAACGGGCCGACCAGGTCTAGGCCCCACACGGCAAACGGCCATGTTATGGGGATGGTTTGCGGGGCCCGGGCCGGCCGGTGTGTTTTACGTGCGTAATGCCGACACCCTTCGTAGGTGCGCACGACTTGTTCGGCGTCGGCGATCGCGGTCGGCCAATAGAAGCCATGTCGGAAAGCGTTGCCAACGAGACTTCGTGGTGCGGCGTGATGTCCGCACGTTCCACCATGGATGTCCCGAAGCAGCCGCTTACCCTCATCGAGAGGGATGCAGCGTTGGAGGACGCCGGTGTGCCCCTTTTTGTATAACTCATCGCCGATCACGACAAAGGTTTTGGCGCGTCGGGCGAGCTCGGCGCGCTTCCATGACGTCGGGAGGCAATTTTTGCCGCAACGGATAGTCGAGGTAGGGCTGCCGCCGATCATCTGCCGACTTGGGCGCAGCCCCGAGTCCCCTTCGTGGTCGGGAGTCGAATCGACCGACCCGCCGTGTCGTCGTTGGCGCCAAGCTCGGCGACCAGGACCTCCGCGGCCTCGATCGGAGCTGGCTCTTGTTCTCCCTTTGTGGGGTCGGCCGCCGTTGGCTCCTTGATAGACGGCTCATCCTGGTCGCAAGCAAAACGCCTTCGGTGTTGGCAGCCGATTGGATCCCATCTTGGCCAATGAGTCGGCCGTTTCATTGTCCCGCCGAAGGACATGTTTGACTTGGAATCCATCGAACTTTTCTTCAAGACGGCGGATCTCACCGCAATAAGCCGCCATCTTCGGGTTGGTGCAAGTCGACTCGTTCATCACCCGATCCACGACGAGCCGGGAATCGCCGAAGGCTTCGAGCCTACGGATCCCCGGATCAATCGCCGCCTTCATGCCGTTGAGCAAGGCTTCGTACTCGGCCACATTGTGAGAGGCCGGAAAGTTGAGTCGGATGACGTATTGCATGCATGCACCTCTCGGCGAGATGAGCTGCCATCCGCTCCCAAGCACCCCTCTTCGTGAGGGAGCCGTCAAAGTACAGCCCGCCAATGATCCGTTTCGCCCGGAACCACAGGCAACCGGGTCTCTCGTCCACTCGGCTATGAAATCTACCGAGTGTGTGATTTTATGGCGGATGGGTGCGTGTATTCTATACCCCGGTCCATTAATTCTAGCGCCCACTTCGAGATTTTTATCGCTACCTCCGGATTACCCAAAATTTCAGCAAGCGGGAAGGAGGAGACGACCGTACACGGATGAGAGTCGAAATAGTGCCGAAGCTTGCGTCGAGTGACGATCGGCGCGTACAACACCTTCTCGGATTTTCGGCCACCTCGTCTTGCGATCGGAGAGGACTTCGCCGACGTAGTAGACCGGCCGTTGCACCTTGAGCGCCTTTCCCGGCTCGTCACGCTCCACCACCAACGCCGTACTCACCACCCGATTTGTTGCCGCTACGTAGAGCAGCAAAGGCTCCTTCTCGACCGGCGAAGTCAAGATCGGCGCGCTTGAAAGTTTGACTTTGAGGCGGTCGAGGGCCTCTTGCGCCTCGGCCGTCCGGACAAAGTTGTCCGACTTCTTGAGCGGACGATAAAGTGGCAGCCCCTTTTCTCCGAGTCGGGAGATGAAACGGCTTAGCGCCGCGAGGCAGCCAGTGAGTTTTTGCACGCCCTTTACGTTTTTTATCGGCCCCATCTTCGCGATGGCTTCGATTTTCTCGGGATTGGCTTCGATGCCACGTTGCGAGACGCCGTATCCGAAGAGCATCCCTTCGGGACCCCAAAGACACATTTCTCGGGGTTGAGCTTGACTCCGTTGACTCTCGACCGCTGGAACACAGCTTTGAGGCTCGGCGACTAGATCGTCGGTCCGAGTGGACTTGACTACGATGTCATCCACATATGCCCGCACAATGCGTCCGATGAGGTCACCGAAGCATTTGGTCATGCAGCGTTGGTATGTGGCTCCCGCATTTTTAACCCGAACGGCATAGTGATGTAACAAGTACGTGCCGAAGGGTGTGATGAACGCGGTGGCCTCTTGATCACCAATCCTTAGCGGAATTTGATGATAACCCGAATAGGCATCTAGGAAACACGGGGTTTCGCACCCCGCGGTCCGATCAACTATCCGGTCTATGCGCGGCAAGGGAAACGGATCCTTCGGGCACGCCTTGTTGAGACTCGTGTAGTCAACACACATTCTCCATTTCCCGCTTTTCTTCCTTACAAGTACAGGGTTGGCAACCCATTCGGGATGGTACACCTCTTTGATGAAGCCGGCGGCATGGAGCTTTGCTAACTCCTCACCAATTGCCCGGCGTTTCTCCTCGTCGAAGCGGCGGAGTCGTTGCTTGACCGGTTTCGATCCCGGCTTGATGTTGAGGGAGTGCTCGGCGATGTTCCTTGGGATTCCCGGCATATCCGAGGGCTTCCACGCAAAGATGTCCTTGTTGGCGCGTAGGAACTCGACGAGCGCGCTTTCCTATTTGTCTGAGAGCGCGGATCCAATGATGACCTTCTTCCCCTCGGGGTCGGCGGGGTCGAGGGGCACCATCTTGGTGTCTTTGGCCGGCTCGAAAGAGCCGACCGCCTTCTTTGGGGTCGGCGTGTCCTCCGACTCCGCAGTCGCGACCTGTGGGAAGTCGGACTTGTTGATGAGCGCCGCCGCCGCTCGCAGACACTCCACCTCGCACTCGTAAGCACGCTGAACCGACGTGTTCACGGTGATGATCCCCTTCGGGCCCGGCATCTTGAGCTTGAGGTAGATGTAGTTGGGAACGGCCATGAACTTCGCGTAACATGGTCGCCCGAGGATGGCGTGGTACGCGCCGGGAAGTCCACCACGTTGAAGGTGAGAGTCTCGGTGCGGTAGTTGATCGGCGTGCCGAAGGTGACGGGCAAGTCGATTTGTCCAAGCGGCACAGCCGTCTTTCCGGTACAACCCCGTGGAAGGGCTCGCCCGATGGCCGGATCCGAGAGCGGCCGATCCCCATGGCATCAAGAGTCTCTCGCATACAAAACATTCGGACCACTACCCCCATCCATCGGCACCTTAGTCGGTCGTTTGTTGGAGACGATGGGGTCGACGACGAGCGGGTAACGTCCGGGTCGGGAACGCGCTCGGGGTGGTCGCCGCGGTCGAACGTGATTGCCGCCTCGGACCACTTGAGGTAGGTCGGGGTCGCAGGTTCGGCGGCGTAGACCTCGCGCCGCTCCCGCTTCGGTGCCGCCCGGAGGAGCCGGTCCCACCGCCCCGAAGATCATGAGGCGGCCGGTGGTTTGCGGGAAACCGCCATCCGCGTCCTTGTCGTCGCCGTCGTCGTTCTTGGGGCCGGGGTTCTTGGGGTCGAACTTCCTCGCCTTCGTACCCGGGAACTTGAGCATCGGCCCGCAGTCCTTGAGGGCGTGGTTGACGGGTCGGCCGTGGTTGGGACACGGCGCCTCCAAGCATCTTCTCGAAGTGCCGGCCCTTGTTGCCGTCGTCGCCAGTCGGCTTCTTCGGCTTGCGCTCGGCGGCGGCGACGAGGTTTGTGTCGCGGCGGCACCGGTCGCCGCTCTTTTCTCGCTTCGCTTCTTGTCGTGCGGGGCGGACGGGCCCGCACCGGAACTCTCGTTCCGCTTTGCCTTGCCCTTGGCTCGATGAAGGAGGGCATCCACGGCGTCTTCTCCGGAGGCGTGGCTGGTTGCCACGTCGAGTAGCTCCTTGACGGTGCGCGGGTTGTTGCGGCCGAGTTCGTGCACCAGCCCCTCGTTGTTGGTGCCGGCGATGAACGCCGAGATCACCTCTGCGTCGGCGAGGTTGGGGAGCGTGTTGCACTTGCGGGAGAAGCGTTTGACGTAGTCCCTCAAGGACTCGTCCGCCCGCCGCGCGCAGTCCCGAGGTCCCACGGGTTCCCGGGGCGCGTGTACGTGCCCTGGAAGTTGCCGATGAAGGCCTCCTCCGAGTCCCACCAATCGTGGATCGAGCCCTCCGGAGGTGCTCGAGCCACATCCCGGCCGAATCGGCCAAGAAGAGTGGTAAGTTGCGGATGATGAACCGCTCGTCGGTGGCGCCGCCGGCTTGGCATGCCGGGCGGTAATCCTCCAGCCATAATGCGGGGTTCGTCTCCCGTTGTATTTGGTGATGCTCGCCGGGGGCCGGAATCGCTGGGGCACCGGAACCCGCCGAATGGCAGGCCCAAAGGCCTTGGGCCCCGTCATAACCGGAGGTTTATCCTCCTCCGGATCGAATCGCCCTCCGCGCCGGGGCGTACCCGTGGTCCTCGGCTCGCGCCTTGGAGCGCGGTTTTGTTCCCGGCGCCGGGCGGTCGGGGTATCGCGTGCGTCGCGCGACTCGCCCATCCGCCGCCGAACCGACGGCGAGTTCCCGTTCCGCTTTGCTCGGCGGTTGGGTGGGCCGAATCCTTCGGTCCCCGGGGCCGGCTTGGCGTGTGGTAGGAGGCACCGGCCTCTTTCCGCCGCGCGGCGGAGCTCTGCTCACGCTCGGCCTCGTTGGACGGCCGCCAAGTCCAGGAGGTCTCCGACCTCCTCTTGGATCCTCCGCCGGTCCTCATTGACCGGTTGCGGAAGCGCGCGCATCGCGTGTCGCGGCCGCAGCCCACGTTCCGGTCGGGCCTCTCGTACTCGGGAACGAGGTGGTTTGCCTCGTCCGGGATCTTTCTTTGGGCTTCGCGCCCACGCCGGCGAGCGAGTTCGCGCTGCGCCCGGCGCCGCGTTACCTCGCACTCGAGGCGTTCGCGCTCCTCCTTCAATCGCCGCTCGGTCTCCGCGACCTCGCGTCGGCGTCGGAGCAGCCGCTCTAGGTCGTCCTCCTCCCGGGGCTCGGGGCTTCCCGGAGGGGTTTGCTCGTCGTGGCACCGCGGCGTGCGGCCGTGCGTTCCCGCACCGCCGGCGTTTACCGCCGCGGACGGCGGCGCTGCCCCGGCCGGGAGCCCGGCGGCTGCCGGGCCGCACGGCCCATGTCGTTGATGCCGTCGGTGTCGCCGGTGTCCCCGTCTTCCACCATCATGCACTCCCGCGAGGGGTGGTGGCTGGCGGTATCGGACCCACCGCCGAGTCCGCCATGCCCGCGAGCTCCGCGCCGGCGGACACGGCGGGAAAGTGGTGTAGAGACCGGGAGGTCGGCGGGAGAACGCGCGACGAGCTCCCGGCTCCGGTCACGATGAACTCCGGGCTCCCGAAGGTCACGAGGGCGCCTCGAGTCCGGTCGACGGTGTGGCTCGCCATCTTCAAGATCGTCGAACGCGTCGAGGTCCCCTTCCTGGCGCGCCAACCGTCGGTGTTGTGAAACCGGCCGACAAGTAAATTTGTGTTTTGAAGGGATCGACACTACTACTCGGATGGGCTTTGGATGATTTAGGAGAGCGTGGTTTATACTGGTTCGGGCAATCGAAGCCCTACGTCCGATTCGAGGCTTGTTGGTGTTTCGTCTTGTGACAAGAGCTACAAAGGATGCGTGGGAGGAGGGTTGCTCCAAGCCTCCGTGTGCAATGTCCTCTAGGATGTGTGTATGACGAGTTCGATTAGCTCGATCCGTGGAGTCTGTCTCTCTTCTTGCGTGTGCGTGGGGTCCCTTTTATAGTCCAAGGGCCAGGCCACTTACAGGTGGGGTCGGAGTTACTACATGTCGTCCCAAGCGGGGTCGGGGCCGCCGTGCATTACCCTCGCTCGCATGCGGGCCGCTTTGGGCGCTCCGGTCGTGCGGCGTACGGTCGGTCTTGATTGGTAGCGCCGGAGTCAATGCCACGCTCGTCACCGTGGCAGCCGTCCTGTCGCATGGCGGTCTCCATCCGTCACTCCCGTTCATCATGGCTCCGGCAGAGATGGTGTTGGCGCCTCCGTCTTGTCGTCGAGCCGGGGTGTCGAGCGACGCGTGAAGATGAGACAAGAGGAGCTGCGCCGATCTCACCCGATCCTCGTGGATTGGTGAGTTCCCAGTGCGGAGTTATGGCGATCCCTCGTTCACCCGTGAGGCTTCATGAGGAAGCCATTTGCCCCCGAGTCAAGCGAGGCGGGGACCGCCGAGCCCGCCCGAGTCCCGGACGGGAGAGGCGAGGACCGCCGGCCCGCCTCGAATCCCGAGTCGGGCGAGGCGGAAGTGGTGCACCTGCCCGACCCGGAGTCGGGCGAGGCGGAGGCCGCGGGCCCGGCTTTCGTAGCCCTCACAGGCCCGGGCGGACACCGTTGGTCGACCAGGACAGTTACAGGCTATTGTCTCGTCAATCGCTTGGCCTCCGTCCCGGTCCACGAGCCATCATGGGCTTGGTAATGATCACGCCGCTCTGCAGCCTAAGCTAGCGCTAGCGTGCGGCGCCGCGGAACGGGACGAGAGGGTACTGCGCCGGTCACATCACGTCCCGTTGGTGAGACGAGTTCCCGAGCGCTGCAATTGCGCCTACCGGCCCGCCGTAACTCCTCCCCCATCCGGTGGGTGAGGTCGCTTCTCCGCGAAGCAAAGGCAAACGCGGCGAGGATTGCGGTCCCACCCGACGCCGAGTCGGGCGAGGCGGAGATCGTGGGCCCGCCCGACCCAGGGTCGGGCGAGGCGGAGATTCATGGAACCACCCGCCCGGGGTCGGGCGAGGCGGAAGTCGTGGACCTCGCCCGACTCGGGGTCGGACGAGGCGGAGGTTTCGGGCCCCACTTCGTATCCTTTATGCGTACAAGACGGAGCTGTTAGCCAGCTATTAAGTACCATGATTAGGGTTCCCTAATCTAGGTACCCGACAGTAGCTGTGTCCGTTACTAGAACGACACTTGAACCGGGACCGAGGGAGTAGTATTTAGCACTAGCATCATGGTTTATTTTCTGCCTTCTCCCTATCACGACACTGAAGTACAGCGACGGGACAGTCATGTGCATGGGCCATGGGCGTGGGTTCTGCAGCGAACAGCAGGCGACCGTTCAACTCTGAACGCATTCAACATGAGCAGTGCCGAGCTCCACATAGCACAAGGGCGAATAGTCAAGGCCAGATTAATTGATAGATCATATTTATAATAGTACTCTATTACTAAGTAGAATATCAATATCATATGTAACCTACTCCCTCCATTCCATAATGTAAGCATTTAAACATTCAAAAATTTATCCAGAATATATGTATTCCTAGAGATAATCAAATGTAACTTTTATTGTGGAATGGAGGAATTTCCTAACCATCTTTTAATCAAATGTAACTTGTTCTGAAGGTGAAAACATGTCATCGATGGTCTCTACTCTGTAATCCAGATTGAGCTTAACTGAAATAGGATTCCTGTTTACGATAGAGCAAGTTATTTTTTGCACATATGAATTCTAGTGATGGTTTGGCATGATATTATTCAGCAAAACACCGACCACATCCGATTCTTGCTCCAATAAAGCAGCAAGTTATTTGCATGTACATCATTGGGCCCGTATGCAGATGTAAATTACAAAGTCATGGTAAGACAGCAACAAAACTCAACCTCCCGGAAAGGCTCCGATGTTCACTCAATGAAATTGGAGTCGCTTCTTTCTGAGACAGTAACATTATAAATGAGCTGTCAGGTAGGTTTCATGTTTCCGGTAGGAAGCACTTTCTTCAGCTCTAAACCGGACTATACTCGAGCGTGCAGCATAGCTCCTATTTTGGCGATCCGCGGTCAGGATAGACGATGTCCTCGATATATCCCTTGATATAGTTGGCCGTTCTGTTTAGATTCTTGGCAACACCTGAAGCGACCAGTCCAGCACTCCTCTTAAACCTGCACCACCATATATATCAGCAAGTCAATATAACATAGTGGGAACCAAGAAAAGGGAACATGGACTGTAACTTTCCTTCCCATGAATTCTTGTCTTGCCAAGTCTGCAGGTCTCTGTTGTCCCTGCTGGTGGGAGAGGGTGGAAGCTGCAAAAAGAAATATGAAGGTGTTGCTAAGTTTAATCTCCAGAAAAATCTGGCACCAGAAATGGTTTGCTGACGAAATTTGAACAAAACCATCAACATGATTATTGTTTTGATGCTACTAGTTCATGTCCTTAATCATTTCAACAGAAAGCAGAGGATCATATATATGCAAGGAAAGGAAAGCACTACCACTAACATTAGCAAGTATCAAGTGCCCAATAATGTGCTCGTAGATCATACTCAATTCCATGTTTAGCACAAGGCAACTAGGCAATTTAAAAGAGGTCAAACAATAGGATATTCCTTGGAAGCTCAAGCAGAAGCCCGTTTACTTATGTTTTCTCATATGAATCTTCTGTAGCATCAAAGAAAACTTCACGTACCATCCTTTGAGACATATGACGGAGCTTGTTCAGCAGTCGAGGGTTTTCTCTCCACCAATCTGCTGTCAACCAATAGCTGCATGGATTTTCCCCACTTTTGTTAAGATATGAAGCCTAGCATAGGAATATTTAACAACTAGATAATGTACATAACCATAGCCTATAATGAATCTTAAAAAGATCAAATATATTATATTGTTTTTGGGAGCAGAAAAGGTTATTCATTGCATTCACAGATCTTTCCGTACCTCAAAAGTGAACAGAATACAGCAGCAGAGTTATATGGAGAAAAAAAGTTAGCTACCATTCATGTGGAACATATGGGTTGATCCCCTCTAACATCCCTCCATGAAACTTAAAGCAGGAATCTTTTCACGGTGATTAAAGAATGGAAACATCAAGTCCTTGTATATGAGGCATTTAAAAGCAAGATCATCTCCTAGGGTCTTGCCAAGACTGGGATTCATATGGCGAGGATGGCTGCTGTTGGAAGGCAGAAAGTCCCTTTCAAAAGGAAGTCAAGACTTCAAAGCTAAAATTATTATCAGCAGTAGGAAAAAGGAGAGGGCGACAGAAAGAAATCCACTGAGATGGAAACTCCCTACTACTAGGCAGGCAAGACAAAATTAATTCGACTTGTACACTTATACACACAAAGGGCAGTACTTTGTGCCTATGTATCTTCTAAACTATAAATTCCAGTCCTACAAGTCATATGGATTCACTAATTTGTCAGGATATAGATGTAGCACGGATGAAATGGGAGAATAGGGCCAGTACTTTTGTGCCCTGTATCTTCTAATCTAAACTATAAATTCCAGTCCTACAAGTCATATGGATCACTAATTTGTCAGGGCATGGACGTAGCATGGATGAAATGAGATAATTGAGATGCAGAGAAATGCTACAAGAGGAAAGGCACATCTGCTCAACGGCCAGCATATGAACTTTGAACATTATTAGGGCACAACTAAGCCCACTACAATCCCTAAAGTGCTCGTTAATGCAGTAAGATTTTTTACGAGATCAAATAAATTCAGCCTTGCACAAGCATGGAAGGACTAATCATTATTTAGATGTGAAACTTAAAAGTTCCTAAATTTTCAGTTCAAACTAACAACAACAACAACAACAACAAAGCCTTTTATCCCAAGCAAGTTGGGGTAGGCTAGAGATGAAACCCATAGGAAACACGAAAAGGAGATATCCAAAAGTAACACAAGATAAAAGGTAGAGATAAGGGTAAGCAAGAAGAAAGAAAAATGGTCACGGTTCAGGCACGTCTATTGCTAGTCTCCAAGCGCTCCTATCCATAGCTAGTTCCTTAGAGATATTCCACTCCTTCATGTCCCTCTTAACCGACTCGTCCCAAGTCAGTTTAGGTCGACCTCTACCTCTCTTCACATTAACATCTCGCTTTAGAACCCCACTACGCACTGGCGCCTCCGGAGGCCTCCGTTGAACATGTCCGAACAATCTATGTTGAACCAATTTCTACTCTATTGGTGTCACTCCAACCTTTTCCCTTCGTGTATGCCCGCAAACCCACCGCAACAATTTATCCCTTTCAGTTCAAACTAACTCAACACTTTATCCAGTCCCTGCTGGCTCCATGAAATTGTGAAGGTGGTTCGCTAGGGGTTTAGATTTAGAAACATGACAAACAGTGGTTGTTAAATCAAGCAGGATGCACATTCAACTGCAGGGTACCATAACAATTACTCCTCTGTTTTTGAAATGATGTCATTCAGACAGCGGCCACTAGTTACTTTCCAGTTCAATTCAGATGTCGGAACGTCATGAATGCGCAAACGGAGGGAGAACATTAGCTATATTTGCAGTTTTATTGTTAAAGCATGATTTATTGGTAGTATGATGATTCTATCTAGTACACTAAAGGTTGAAGAAACGGATTAGAAACATGACAGTCAGTGAACGTATCAAGTAAAATGCACATTTGGCTGCAGAGTATCATAACAATTAGATTAACTGCATTTGCAGTTTTATTGCTAACCCATGATTTATTTTGAAATCAAGATCACAAATATGGTAGTATGATGATTATATCCAGTATACTAAGGTTGAAGAAATTCGTGATCACGAATGATATGGTATTGACAAAATACAAAAGATGCTGAATTTAGTACATATGATTATAAACAGAAACAGGAAAGATGCACGACCCAGCAACCCAGCAGCCAATCACATTTACAAGCAATAATAGCTGCAATTCATAGCTTCAGAGTGTAAACAGAATAGGCAATCCAACCTCAATCCCACGGCAATACGGCAATAATGTCTTTCCATCGCTCTCGCCGCCCTGGCCGTCCCTGTTGTCTACGAACATGGAGTAACCAGCACACCCATATCTGAACTTCCTCAGATCATGCCCCTGTGACGCCGCCTCCTCCTTCGGTTCATCGACCGCGTAGCTAGGAACTAACACACCAAATCATCAACAAGCCTCATGAGATCTTCCTATCATGCGTAACAGAGACAGGGGAGGAAGGGACAACAATATAACAATAACATCGAATAGGAGACGTCTCTATCGACCGGGTGGCAAGTATCTAGGCAGAGATGGGAAATTTGCCACGCCTCGTGTTAGGGTTTGTGACCTTGGGGGATGGAGCGGGGGATCCCGACGCAGATGGGGTTGTAGCCCCGGGATTTGAGCACCGACGAGTAGTAGAGGCACCCCTTGCAAGATTTCCCTTTCCGCGGCGGCGACAGGCTGGCCGCCGACGACGCCTCCCCCATCCCTCTCCCTCCCTGGTCTCTCCTCTCCTCTGTTTGTCCCTGTGCCGGAGAGAGAATTTCGCTGCCGAACGCCCGAACCGGACCCGCGTCGGCTGAGATGTGGGTCCTCTAACCTTAAGGTAATATGGAAAAAAATTTAGTGCGACCGGTTCGCATAGCGCATCTATACGGACCCTCCTCGGATTGCCGCCGCGTGTACATAGCGAGAGATCTAACGGTGGCACAAGTAGCTTGGCTTCACGCGGCTCAATCGGCTCCAGCACAGCATCGGCTCCGCTCCATCTCTTCGGCTCTTCCGTCTTCCCCATCATCGGAGCAACATGGCCTGCACAACCGCCGCCGTCCCTGTCATCACGCAGGTCCGCCTCCCTCATCTATCACCGCCGCTGTGAGAGAACCAAAGACGGAGGTGATCTTCCCCGAAGCTGTAGAGAGAGCACCATTTAGCAAAGGTGATCTCTATCTGAAGAAAGCTCAACCTCCAATCTGCATCAAGCTTCCTCCCATTTGGTTTGTCCAGGGCTCCTTGAGGTGCTTGACGGTTCCCCTGCTTCCCGGATTCAGTGCGACGTGGCCGTCTCGATGTTTTACCGCGGACCTACCTGAGCTACGAGGACGTGAATCTTCTTGTTGCTGAATATGGGATTTTCATTGTTGCTTCTTGCTGCGGGATGATGGCAATTAGGTTCATAAATCAACTAGGTGCATAACCAAGTTCAAAAGGCGTAAAATAATCTCTGAAATGATTAGAGTTCTGATGCTTATATCTGGAAGCACAATTGAATGCAACGATGAAACTGCAGGTGAACTTACGAAAATTGCAAGAAAGGGATCTACTGTTTTCCTGTAGTGTACGCTGAAATTAAGCACCAGTAGCTTGCAACGAGTATGGCCTAGGCCGCGTGATCTCAGCCACCGCATCCTGATCGACAACAGGATGGCCGGATGGGCAGTGAAGCTAAGATGCAGCAGCAGCAGCAGCGGCCGGGGAATGACGACGGAAGCCTCGGCACCGAGCGCTGATGGTGCGCAAGAGCCGAGCCGAAGCTGCGCTGCAGCCGATTGAATAGCCTAGAGCTTCTACACATGTGTTACCGTTCGATCTCCTGTGACTTCCACGTGGTGGTAATCCAAGGCAGGTCCGCACAGCTGCCCTTTACGAACCGGTCGCACCTAATTTTTTCCGGTAATATCCCCTTGCGTTAAGCGGCTTTGTGCAAAAGAACCAGGAGAAATGGGCCCTGTGTCGGCCTACGGCCTAGGACAGCCCACTCACTCGGGCAAGGGTCACTAAAAAAAAAGATAAGAGCGTCACTAACAAATGGGCCCTGTGCTTCGTGTGCCTTCTTTATTCGGTTAAGGCCCCTTTGTTTGCCCTCTAGATTATGGAATCCGGATTCTATAATCCAAAAGCTGAAACAAAGGGCTGGATTTTGATTCTAGATTCTATAATCTGAGCATCCAGATTCTATAATCCGGCAATCTAGCAACACCCAGATTTTACTTGGATTATGACACAAATATTTACAGTTTTGCCATCGTGACCCACTGTAAGTGACTGTAGTTGGATTGTGGTATCCAGACAAACAAACATCCCTCAGATTTTAAGACTCAAATTCTTACAATCCCAGATTCCATAATCTACAATCCATAATCTAAAATCCACAATCTCAAGCTGAAACAAAGGGGGCCTTAGTGATGCTCTTATCTGGCTAGATCAGCCTCACGGTTTGTTCTCAAAAAGAAAAAAGATCAGCCTCACGATTTTATTTTATGTACTCTTGTGGATGATGTAACTCTTTAAATTAATGACATCTAGATCTCCTTTGATATCTCAAAAAAAAAACATGTATCATTTTGATTCGGGAAACAAAACCATGTAGCTAGAGCCATCCTACTGACTTACAGCTGATAACAGTGAAATGTGTATTGTTGGTCTGTGAGTGAACTATATATAAAAACCGCCAACAGATTAGTCAGTGAACTGAGCATATGTATGCATGTGCTTTGGTTCACAACAGACCAAGGTCAAGCTTGGCCTGCCCCCAGCCAGCTTGGAACAGCTAGAATACCTGACTTACATAATAAGTACTCCCAATCGAGTAGGGGAAAATTATGTCATATGATCACGTTATTCCAGAAGCTTTCAACCGGGATGTGGGTTCTGTATATACATCACCATCCACCATGATTTATTCAAATAAATTATTAAAAATTCAAAGCAAGGGAACGGGAGTAGGATGCACATAACATTTTACAACTGTTGTACCCTACATGATAATTCGGACGGACAGGACGCAGCTCGCTAGGGAACATAAAGTTCAGAAGCGTGCATCCAAGCTACATCGCTAGTAATACGCTACTGCACATACAACAAAACAAAGGAAAGAAACTGAAAACAGTTGCTAACACGGCTCTCTTGACTGAGACCTATCAGCCTGATTTTCCTCACGCCTACTGTCGTCATCCATGTCGTTGCTCCTGCCATCATGTCTTTCGTTGACAGAAGGCTGCCTATCAAACTGTCGATCATTTCTCTCATTGGGATTGGCATATCGTCTCTGATTGCCCGAATGTTGTCTATCCATGTACCTATCGTTCCCAGATGGATGTCCGTCACTGGGATGGGCGAACCTGCAGTTAGCTTTCCTACAGATGCCACGATCCATAAATTCATAGCAGACCCCCAATCTCCTTGGCCCTCCATCGCCACTATAGCGTGGCTTCCATGGCCTGTCACCAGTATTAAAAGCACCACGGTTTCCAGAGTTCCTGCCCCCATTATCCCGCTGCTGATTATTCCAATCAGGGTTTCCATTTGATGAATTCCAGTTCATGTTATTGTTCCCCTGAACTGGATTTCCCTGCACAGCACCATTCCAGCCAACATTTTGGTTCACATTTCCAGCTTGGGTTCCCCACCCAGGATAAGTATTTGCATTTCCTGGCGCAATGCCACCCCAAGGGGCCATTGCAACTCCTTGCATTTGAGCTCCCATCATAGCAGCTGCATTTGGAGTTCCCTGACCTTGTGTTGCCGCCCACATCATGTTCATGTTGGTGTTTCCAGGATTTGCTACCCAACCCATGTTTGGGACTGCATTTGGCTGTGTTGGCATTGTTAAATTCATGTTGTATGCGGCACCTTGTGCTGGTGCTCCTCCCCAAGGCATGCTCATATTGCTCTGTCCCATCACTCCCCAGCCCATGCTAGTATCGCCCTGGAGAGCAGTTCCCCAGGTAACATTTCCAGCCACCTGAACTTGCCCAGTTGCGTTTGCCATTTGTGGCATAGACCACCCACTGCTTTGACTATCACCACTGGCGATTGCTGTCACCGCATGCTGCAGTGATTCGGCAGATTGTGCTGATGTCGGCTGAGATGGCATCATTGAGTTGGAAGCATCAGTTGATGACATCTGGTTCCTTGTGTCTGCAGGTACTACAACAACATGCTATGTAAGCTTCAAACTTAGAAAACATGGCACGTGAGTACGAGGATATAGTAGTGCTGGAAATTGTTGAATACAGTTTGAAACTAAAGAAGATGAAAAAACAGATTCCAGGACTCCTTGAGAAAGTGCAAACAGAAGACCGTATAGACAATGGGCAAGCATTGAGCATATATACCTTGTTGATTATTCATTTGAGCAGGTCCAGGCTGTGCACCCAGTGGTCCAAGATCTGCAAGGCATACAAAAGGTTTAACCAGATTGGGACATTTATATACAGCACCAAATGGAGACATTAATATACGATAGTAGAGCTGCAACCTAAATACTCTATGTTCGTTTGGAATTTGGATCCCATGATTTTGATTCCGGTTTCACAATTACGGGTTCTAAAAAGACTAAATGTGCTGTTAATGAATTTTATTGAAGCGGAAAAAATTCTTTACCTTCACCTGAAGAGCTCAATGTTCCATGTGAAGAATCTTTTCCTGACTTGGATTCACTTTTATCAGCTAAGATTGTGTTCTGGGAAGGCAAACTTGAATTAACCATTTCTGCATTTGAAGGTGTTGGGACCGGTACAGGAGTACCCATATTTCCTGGAACCACAATATTTTGTCCAGCTGAATACACTCCCATAGCAGACTGCATAGGTGTCACAGGATTTACAGTAACTCCAACCTGACTCGGCACATTCCAACTTCCAGCAAGAGATTGTTGGCTTCCATATGCTGCTTGAGAATTTTGCATTCCATAATAGCCTTGCATGGGAGACTGGATCATGGTTGGACCTTGGTTATTTGTACCATAATCATGTCTTTGATCCCTACCAGAGAAAGACTGTGATCTATTTGGACCTACTGATTTTGGAGTGAGTTCACCAGGCTTTGTGCTCTCCTCGAGGGTGCCATCACGATACCGAGCGCCAACATCTGAATTGCTTCTCAAAACGGTTTTGTCGATTTGAGACAAGGCTGGGGGTCCCATGGAGGCAGGTCTTTCTCAAACTTCCCCATCAAAGCATCAGCCAACAGTATCGAATCATCCTGCTTCTCACTAACTTTCCATATTTTCAGATCAGGAGGGAAGTACCCATTGCTATTCCATTTCCGCAGCTGCACAATTGAGAAGGGGCCTTGAATTTTATTAGTAGGATCCATATACTGCCAGATCTTCTCAGACTCGTTAATAGTTGGTTGTTGTGTTGATATTGCCCCAGATGAAATACCAGAAGGTCCTTGTGGAGCACAGCGTACTGTAGCTTCCATTTTAACTGTTTGTGCACCGACATTTGAACCAGCATTTTCACCTGGTGAAGCAAATGTAGATCTCCGCGCAAGTGGTGACTCCATATGAGAACTTGATTCAGCCCATGTGTTTCGATTAGACTCCCAGTTAGTTTTTGAATCTCGATGTGAAACATTTCTACTGTCTCCTTTACCTGGAGATGCAAGATTACCATCTTTTCTTGAGAAAGAACCTCTCGACTTATTGAAGCTACCTGCTCAGTACAAATATGGAATTTATGTCAGAGTACTAAAGTTTAGATCAGAAGATCTTTTTTTTGTGTGTGTATGTGGTGGTGGGAATCGGGATGGGGATAAAGTCAAGTACTTCTTTCAATTTCCTGTTCTTGTTCCTCTGGAGATTCATAATCTGGATCCATGGTAGGGTCAGCATGTATTTCAGGTTCTTCATTCAACCTACGAGCACGCTCCTCTGGTGTGCTTAGCAACTTCAGCTTCTCTACACATTCCCTAAGCGTGAATACAAGTTAAGGCATACATGCTCGATTCTAATTTATAACAAGACAAGAAAAATAACAGAGCAAAGCCTATAGATGAATAGGCTGGAAGCACAGAAGAAGAATACTGGTCTCAAAAAGAGGTCCAAAATCAGAATTAAGGTTCAAAATAAGGGCACTCGTGCAATTGTCCCAATAAACATTATTGAAAAAAAAAGGATATTCTTTCCTATGACCCATATCACTTGCACGGTCGCGAAGATGCCCCAGTCTCATCTTTTCACTTTCAATCCACTACAAAAGTTTGCGATTGGCAGTGAATAATAAAATAAGATAACATTTAATTGATGGAAAACATATATAGTCCATTCAATAGTACTAGCTTACATCATTGACTTTCACAGTTTGCAGAATCCTTGCCTTCTCCTGAACCTCTCCCTGGAAGACAAGATAGTTCAGTCAAAGGAAAACAAATGCATGATATGTAGCGCAAACATGCAGGATAGATTCTGTAAAAACTTACCACTGTCAGCCTTGGAATGAATCCATATTTTATGCTTTGACGCAAGCGCTTACACTCTTCCTAGAAAATAGAAAACAGCAGCAAATCAGCAAACGCATGAACTTCGAACCACATATAGCAGCAGATGCACTGATGGAATGGGTATTTGTATAATAAATCAAAACAAAAGGTCAGATTTGTCAACAATATGTTTAAAGTATTCAAAATGAAAAAAAAAACTTGGTAGAATAGCAGATATAAAGTAGGTTTATGATGAGAGAAAAATACCTCAGTGAACTCCTGGTTTGATATTATGTCAATAGTTACTACCTCTCGCTTGTCTAAATTTAGTATATCCAGTGTAATATCAGTTGTCTTTTTCCCACACTTATATGCTTCCGAAGCTATTCCTGTCCCTGCAAACAAAAGACGGAAACTTAAGACAATGCAGCAAAAACAAACCATGTCAGTTTGGAAGTATATCAACTTACCAACAATTTGTACAAGTCGATAAATGTCTTGCCTTTGCCCTGTGCCAGGTATTCTTATTCTTACAAATGATCCAACAACTTTCTCATCAAATGAGTCAACATCACTAATCAACTCTTCCATTATGTTGCGACGGAGGTACATCAAACCAATGTTGTGGTTATCTATTGCTGCGTATTCATCAAGATTAGGTTGGCGACCTTTCTGATCATACTTACGTGATTTTTTTCTTTTTTCTGAACTCATTACAACTGAAGCCTCACTGTTACCATCAGCATCCTGACTAGGATCAGGGTCCACAACACCACCATGATTGTCATCAGCATCTACTGGTGAAACCTCACTCATGGGAAAATGAGATTCGAGAAGCTTAAGCATTTCAAAATGCCCCACCCGTTCTTTTGCAAAAAGACTTTGAAGCAAAGAATCACAAACTATTTGGCTTTTCCGTCGAGGATCCCGCAAATTTTTTCGTTTGATATACTCAAGTAAAAGATGTTGCACATCAAACTGAGTCATTACAGACTTATCACCATTTCTCATATGAGCTACAAAATTTAAAAGGTCCTCCGAAGCCCAGTTAGCCTCTTCACCTGAGGATGTGGATGTACCAACACTTTCAGATTCCTTTGTCTGGCTGCTCAGAGCACGCCTGGATAATTTCCTAGCCTTTTTCCCAGGAGAAGTCTGAGTATCACGAACAGTTGACTGGTTTCGTTTGGTCGATTTTTTTGTTCTTTCTTTTCCTTCAGAACCATCCTTGGCGATAGCTTGTTTCCGCTTCCTTCCCCTCTTTTTGGGTGAGCTGCTGTCTAGATACCTCCCCAATGAACTCTCAGAATTAGCCTCTTCATCGTTATTATCAGGTTGTTCGTCGGGATCATTGTCACGAACAACTGAAAATGACCTACTCTTTTGAGACTTGGCTGCTGATATTTCTTCAACCGTCAATGACAGATTGGCCTTCAAATTCAACCAATAGTCCTTGAACAGATACCACCAGCTAGTTTTGTCATCAAAATCCACCTCCTGTAAAACAAATTAACATAAGTAGAAAAACACTACAGAAGAATCAATACTATTCTTTTAGTTATAGAAACAAAGATCCTGGCACCAAAATAGTTTAAAGCAATACAAACCAATGGTAACCAAGGTTGGCAAAGCGTAACAAAACTGAGCAAAAGCTGAACATACAGTAACCAAACTCAAAATACTACCAACAGCTTCATTACTGGAGTGAGAGAAAATGGTGAATATTAATGAATATTCAAACAGGGAAGGTATTTTCTATAGCATGTGTTTGCCTTTCAACTTAATCAAACAGTAACTCAAGGAAGATCATTGGTTCTTTACTTGGGATTAAGTGGCAGTGGTGGTGGTATATTATATGTTCTCCCACATCCACCTTCAAAGAGGTGTGATCATATGATCCATGATATGATTTGTTATACTTGCTGATCAATTAAGATTGAATAGGTACATCTGAAAGTCTAATTTAAGTGATATATAGCTATTTTGGCTAAACGAACAGAGGAAAAAACAGTAGATAACGTGTGCATGATGAATGTCAGCAGGTTGAGTTTAGAACTTTGAGCGCTCAACTTAGATCTATTGCAACGCTCACCACACTAATAGTCGGTTAGTCACATATTATTTTGCAGTGCCTCCAGATTGCAGAATGCATGCCTGTTTTTCGCATACCACACTAAAGAAATATTGCAAAAAAATTGAACAAAATTTAGTGGAAGGAAACCATCTACTCAACGTTCATGCAATGTAGAAACAATAAAAAGTAATAACTCAGTATGATGCACAGAATGTGATGCAAGTGATGCATGGTAATATCATCCACCCATAATCTACTCCATCGTCAAAAGTAATGTTTTGGTAAGCATGAGCCTTCCATGCTTCCCCCATCCATAACCTTGTAAGCATTTTCGATTGGACACACAAAAGTGATATTTGTACATTTGTCTAAAAAACATTAGTAAAATGCTTTTAATTTTAAGCTATACAAATATATACAACAGAAAATAGTGATCTAAGTTGCATTTTGAGGAATGCAGAAATTCTAATTGCACCACAAATTCCTACAGGGTGGATTTTCTCATTCCATTTTACCAGATCAAATACAGAACAACATTGATCAAAACATTAAATTCACACAATACCTTTTTTGTACAAAAGAGAGAGCAAAAGGCACCTTGCATATCGAGCTTAAATTATTGCCACAAAAGAAAATCGAAAACATAAAACCTGGTACATCTATACAATAAAGAAACTAAAAGATATTTTATTTAAGGAAAATAAATAAATTGAGTGAACTAGAATGGCAGGTATGGCTACCATTTGATCAGTTGCCTCCTCTTTGTTCTCTATCATCATCACTGTGTTTATGCATGTATCACAAAATCCCTTAAATCCTCTAACACAAATGAACTTCGCTTCCTTTATGCACGCCTTGCATAATGAATAGGTGCATGTGTAACACATATGACGAGCAGGTTTCTGACAGTTACTGCAGATGTGCCACCCTGGCAACAGAATAAATAAAATTGAATCACATACAGAGTATTTTAATGATTAAATTTGTCTGCTAAACAGCAGCAGTCCTCATCAAAAAAGAAGCAACAAACAAATTAACAATTATATAGTATTAAGCTATTGGCCATTGTTTCAGAAGTCATAATAACAGTAAAATACCAGTCTTTACAAAAAGTCGGCTCTGGCTGGCAAACAAGATTATACAGTGCAAAGGGTTCTGGTCCAGATCTGGCAAGAATACATATTTCCTAGTTCAAACAGATTGATGTTGAACAAACTGACAGCACACAGGAGAGATTTTATTAATTTCAATATTCAGGGGTAAATAATGCATTTTATTAACTAAGATACTAAATTAAGGAAAAATGTCATAACCAAAATATTCCACCTTGTCACACTACAGTATCTGAATGAAGACGCCTTCACATGGGCAGATCATTCAGAAGAAAAGTCATTTAAAGTGAGGACAAGGAGGGGTGTTCTGACGGTATTCACACGTACCACAATTCCACCGACCCTTGGACTTGAAGAAATCATCATCCCGATTAACGCAAGAAGGATGATAAGCTTTGGGACAGCCCCTGAAATGAAGATAAAGATATGAGGTCACGATCAACCAACAATTCTAACTGTTTGGTATTTGGTAACAGAAATAAACTGTAAAGCACAGACCTACGATCACAAATCACAAGATCACCACCATCAAAGCAAATGAAGCAGACTTCCTCCTCATCCTTCTTCTTTGCAGAGGGCTTCACCACAGCCTGGGCCTTAGAAGATGGACGACCTCGTTTCGGCGCCCTCCACCTTTCTTTGTCAATAAAGGAGGAGGCTCGTCATCATCATCTTCCTCATTCTCATGTGCAGCCTGTTCTTCAGGGGCATCATCCCCAACTGTGCCATCCACAGCTTCTTCTGCAACATCTTCACCATCAGTTCCCTCCTCTGGGTCCTCCTGTTCTATTTCTTCGTCGTTAGCTGTGCCAGTCAGGTCTCGATCCATATGTGCAACCACTTCTTCAGGGACATCATCACCAGCCTCATCCATCTGCACCTTTTCTTCAGGAACAACCATACCAACTGCACCATCCAAAGTTTCATCTGCAGTGTTTTCACCATCAATGCTACTTTCGTCATTCATTATTCCATTAATGGTAACTGCATCTGTCCGCATGCCCTCCATTTCTGTGAGATCATCAACAGCAGTTGCACCCCCTTTTGCTGAGTATAATCTTCCATTGTTACAACACCATCTGTCTGTATCCCATCATCTGTGGCAGAACTTGTCAGCCCAATATCATCCACTTTGCTGTCACCCCTGGTGATTGTAGCCTCAACCAAGTACTTGCCCTCATTGGCAACAGCAGCAGGAATCATGCCAACACCTTCCGCCCCATTGTTATCTTCAGTTTCAACCTGCACATTAATATTTGTGCCCCCGCATGCAGCGTGGTTTCCAGATTTCAGAACCTCTGTTTCCACTGCATTTAACATATCCGTAGCAACATCCATATGCTGCCCCTCATCCTGAACAGGCTCACCGTCAACACTAACTATAAAATCCTTTTCCATACAAGCACCATCGTCACGTACATCACTTACAAAGTAAGCAGCCTCATCAATGTCATCAATGGAGCCACCACCAACCTCCTGGCCAGTCTGGTTATCTGAGATATGCACGCCTCCAGCAGAAGTTATTTTGAAATCATCATCAACCAGAGTGGCACCGTCCTCTGAGAGGTCATTGACAGCAGTAGTAACCTCGTATGTATGGAGATCAACCTCTGTGGGATCATTAACCGTTGTGGAGAATGTTGGGGCAGCACCTGCCTCTGTGAGATCATCTACAGCAGTAGAAACCTCATCCGTCTGCACTTCCACACCAACACCCTCATCTGCCTCATCATCAGCGTTAGTTACATCAGCTTCGTCAGGGTCTTCCGCTATCCCTACAGGCTCCGCTATGACCACATCATCATCACAGGGCTCTGCACCCTCTTCCACCCTGTCACCCTCGGCACCAAGAGGAGCTTCACTATCCTCTTCACCCTCACGGGATTCGCCGGCCTTGAAATCATCGCCATCAAGAACCACATCTGGGGTAGTCAACATGGCATCCTCCATTGCAGGAGGTGACTCGGCGTCCGCCATGGGGGTTCAGGGGAACCCCGAAGTTTCTGGAAAACAAGCTGTAACCACACCTTGGGTAGATTGGTCTCAAGCTCGCGAGATGAAGAACCTAATCGAAACAGCGATAGTCAGGGGAGGACAAAGTATTGGACATGGGTTACCTTAGGGTTTACATTAGGGTTTGGGGAGCTCCGTTTCGCACACGGTGGGAATGGAATAGACGGGCCCGGACGTACCTGGTGCGTGCTTGTCGCCGACGATGACGCGGCGAAGGGCCCGGAGCCGCTCGCCCAGTCGTCGCCGCCAGGAGACGCAGCCACCAGAGATGGAGAGGCAGAGGTGAACGGGAGGGTGCAGGCAGCGACGCTTCGGGCCGTCTCGATAGATGGCACCGTATTGCTATTTTTTTTATTGGATCTGTTAAGCCATCATCCCTAATGCCCTATACTGTATTTTTTTATTCGTAAACTTTAATCAAATATTGATTTGATTTAAAATTTTGAACAAAATATATCCTGTGTGAAATTCCTTATTGTATTTTTTTCAATACCTCCAGAGATGACAACATGTTTGATAAAATAAATAAAAACAATTTTATTTTATAAAGAAATATTATAATAATTCAACTAAATTCAATATTTTTCTCTTTTAGTACACAACTACACATCCTAAACTTGATTGGATGTTTATATATTCAGATTATAAACTTGATAAATTGTATCATCAAAATCCAAATTCTTGAAAATAACAAGCTTAGGGAAGGAGAGAGATTAAGAGAAGGAAAAGCAAAGTGGAATTATATAATATAAAAGTTGATTGAAATACTCATGATGTTGACGGTGATAACATATAGAGTAAATTTCAGAACCATGGCTAATATTATCCAACTAACAGAAAACTACAACTTTTAAGACCATTTAGAAAACTACAACTTTTTGGGATAGCCCCACCTGTCAATGGCACACTTTCATTTTTTAAAAAAATATGGCTGATAGGTGGACCTGGATTCACAAAGTCGTGTTACATAATGTACAAATAGTCATGGTGTCTTAAAATTCATCATAACAGTTGTAGTTTTCAATTACTTGAGTGCAAATCGCGGGCTTCTAAAATTTACTCTAACATATATGAATTAATGAATAACATTTGCACTATTGACATAATTAGCAAGTGATGATGGATCTCAGCACTTGTAGTGTCAAATAAAAGTTTGATCATTTTATTGATGAGGTAGCTATTTTTTTAGAAAAAAGAAATATGTTTTTCCTTTTACAAGTTCATGCATAATGTTTACATTATTATAAAATTCAGCCTCTATTGACCATTCTGAGTTTAATAGGAAAAGATTTACACATGACAAAATCTATTATTAAATTGTTTATCTATGAGAGATAAACAACTTCAACAAAGTGGTCTCTATTATTATACTCAATGTCCTTAAAGAATTCTTTTGTCACGTCAGCATGCTACAATAGCATTCAGAATCACAATCAATATGTCTCATAAATAGTGAATAATGACAATTTTCAAATATTAAATCATATGACATATATAAATTATGAAACATAATGCAATAACCATTAGAATGTTCTTTTCTCGTTTAAATAAAATTTGAAAATATAATCCAGATACGTGGATACATTTTCCCGTGTGTTAACCCGAGTAAGTATATAAACACTATCCAAAATCATCCTAGTATTATGGCAATATAAAGAACAAGTGTTGAAAAATTTCACTATATTACAGGATCAATTCCCACTATGTCATTGCAATTTCACTCGGACCCTTATTTGTGACTGCAAAACTGCTTAATCCCTCTATGCCATCAAGATGATGCCATCCATGTACGGTGATTCCTATGCTCAAGAGAAAAAGAAAAACTCTAAGACTTGATCTTGAGTATATATGATCCTTTTTCCAATATTTGCAATTGTGTTCGCTCTTCACCATTTTCCTTTTATGCTTCTTTGCTCCCACACACATTTGAATTAGAAATTGCATACATGCTCATTTGAAATATGACCTCTTTTTAATTGTATTGTCGTCAATCACTCAAAGCCATATTTAGGGGTCTAGATGCACTTTCAAACCTACACATAAGGATACAAGGTAGAAACATGGACGACATCCAAATGTTGATATAGATCTCAAATATGTTTATGCCAATGCGGATGGTTCAAAAGCTATAGAATAAGATTAGATGTGCAATTCATATCTCATTTAAATATGGAATTTTTTAGTAAGTTTGTCATAATGTATTAAATATATTTTCTTTATTAGTCTTGTACTTCAGTTCTTCAAAAGAGATATAAAAGATGCTTTAGTTTAGTAAAGATGAAGGTTTACATTTTTTGTTTGATAAGTATCATCAATAAAAGAAAAGTTAATCTATGTATTTTCATAAACTTCAACTATTGATATATCACCGTAACCCGTGTGGATGCACATGTTGATGGGCTAGCGTATGCAATTTGGGGGGGAGGTGAATAGGCAATACAAAACAATCCATGACAAATAGAAAACTTTCTACACAGTCAAGCACCAGGATGGAACCACTCGTCATAGGAAAAACTCAACCCCGGCCCCGTTTGGGACAAAGGATTTTCACGAGGAAAAAGTAAAGGAAACTATTCCGGAGGAAAGGAAGACATCGGTGCGTTTGGAACAAAGGAAGCGGCGTTTCCTTTCCTCCGAATGTCGTAGCCTACCCGTGATTTCGCGAGAACGAAAAATCCACTCCCGGCTCTTGTTTTCTCTTCCTTCGCGGAAGCCCGAGGTAGCAGAGTGATTAACTCGGACGGACAAGGGGCATTAGCCACTAGCGCAAGCTCGATTTGCATCCTCGGTGGCGTATGGGTGCAACGTCGCCGCTATATATATTATAGACTTTTCCGTGAAATCTAGTGACAAAGAACTAAGTAGATGGCCGTAGATATTGTTCAAACTGCATGTCCTACTTTTTTTTAATGAATTGCTTGAATGAGAATTTGAGGATTAGAACGATGGTGAGCTCTCACGTTGGGCTCATGTGCTAGGCTAAGATAAAATGCAACTTTACTCATTTGTTTAAATTTTAATTATTATCATATCTATTCTAATGATTTTGATTCCTTTGTTATAGAATCCTGCATCCCAAACACTCCAATTTTTTCATTCCTCTGTTTTTCATTCCCGCGGTTTTATAGTTTTTTCTATTCCTCTGTTTTCTCTATTCCTCTGTTTTCTCTATTCCTATGTTTTTTCCTATTCCTCTGTTTTCTATTCCTGTTTGGAATGGAGGAATGAAAAATGGAGAAACAGGAAAAACGTAGGAACGAAGAAAACATAGGTATCAAAGGAAACACAAAACCGCAGGAATCAAAAACAGAGGAATAAGGATTTTGATGTGTTTGGAATACAGGAATGAAAACATAGGAATTCAACTATATTATACTTAACTAAAAGATTTTAATAGCTCAATTATAATTTTTTATTTTGGTGGCACTTAATAGTAATTTACTGTAGAAACTCTAATTTTGTATTCCGTATCTCCGTCATGTACGGTTCATGAACAAATCCTCCCTCGAGCACCGGACGTACTTATCCTCTTGTTTCCTTCTTTCGACCTGTAGCTCACTAATGGCAATTACAAGCTCTTAATCAAACTGGTCACCGAGTAAGCATCTATGTTAAGCATGAGAACGTTAGCGCCACCAATTCCCTTAAGTCGGACCTCATTTTCTAATTCCTCGTGGAAGTACACACGAAGGCATCGTACCTCTGGAATTTTTCCTACCATTTCCTTCATCCCAAACGTATTATGATGTAAGCAAAACATAGGAATGCAGTTCCCTCAAAAATCCTACAAAAATCCTCCATACCAAACGGGCCCTAAAGGAAACACGAGAAGAGAGGGATCTCATAAATCTACTTAATAGAAGTGTAGATCCAACAAGGTCTACGAAGGTTCTCCCTGCAAAGGTTAGTACACAAAGCTGCACAAAAGTAGACCGGGCACTATATGTGAAAAATAAAAAACAAGAGCAAAGACAAAGAGAAATACAAAGAGGTTCCTACGTCTCCGTTGAGGAGCCTAAAAAGAATCGAGTCTCTCTCAACCCTAATTCTCTCCAAACAATCACAAAGATCGAGCTTGGCTTTCTTATTCTTCTTGATTTCTTTCCTTTCGGAGGCGAATGACAACCTTCACAAACTTCCCAAGGCTCACCACAAGCTTGGAAGCTCTAGAGCGGCACCTAGCCAATCTAGAAGAACAAGTCTTCAAGAGTAACAAGTGAAATCAAGATTGCTTGCATGGAAATGAAAGTTTTCAAGGTTGGGTTGATGCTCTCAAACTTGGATTGTAGATTTCCTCTCTCGGATAGTTTGGAATCTCAATAGGAGTGGGAGAAGGCTGAGATCTAGAGCTTGAGGAAGATGGGAGAGTTCAAATAGCACCAACACCCCTCTCGGTGGATAGGAGGGGATATATATATAGGAGTGAGTTCAAAAAGAGCTGTTGGTATGTGTAAATTGCAAAAGTCGACGGAACATCCGTGAAGTCGGACATTCTGTCAAAATCTCTCTGGTAATAACGAAAGCTCCATCTAGAACTCGGTTTGCCCGTTCGACTTGATTTTGAAAAGAGACACATAGATCAATAAAACCTTTCATGAATAAGACCACCTTGTTTTTCAAGAGGCCCCGGATTTATCGTTGTTGAGAACAATTCCTTAATAGCCCGAGTGTCTTACCCTACTTGACTATCTAAAAGTGTTACGTTAGCTTAGTTCTGTCACCACTAAACCTCATGATTAGCATCATCAAGTAGCTATAATCAATACAAGATCCCAATACTAGCCTAATCATCATAATTAAGATAATACCTGAATATTTAGACTAGAACTAAGCAATTAGAACAAGCATATGCATGATTATAGAATCAAGATAAAAAAATCACTAAAGCCATCATCAACATATTCAATCACCTTTGAGATACATAGTATAAGATACATCACCATCTAGAAGGCCTTCCTTGATGGATCAACTCTAACACCAATGGTTTTGGAAACTCAACTAGAGATCTATCATGACGGGCAAAGCCCAGGTGGATCTAACTCACGAATCGATGTTCCACTCGTCAAACTCTGTCTATTCTAAGATTTTTTACAAGTATTTATATGGGCAAGGCTCATAGGAGATTCGGATTCTAGCAATCCATGGAATGTGTCGATCGACTCGCATCGTGTCTTCGTCGATCTCCTCTCCGAGTCGGTTCTCTTGCCTTTCATAGCTTCCATGTGAGACTTCTCTATCATGATCTTCGAGATAATGTCTTGCATTGCACGTTTGAGTCTTAAAGTTTCATCTCTCTAGATGAATATCTTCAAATATGTCATGCAAATAATCTTCTATAATTGTGGAATGGACCATGGACAACCCATGTTGGGCTAATGTGTAAAATGTGTTGATTGACACATGGTTTTGCCAATTGACATATTGGGCTTTCTCCTCGTATTTTTCTCTGTCTTCGATGCATATCCTCCATAATGCCTTCATTTATGTCAATTTAACCTACTTCTACAATAAAGCTCTAGAACAATGCTATACAAATATATAGTTAATATCATAGGTAAATGGTCTATATTAGTGTTAAATCATGCTCTTATTGGGGTGATATTCATATACAAAATGTGCACTTAGGAAGTTCCAACAACCATCGACCATCCAACGTTGTTGCCCCTACGTTGCCCGGCCGTGGAAGAGCTAATCGATTGGCCTCACGTAAGCGAGGATAGACCTCATCTCGTGCATCCCCCTTCTCTCTCACCGTTGTGAGGGCCCGTGACGGAACAATTCTTCTTCTTCCTCTCGATGACGCTGTGCTCTCCGGACGATGACACATCTTCCCGGCGACGGTGGCGGCCCGTAAAATCCTTTAGTGCTCGTGGTTTTGTACCACAAGAATCGGTCATCCTCCCTCCGAACATGGAAACGGGAGGAAGGCCGACTCGGCGGTGGGCGGAGAGACGGCGAGGGCTTTGTCGGCCACGGTGGTGGTCGCCGGTGGTGGGAAGAGAAGAGGCAGCGGCGATGCATTAGGACGAGTTAGCGCGATGGCGGTTGGCTTGCCGGGCGACGAGGCGACGAGGTCACCGCCGGCCACGACGGTGGTCATCGGCGGTGGTTTCGTTGCAAATGGGTTAGTGGACGGATGGGGAAGGCGTGATGTCGGGTGGTTGGAAGGGCGATAGGCGAGATGGCGGGCGGGCGCTTGTTGGCTAGGGCGATGGACCCCTTGAAAGACATCAAACCTAGCCACCTGGTCTAGGCGATGGTTTTGTATTGCATCCTTGATGGCGCGTCCTCGGCATCTCCATCAACTACACCGCACAACACGCCATTGGCTCAAACGGAGGTGGCAGCTTTATCACATCATAAGCAGGTGATAGAGATGGAGCGAACTCCTTCATGTTGGCCAAAAAACTTATCTCGATGTTGCACAAAAAACGCCCCTCCCTCACGAGCAAATTCTTTAGGAAGTGCCTCAAAGAAAAATCTTCAGGAAATGTGTATTTTGCAGAAAGAAGCAGCAGTTGACCATTTATTTTTAAGTTGTAATTTTTCTCGACCTTGCTTGTTATCCATTGGAGTGTACGCTCCAACAACTTCAAGTGTTGAGGTGGCAATTCAAGGCATAAAGAGATTGTTGAATGTGTTGTTTTTCATGGACATGCTCATTCTCATAGCCTAGAGAATTTGGGCTACAATAAAAGATTGTTTTTGTTTTCAAAACCAAAGATCCTACGTTGCAAAATTGCAACAAAAAAAAAGATTCAAGAGAGAATTCACCTTAGTTTTCATAGAGCGAAAGACAAACAACAATGGATGAAAGCATGTCTACAACATTAAAATAGTCTTTTTTCTTTCTTTTAGTTATTTTATTGTTTACACTTAAACTTATCTCGTATACTTTAGTTATAATTATACTATATAATCACTAGAGTTTCCCTCCTATTTTATTGAATTTTTCTTTACTTCATCAAAACTCATTGATGTAAGCACTAAAACAAAATTACACATCACTACTACAAAGAGCTTCTATAGCTACGGTTGGAAACGCATTGTAGTGGCGGGTATGACCACCCACCACTACATGTGCGCAGCTACAAAGAAATGGCTGTAGCGGCGGGTGTTCGAGATTCGAAAACCACCCGCCGCTACAGCCAAAATAGCAAAACAAAAAATGGGTCCCTGTCGGGCCCACATCATAACAGCGGAGAGGCGGCGGATCCGCCCGCCGAGTGTCGCCGAAGAGGGCGGATCCGTGGCCGCTCCGCTTCACGCCATCACCGCCACGAGGATGGAGGCCGCCTTGCACGCCGTCGCCGCCGCGAGGATGGGGGTCGCGGATCCACCCCGCCGCTGTCGTGAGGATGTGGGCCGCAGATCCACCCCGCCGCCGCCGCGAGGATGGGGGTCGGATCCGCGGCCCTCGCATGCCACGCCTTCGTCGCCGCGAGGATGCGGACCGGATCCGGCGGAGCGGGACCCCGACGCGGAGGAGGGAGGCGCCTTCATCTTCCGGCGGAGACCCGCGCGCGTCATGGCCGACAAGGTGGTGGTGGGGGGGGGGGTGGCGGCGGGTGCGGCGCGGAGGAGCCGATGGAAGATGGAGGCGCCTCCCCGCGCCTCGTTGTCGGAGAGCGGCGCGGAGGAGGGAGGGGAGGGGTGGGCGGCGTGGTGGAGGAGCCGCCGGAGGAGAAAGTTGGAGAGAGAGGGAGAGAGTCGGTGGGGGGGGGCGAGAGGAGGGAGGAGCCGAGCGGAGAGGCGATATTCTTAGGGTTAGTAAGTTTTATAGGGCCGCAAGAGGGAGGGGACGGATGGGCCTGTTGGGCCACATAGCGGCGATTGATGGGCTGATCCACCGCTAAAGCCTATATGGGCTGAATAGCGGCGGGTGATATATGGCCCGCCGTTACTTGATTTCGGCCTACGCCGCTAAAAACCCAATTTGTGGTAGTGCATGTGTTATACAAATGGACTCAAAAAAAATATTGACCTGAAGACTTGAACACCTTTCAACATCTATAAATAATTTCAAGTGTCGTATATAACCGTCTAATAACTTTAAGACTAGAAATAATTAAATGTGGATCATCATATAGGTAAACCAAATTTGTGTTTGTTTGCTTTTTTTAAAAGGTTTTTCAAGCATTTGTAGAAGCTAGCAACAAGTCTTCATGTGCAATTTTTAAACTTGGATTTGAGAAACATGCATATTCTTATAGGACAAGGGAATGTGTTTTGCATTATGAATTTGAGTTCGTTTCTCTAAATCTTAGTTGTATTATATATATAGGCATTACCGCCATCTAAGAACCCACTCACCATAGAGCAAAGTTATATAGTAATATGTTAGTAGTTAGATGGATGCTTAACTCTGTAATTTCTTATGTGTATAAGCTCTCGCTACTATACTATTCTTTGTTCTAGGTTCCACATGGGAGGGGAAACTCAAGGTGCCATATTCGCAGTTCGTCCCTAAGAAGTTGGTTATGAGGTTAAGGAGACGAAGATAGTCTTGCTTGTTCCCATACAAGAAGCTCCAAAGCACATATGAGTACTCTATTCTAAAACTTATGTTGTTCAGACATGAAAAAATGAGCAATGTCCAGTACAAATCTCTTGTCCTAAACGACATCACTATCAGATCGCAGGAGTATTTCTTAAATCTGCAATATAAGATTTCATTAATTCCTGAGTTCGAAGAAAAGGATGAAAAAGAGGTCACACCAGATTTAGCAACATGCCAGTTTTCTATTGACGTAGACGTACTTATATATCTGCCGATGCATTCCTGTGTAAGCTAGACTGTTGCATTCTCAAAAAAAAAAAAAAAAGCTAGACTGTTGCACGTGGGACTAGGACAAGCGGAACCCGGCGCGGCGTCGTCAGCCCCGGCGCCTCGCCCATGTCGAGGTCCTCCGGGCGCATGCCTTCAGGGAGCGACCACTCGAAGTGGCGCAGAAGGCTAAGGAGGGCGAGCTCCAGGACAGGCAGCGCAAAATTGATGCCCGGGCAGATCCTCCGTCCGGCGCCGAACGGGATGAGCTGGTAATCGTTCCCCCTGAAGTCCACCGCCGCGCTGCTGCCGCCGAGGAACCGCTCCGGCCGGAACTCCTCCGGCGCGTCCCACGCCGCGGGGTCCCGCCCGAAAGCCCACACGTTGAAGAACAGCGCGGTCCCGGCCGGGATCTCGTAGCCCTGCACCACCGTCGGCGTGGTTGACATGTGCGGGACGAGCAGCGGCGCCGGCGGGTGGAGCCGGAGCACCTCCTTGAGCACCGCCCTCAGGTACTCCATCCGGTTCAGGTCAGCCTGCGCGATCGGATGGTCGGCGACGACCCGCGTGATCTCGTCGTTGAGCTTGGCCATCACGCGCGGGTTCGCCACGAGCTCTGCCATGGTCCATTCTATCATCACGGACGACGTCTCCGTGGCGGCGGCTATCATGTCCTGCAGAGAACAGAGCACGGAACCGGGGAACAAGATTAGCGCTGTACAGTCAGTACTCATGGAGAAATCAGAAGAAAGGATCAATAACCTTCACGATGGCTTTGATAACATCGTCAGTAAGCTCCAAGCCCTCCTCGGCGCCTTCTCTCCTCAGCCGCATCAAGACTCCCATGATGTCCTCGGCCTCCTCCTCCTCCTCCCCTGCACTCTTCTCCTCGTGCGCGGCCATTATCTCGCCCAAGAACTCGTTCCACGCCCTCATCTCGTCGTCCAGCTTCTTCTCCAACCCCGTCACCCGCCTCACCACCTTCGCCGCCGCTTCGGGCAGCAAGTCATCCGCCTGGAGCCCCGACACCAGCGCCTCCGAGCCTCTCAACAGCCGCTTCAGCCTCTCGGCCGTGGGCCCCGCGGCGGCGCCGGTCGTGGCACGTGTCACCACGGCGTTGGTGTACCCTTGCAGGAGCGGCCTCAGCTGCACGGCGGGCTCGTCGGCGGCGGCGCGGCGGACGGCGGCGACGAGCGCGGCGGCCTCGGCGTGGCGCACGCGCGCGAGCGCCTCCACGCGGCGCGCCGAGAGGAGGTGCACCACGGCCACCTTCTTGGCGCGGCGCCAGTGCTCGCCGTACGGCGCGAACGACACGTTGCGGCAGCCGTACATGAGCTTGTCCGCGACCGCGCCGGGCGGGCGGGACGCGAACGCCTGGTCGTGGTGCTTGTACAGGTCCGTCGCGGCCGCGGCGGTGCACGCGACCAGGCTCCGCCGGCGGCCGAGCTGCAGCAGGAGGAGGCCGCTGCCATCGCTGCCGTGCCGGAGGTGCAGCTCGTGCAGGCAGCGGTGCAGGAGGCGGCCCGTGAGGTGGAGGTGGCCCACCAGCGGCAGCGACGGGGGAGAAGGCGGGAGCTTGCCGCTTCGACGACGGTGCTTCACGACGAAGAGGCTCAACACGATGAGCACGGCGGCGGCGACCACGTAAGGCGACATCTCCTCTGCTCTGCTGATTAGTGCTGCCTAGTGACCACAAGTGTGTGGCCACTCAGTTTCTCTTATTAGAAACTGTACGCTGAAGCTGTTGAAATATCTTCTTCCGTCGCTCTCTTTTTTATTTTATTTTTTGAAAGCATCTTCTTCCGTTTCTTTGACTGGGTATGAGGCGCATTTTGCCGTTTGCTAGTGCATATCGTTTTCCACGTGATCCATTCGACGGCGATTTTCTCCGATCCTGCAGTCTCACCCGGCCACAGCCTCATGTTGCATTATTGGACTCTCTCAAGTCCAAAATCCGTGCTTTTCTTCATGCTGCGGCAACTTGGAAAAACGGTCGACCGCCGTTCAGCAGCCGTCCGATCTTCTCTCTCAAGGATGGTTATCCCGGCGTTTATATCCATGTTCAGAACACAGTGACAGACTAGTCGTCAACCACTATTCCAATTTCCATTCAAACATTTACTCGTCAACCACTATTCCGAACTTCCATTCAAACATTTACTAGTAGACTCGAGAGCAACTTCCATTTGAAACGCAAGGTACAAACTCTTGACATTTCCATTCAAACATTTAGAGTTGAGAGCAACATCCATTTGATTTGAACATGTATTTGCAAATGAAGCAAAATATATGCGAGGTGAGAAAAATCCATGATACAGCAGCGTGGTCTTGTGCACTGAAAAATGCCCATTTGTGCTCTTAAAAAAACACAATTTGATACTGCAAGACAAACTATCGTTATTGCGTAGAGACCAATCCTATAAAAATGTAGTTCTACGCAATCCTACATATTGCAAGCAAAAGCAACTCTTTGTAAATCAGCCGCGCTTCTCTATCTACATTGCCAAGATGACAAGATACTGCTGCATCATTCGTTCAAAAAAAATGACGCATAATTGTTAATGTCTGGAATGGCCAGGGTCAGGGTTGCCAACAAAGTAGGCAAGGACTCCTACTAATGGAGCATTGATATATGTGGTGGGCTCAGATTTCCTGAAATCTGCTCGGTCATCCTCATAAACGTCATCCTCTCCCGGCCCACCGACGACCGCGCCGATCAAGGGGTTAGGGTTCGCGCCAGATGACTGGAAGTAAGGTGTGCCTTCTTTGCACGCTATGCGCTGCGGATACTCCTTGATCGAAGGCAGTGACGATCCTCGGTGATGGATCCGTTGAGGGTACCGGTCACCGTACCCAACCATGTACGACATTTTCATCGGGTTATCTCCAAGCAGATAATCAACCTGAAGATATGTATCACGCATAAAATTTGTTCAGATGGCAGTCTGGAACATGCGTTTGCGAATGAAGCAAAGTACATGCGAGGTGAAAAAAATGTCAAGAGATGTCATTAGCACCTGCTTTTTGGCTTGCAGCTGTAGAGTTTCAGGCCCAACTGAAATGTCTCCGCAGTCGACAGTATGAGAGGACTTGCTTAGGTACTTGGCATAGGTCAGGAGCAGGAAGGAGATGGAGGTGACATGCTGCATGTTGCTGCCTCCAGGCTTGTAGATCATTCCCCCAGGCGTGTAGGTGATGTGCGGTGACGATGACTCCGGGAGGAGTGTGCAGATGAAGGCATCTGCATACTCTTTGTAAGACTGCAGAAATAGCGCCTCGCCTTCTATAAACTCCTGCAAAGCAAGGGCTTGAGTGCTCATTTAACTTGATTCACTCACTTACGCTCTGTTAATCTACCATCAAAATTTACATTCACGAATCAAAGAAAATCAGCCGAAGTAATATGGAACCTTGGAAACAAGGACATTGAGGCCGGCGTGCTTGTTATCCCACCCAAACTCGTTGGTGTTGTCTTCCGCACCGAGGGTCTTGCCGTTGTTCTGAATGTACTGGAGGAAGGTGTCATCGTTGGAGGCTCGCCGTAGCCATGCCGCCCCCACAGCAGTTCATCCTGTCAAGGGATTTGAGAAGTCAGCTTGATCCGTTATGAATGCCTGTTGTTCTGAATGTTCTAATGGTGGAATATGTGGAAGCAGCCTTCGAGTCTCTTCAATTTTATGTGAGCCTATTGGATGATGAAATGGGCCCCTTTAGGCCCGCAGCTACTACACTCATTGCTGTGCAGTGTGCACTGAATGTTTGGATATTGTACTTGTCAAATCAGAATTATGGAGCCAAATTCGACAAGAAACTCGGATGTGTTGTTGCTCTGCTTTGGCAGCACTTATCCTTTTGTGAGGCAACAATTAGCAGTACATGTGCTACTGTATCCTTATTGAGGCAACAATTAGCAGTACGTTACCAATGTGCAAGGAGTGTCTGGGACTCTGGGGTGTGATAAACCTAAACTGCTAGATGCTCTGTTCAGAATTTTAAAAAACGTAAACTAATGTGTTTTATGTTGAAAATGACATTTTTATTCATTTTTATGTGAAGCAGAGCCGCCAGAGCGCATGTCGCCACCTACTGACACAGGCAGGGGACCCGGGAACGGGACAAGCAGAGCTGACCTGGTATCCATCGAAGTCGCAGTAGAACGGGCATCCCCCGGCCCTGAGGTCCGGGTCGTCGCTGTAGGCGCCCTTGTACGTGTCCGCGAACTCGAACGCCTTCCTGGCGTGCACCAGCAGCGTCTCGGCGTACTCCGGGTCGGCGTCGCGGAACACCATGGACGCCGCGGCCAACGCCGCCGCCGTCTCCCCGGCGACCTCCGATCCCGGCCGCCCCGCGCTGATGTTGTACACCGTGCGCTCCGTGTCCATGTCCTCCGGCCTCTCCCAGCACTCGTGGTCCTTCCACGGATCTCCCACCTGCATTATTACATTGCACAAGTGACTCTGCTTTTCTTCACCAATCACCACGAGTCCACGACAGGCGACGATAACGAAAATGAACATGGAGGTTGTGCAATGTGGGTGGCTTGCCTGCATGAAGATGACGCCGGGGTGGGCGAGGGTCTTGAGGAGGTAGTCGGTGGCCCAGCGGAGCGCGGCGGCGGCGTGGCGGCGCTCGGCGGGCGGCATGGACTCGCCGAACTCGACGACGCTCCAGGCCAGCATGGTGGCCGTGAACGCCATGGGGAAGCCGAACTTGACGTTGTCGCCGGCGTCGTAGTACCCGCCCTCCAGGTCGACGCCCGCCGCCGCGCCGTCCGACACGCCGGAGTCGCCGCGCCACGACGCGCGCTGCCCCGGAGGCAGCCGGCCCGACCGCTGGCCCTCGAAGAAGAGGATGGACTTGGCCAGCGCGTCGCGGTAGTCGTGCTCGCGCCGCGGCGACGAGGCGGCGGCACGCGCCGCGAGGCAGGGCGGCGCGAGCGTGTGCGCCGTGAAGAGCACGAGTAGGACGCGCACGCACAAGTGGTGGATGGGTGACGACGACGGACAGGACGCGTAACGAGTCGCCATTTCGATCGAGCTTGCGGCTACTCACACACACTCGCTGAGCATTTGAGCATGTTGATCCCTGCTCTGTTCGGCGCGTATTTATAGGCAGCAAGATGTTACAATGCACATGCTCATACTGACAAAACTGTCATAAACAGATACCCTGCCCAGTTACCCATACGAACAAATGCATTACCAGTTCAGTACTACGTATTTGGATATGGCGAGCTATTCGGCGTATGCATACCAAAATGGTCCTGGCCATTTGTACTTCGAGAGAAGGGCTTCATTCACTCGATCTAATGAACCGCAGTGGCGCTGTGATGAATGCAATGCAATCGATATATTCCTGTAACTGTATTTTGGAAAAACGGAAGAATATATTCCTGTAAGTGCAGAAGAGATACATGGCCTTCGCTCTTCTTGGATTCATGGCAGGGATGGTTAAAGGACAAAGGTGGAGGGTCACGGGACTGGCGGTAAGAGGAGGTGCGGCCAAACGTTTCTTTAGGGTTCCTTCTTGATGGCCGACACGGGCAGCCAGCAGCAGCTACCCGCCGGGCTCCGTGTGGTCACATGCAGCGGCTAAGCTACCGAATGGCCGAACTAGGCCACGGTGTATGTAGGACCATCCTCGTTAAATTCCTAAGGCTGACATTGTTCGTATGTGGAGCAATGGGGCTAGGATTTTTCACTGAATCTGTTAAGAAAGGTTCATATTGGTATCTGCTGACTTCATCTACTGATGCTGTACATATACTGGTACTCTGGCAAGATGAAGTCCAACTAACTGGGACTTCCATGCTTCTACTCACAGCAGCAACACCATTTCTTGGCGGCCGCTAATCTAGCAAGAGGACAAACGCAGGAAATGCGAAAGGGCGAGGAATGTTGGTGACTGGAACCGGTAAAAACCGATACCGCAAACTTGCGACGCCTGCCGAGAAAAGGGAGCTGTTAAGGTTGTCGAGTTGGGAGTCCTCTAAATTGATGTTGTCACTGGCATTGACGCGGCACTTGCAGTGACTCTGCATTTGCCGTTGCAGGACCATATAAAGGTTTATTTCATCGAGCTCGGCAGATCGAATAGCTTTATCACGGAAGCAGAAAAGGAAGAGGCCTCAGTTTTATGAGACACCATGCGTGGGGCTACCGCACACCCTCACAGTCATAGCTGCTGCTGGAACTTTGCGTGCGAGAGTGCAAAGCTTAAGATACTAGCGATCGATCGCGAGAAAGAAAAGGAAGGGCGATCTGTAGGTACAAGTGTTGTTCTCAAGCTGTTAACTTTGTCTCAGATTACACTTACGCAGTAGAGTTGCACCGACAGGTCACGGGGATGGGCTGGTGTTTCTTACGAAGGAGCCAGGGAGGGACTCAAATCAGCTCAGTGCTATAATGTTGTGGTCGCACCAGAAGCAGGCCGCAATCTGATAGCAAAGCCCAATGGCCTATCAAGTGTAGCCAATCTCATTCTCATTCAAGTTGTCCGACCCAGTTACGTTAAAGCGTAATACTCATCTTTATCCCTCAAGTATCCTTTGAAGCTTAATTTCATCCTTTAACTTTCAAAACGTCCAATTTATGTCCTTAAACTTTAGTTGACAGGTTCAGTTTCATCCTTGATCTAATGTGGATGTCCACCGTGGCATGGCACATCAACTCTAAGATAAATTCCAAATTTCAAACCAATTTTTCTATCAAATTGTAACTATTATCTAGATGGAAAAATACCTAAAGTAAGGAATGTATTCTTTACTTTTTAGTAATTCAAACAAAAAATGTAAGTCACAAGGCTCTCTCAACAAAGTCATAGTTCACTCATTGGTACCTCCTGCCAACTTCAGTCTTCATTATTAAAGTAGCAAGACTATACTCTTGCTGCATATCAATGGTGCGGCTTCTCTATGGCCATGATCCCCCTTCTTGTAACTCTGTCAAAAAAAATGAAAAATGCAACTTGATCCGTCATTGACAGGGGCATGGGCCCCCCTAGGTTCTGAAGTTTTCTATTGCAATAATGCTTCTACAATATATTTTCAATACTTAGTTAGTATTGCTTGCTCCCCCATCCCCGTTTTTGTGTTGTGTCAAGATTCACTCATGTTGCATAAGATGATTGTTTATTATGAAAACTCAAGCTAATCAATCCCTTAGGGTCCCTTTGGAACGCAGGATTTCTAAAACATAGGAATAGTAAAGTTATAGGAATTTCGTAGGAATGCAAATGGAAAACATAGGATTGTAAAACACAGGAAATGAATAGAAGTAGTCCTTTGGATGCGTACAGGAATTTTGTAGGGAAAGGATTCTAAATAACCATTGTAATCCTCCTTACTTTGCCTTAAGCGACAGGATCACAATGCATTTGAACTAGCTGTGTAGTGGCACCTGCACCTAATTGTCCTCAATCCCACGCTACAGGATGAGAAAAAGAGGTTGGAGTGGATTCTTTTTTCCTGTACTTTTCCTGTGAAATCGAGCTGAAAGGAAAGTTTCCTATGCCATTCCTTCGCTGCAATTTTACGAACCAAAGGCTTGGATAGGAAAATTTCCTATAGGGTTGGATTCCTACGTTTTTCATATGTTTTTCCTACAAACCAAAGGGGGCCTTAAGCCACAGTGTTTAATTGAACAATTCTTTATAGTGAAATCAATCTGCGTAGATTCAAATCTCAGAGTTGCCATGTGTATTGAGTTAGTAATAGTTAATTATTGTTTTAACTAGAGGTGATGACCCTATCAATAATGAGGTGTGGTGATTTTATGAATCTCAAGATTAAGAACGTGTTTGGGACGGATTTCGAACGACTTCCATTGGATATAAGCAGCAAAGCGTCCCAAACGGCCTGATTCTAGCACAGCTTTCTCCCATTGCTCTCGTAACCCTACAACACGGAATCGACTCCAATGGTGCTTCTACCCAATCTTTCGTAGACGTTCATAGTAGTAGTATATGTGTGCATGTATTCGTAAGGGTGAATACTTATGCATGTATATGTACGTCTTAAATGTGTTCATTTGTGATGTCTAAAGAAAGAAGGATTTGTGACGGTGGCTAGTAGACAAGTTTCTTAGACTCGTTTGCTGCGATTAACAAAATTTTTACATAAGGCAGAGAGGGGCCACAGGTGAAGCAAGTTAATTACAAATAAACTTGCAAAAGTTCTAAAATAACAAGAAATATAACTGATCGATCCTGCCACTAAGCTGGCCCGATACAGTTTATCTCATATGAACATAATCCAAAAAGATCCTCCATTCCATTCTGGGAGCAACCGCTCCCTAAGTCAAAATTCGGGAGGTGCAACAACTCTTCGATTCATGTACATGTGAGACAGTACAGCCGAACAAAGCGACATAGGAAGAGCAGTTAGATATGACAGAGGTTTGTTGATGATCTGCAGGGCGGACATGGTGAAGCTAAAACGGATTTGATATCTCGAGGAAGTCAACGATGTCTGGTTCATGTGAGAAGCAGCAAGCGGGAGACCGGTCGTACGTTCTGCCGTTAACTAGTTAGCATTTATTCCCACTACTCATGTGCAGTCTTACGTAGTTGTAGTCGTAGATGCGTTGCCTCACTCGGAACTGCGTCATCTCCTTCGTCAGCTTGGTTCACCACTTGAGCTATGTGCAAGTTCAGTTGGAATGATGCCTACACAGTCTGAAACCAAAACAAACAGAGACACATCAAGTCAGTTTTTCAGCTGCATTCGTGGTTGTTGTTCTTGTCCGTATGGCTTTGGTAGTTTGGTGTGTGTTTGATCACGACGCCATGTGCAGTGCTAATTCAGTGTACTACTCAAAAAAAGCTGAGCTGCGTGAATAAAGAAAACAAGAACGATTTCCGTACACCAGACCGGCCCCTCACCTGCCATTCTCCGTCCGGTTTGCGTCCTTCCCGTCACGCGTTGGAACTCAGCCCTCTCGCCTCGCACGCTCGCATTACCCTCATCCTCTTGCACGAGGACACGAACATCCTGCGCCGAAAGAACCCAACACAGACGAGTGAGTTTACTGTCAGTGGGATCGCAATAATCTTTGCGCAACAGGCAGTGCCATGTGCTTACTCCCACGGCACGTCGCCGACGAGCATCCAGTCCCCGTCGCCGTCCTCGTACACCACGGCGTGCTCCCACGCGCCGTACCCGTCCATGAGCCCTGCGCGTAAATAAAAACACGAGCAGAACGGTCAGTCATTTTCGCTGGTCAGGCAAGGGCGTGTGCCGCCGGTCTCTTGGCAGCTCGCTAAATATATAGTAGCTTACCGATGGATGCGCAGCAGAACATCTCGTTGAGCGCCTCGACTAGCTCGCCGTAGTCGTCGTACGCCGCCACGTCCACCTTCCTCAGGTACGGCGTCCCGTCCATGCTCACCTTCACGAACGCTTGCATCCTGCATACACACACAACAAATGCTAAGTCAACAATGCGACTACAAAAAAAATCCTTTTTCTTGCAGGAACGTCGATGACGCTGGAAACCGGATCGACTACATACGTTGCAGACGACGCGGACGTCTGGCCGTTCTTCCTCGCTCTCCTGGCCTTGCGCGCGCTGATACCGGGCGGGCCCAGCGTGAGCTCGGTGAGGTCGACGCCGTCGTCTCCGTATCTCGCCATGCTTCGGCCCTGGGGATGGAGCCGGAGTCTTTGGGACAAGAATCAAGACGGTGGTGAGAAGAACGCGGGCTGGGAATTTGTTGTTGTGAGAGACCGAGGTCGTGGAGCGAACTGCGGCTCTGGCCGGTATATATATACCGTTGGTGCCAGCCGGACGATACGATACGGCGGCTGCATCGGTGGCCGTGTTCCGCAGCGGAGGAGGATCCGGTGGGTCCGGTGGGCAACGACCGGGGACAGCCGCACGGCTGCGGAGCCTGGCCGGACGCGCCGGCGGTTCGGGCCGGCACCGAAGCCCTGCCGGCCTGAACCGTGGCACGGTGTCCCTCGTGGGGCCGACCGGGACTCGCCAGGTAGACGCCCCTGTCTCCTGCCTCACGTCGTGGCTGCCCTGCATCAGAATCTGGTGTGGCGTCCTTGCTGTAGCCAGTGCTCCGGATCCCGTTCATCACGCGTCTCTCAGGAACTAGATGATGGTGCGTCACAGCTGAATCATGCTCACGCTAGCTTCCGGCCGGTCATACTAGTTGTCTAGTACATGAAACGGAATATCGAAATATGTATGATGACAGGTAGTGCCAATAACCTTTAAACAACTGTAGCAAAATCTAACGAAAGATATGTGCGCGGTACCAGAATTTTCCAACCTGGGCATAAATATTATACTCCACGCTCCTTAGCACGGTAGGCTACAAATCAGAAACGTGAATTTAGGAACGCGTCATGCCAGCGATCTAATTCCACATATGGGCTGCTAGAGGATCTCTCTAGGGGAAAGCAGGAGCTAGGCTGTTGCAATGAAGGCCGCCACAGCAGATCCGGATCCTGGCGAGGGGTAGGGGACAGGCGCCCGGCAAGTGGGCGCGTGCCAGAGTCCCCGCCCGGGTACGTGCATGCTCCGCTGGGGAACCTGAAACGATCGACGCGAACTCTTTCTATGTGCATGCACGCGGGGGACGCGAAACGCAGCGGCGGCAGGCAACCAACGTGCCCGCACCGAACGAAGCCAAGTCGGGCTCCGCTTCCTCCACGCATCCCCCCTGCCCGCGCGACAGCCACGAGCCCCTGGCCGCCGCCGCGCCCGGCAAAGCTCGCGGAGCACGAGCATCGTGCTACGCGCGCGAGCACAGCGCATGTCTGTCGCGAGCGAGCTGGGAAGCGGAAACGGGCGTGGGTTTCCCCGCGCGCTGTCCTGGCGCGCGCCCGGTGTCGTGCCCCTGCTGGGAGGGCAGGAGGGTGCGTGTGGCGGCTGGTCATTTGTAAAGCTCGCGCCGCCCCGAGACTACACGCGCGGCGGTGTGCGATTGTTAATCCCGCTGCCCCCGGCACAGAGGAGGATTAACCTCGTGGCTCGTGTTGCTCTTGAGTGCCATGAGAAACTGCGAGTCTAGAAGACATCGAAGACACTTTTCATGCAAACCCATGTTTTGACTGAAAAATCCCTTGAATGATGGAGGCTTGACCAGGCAAAATGGCATCATTCCGCAACGTGGTCCCGCAAATAAACAACGCTCCCCCAATCTTCATTCTGCAGCGCTGCTTTGTGATACGCCCCGTTACGTTTCGAGTCAGTTCGAACTGGCATGGCACACGACACATACTGTTACCAACAGCCGAAACTGAACTAAACAGATGCAAAACAGTATTCGACCAAAGAAAACTGACCAGTCTATTAAATCATTTGTACAGTTTCTAGTGGCATACAGCAGTGCAAATCACAGGTGAGAGCAGCTGCGCTTGTATACGGTTATGAAGCTCTGACAACCGCAGTGACAATCACAGTTCATAGCATTTAGGAACAATGAGCCGAATTGAGATGCAATGTTTAGCTTCAACTCTGCCAGAAATGTAGTAGTAGTAAAAACGGAGACACCAGTTCAATACGACCAAGCTCATCCAAGTTCCCGGTGAGCTGCTATGCAGCCGTAGTTGAAGAAATGTGCATCCCAGTCTTCCAGGTGTTTTACTTGTTGGCGTCTCTTTCATAATTATTTGACGGCACAACCCCTGGAGAGTCATGGTTGTTCACGCTATGATCTGCACCCTGAGTCTGGATTTGCCACCAGGAGGAACAATCCATGCAAGAGAGGGAAACTATAAGCACTAGGAAATGGCAGTTGAGATTATGAGGATTTAAATCAAATTAGAAGTGTCATGGACCTGAGAATTTGAGCCTTGCCCATGAGTACGAACTGGTCGCATATTCAGATCGATCATCTTGGAATCGATGTTACCCTGTTCATGGCAATTGCCATCTGAGGCTGGATCATCAGAGCCATTATGGTGGTTTGCCATTTGCTCCTTTGTTACTGAATGAGGCGCCTTCTGGTCTCTCTGGTTTTCAGGATCTTTGGTTTGCATAGCTACATCATCCATATGACCTGGTTTATCTCCTGGGAACTGATAAATTCCTAAATTTAAGAGCTACAAAAATATATGTAACTGAAATCCCAGCTGATTATGGGTTAGAAAGATTACTTCAACTCGTTGCCTTAGAAGCAAGTATCTTCCATGGGTTCGTTTGCCACCAACGTGAACAGTCATATCACAGCTCAGGCAAAGTGATGTGCCATCTACCTCACAGTAGAAGAAAGCTACAATGACAGCAGAATCAATATAAACTCAGGAAAAAGATAGAATGTAGGAAAAAGGACTATAAGGAGCATTCAAATGTGTACCAGGAGAATTTTCACATATGTCACATCGGACAAGCTTATTTGGGTCTGCAAGTCCAACCCTCACATGCCGACTAGCAAGCTTGTTACACATGTGTACCTGCGTAGCAACATGAAAAAAAATATCAGAAATAGTGACATAGACAATCCAGGTGGGTATTAACTGAAGAAATGAACACAGTCGTATTTGCTATTCTCATGCTAATGGTGTCATGGAAACAACATTTCACAAGCACACGGCACACAGCAGTTTTGCTTATACACTAGAGGCACTAGCCAAGTAAAGCAAAACTTATTATCAAAACAACCAGATTCAGCTAGCTAGTATTCCATCCCAAGAAGGTTGTTTCTAAGAGGGCGAATATTTTTTAATGATAAAAAAGGGATGCAATTATGAACTCAAAGTAAACTTCTCCACATGAATTTCCTTAGCTGAAATAAACAAATAATCCCCACCGACAGAATGTTGCCACATACTAACATGACTACATGAGTTACAGTTTACCATCAACTTCCGCAGAAACAAAGAATCACCTCTAGTTTCTATACAGGGAACAAACCCCAACTCACATACAATGATGCACGCAACCTATCACATCAAAACTGCAAAAGAACTCGGTCCTAGATAAATTGCAGACAAAAGAAAGGCTCTGAGAAACTATGATGAGCTTTAACCTACCTAAACAAGACGACATGGCCTCCTTATTTTTTTTCAGCTAAAAACTTCAGTTTTCTGAATGAAATTTGGAGGTAACAATGCTGTAATAGATAGATTTCATGAATAATACAAACATTCCTCGCCTTAAGGTGTGACTTTCAATACATTTCAAGTCTTCAAGACTCTACAGTACCAAACACCCAGGCAACTTATTTACATTTAGGGTTTCATAATCAGCATTGGAGCTCATTTGCCTGACAGAAGGCACAATACACCGCCTGACAAAAATACCAAACTACTCCACAGAAAACATCATCACATCTAACATGCAACAAATAAATGAAAACCGGCAATTCTGTTAATACTTCCTTTATTCAAAACTCTCCAGCGCATTAGCAGTCAGCAACAGTGACCAAGGAAAGAAGTAAACCTTTGTTAGTCATGTACTCCTGGCCAAATGAAATGACAAATGAGCTGCCACATTATTTATCATTTATGGTGTGAACACATGAGCTCTCACACTGGCTACTCACCTAGTGAAATTAACTATGCAGCTGTTCCTACGTGCTAATCGAAGCATCTCTTGGCTGCTCATGGAAGAAAATTGTAGGTCAGGAGTAAATATGTTGATCATTGCTTGATTTTTCTGATTTTGGATGGAGGGAGTAGAAGAAACTGATGAAGGATTTATCCATGGTTCCAGAGAATTCTATACTAGTACATGTATATACAAGTTGAGTTCCATACAGAAGCGATTTAGGATTGCAATCCCAAAGTACCAACCACAGCAGCATATATAGAAAGCCAGCAGAAATATTGTATTACATAACATTTCATACATCACACGAAAACTATGACTGGAACCGATCTGAATGCCCTGATAAACACAACTTTTTAGAAATGTAGTATTGAAGAATATGAACAGGATTACAAGAAAGAGAGTCAGACCAAAGGATGGTCATTTGAAGAGCCTTTCTATAATAAAAGATGACCCTGAACCCAAGAGGCAGGTCATTGCAGAGGCAACAACCACACCAGAAAGGAAAGGATACAAGAAGGTGACTAGGAAAGATTGATAATTCTTCTTGCTTGATGTGCATAGCACAAGGCTTGCACATGTGGATATCACAACCATCTAACAATATGATAGGACAAGGCTTGCACGTCAATCTAACAACATAATATCTACTACTAACTGCCACTGTCTGACTTAAGGCCTTATCTAACTATGGTGAGGCGTCGCAGATTAGACCCATGTGATACGCTGGTGCCGCCCTCTTTATGACATGCACACTTGCACAGTACATTTACCATAAATTTGTGTACCATTCAAATTAGTACACTGAACTGACGTATAACAGAAATGAGATTGTAACATCATAATTCTAATGCAAAGCTAATAAACGCATTCTGTTCCGTGCAAACATTCAGTTCAGAAAAGTTTCCACCAGCTGGCAACCACACATAAAGTGAGCTTAAAAAAGCATAATGTTCCAGGAGCTAATACCTTGCTAGAGCATTAAATATTTAAACCTGTAAAATGATGATCTCACTATCTTCTCTATGATTTCTTCTGAATAGGCCAAGTCAAGCATCTATGGGATTATTAACAGATGCCAAATTTTACCACAAAAAGTGATACATGCTTATTGTTATGCTTGCAGACATTACGACAAGCTCACTTCTCACAAACAGTTATACATGCTATTGATATCAACAATCTACCATGCTATAGATAACCATCTCCTGTCCTTAGTGAAGGTCTTCTGACTCAATCTGATTCAGCTAACGAGCTTGAACTAATGCATGCAAACACTTAATATCATAGCTAAAATTTGTTCCCTTACTAAGAATGAGACTCGTATTCAAATGTGACTAGAACCACTAGCATATGTACTCAATTAACACCTCAACAACTGAGATAAGTTTATCAATATCAATGCACTATGGAGGGTGCTTGAACACCCCAATTTTCCTCGACCTGAACTGAACAATAACATATTCGGGCAAGTGTGAACTCATGACGCGCTCAATCAAACTTTGATTTCAGGTACGAGGAATGGAATGCAGGATGCAGGGTGACCGAAATTGAGGAAGTAAAGCATCTAAACCAGATTGCGTCACGGTTCGAACTCAGCTAAGCAATCCGCGAGATCGATGTCTAAAATCGAACGATCGGGCGAACAAGCGCGCCGCACGCCACTCCAATCGAACCAGCGCTCTGCCCGATCTACGATCAGGACGCAAAGCGTAGGTTCACGAATGAGGGAGCGGGGATCACCTTCTCGTCGCAGGGCCGACAGAGCGCGGCCTCGTCGGCCGCGCAGAAGAGCACCGCCGGCGCGCTCTCGCACACGTCGCAGATCGTCCGCATCCCTCCGCGCCGCGCTGCTCGCGGTCATCGCCCGGCCTCCATCCCCTCGACGAAGCCACCGATCCCCCGCTCCGACTTGCTTCCAGCTGGATCCCCGCTTGGTACTGCGGCGGCAGAGGAGGCCGAGGTGGACAAGCGCGGGCGAGGAGGCGCAAGCGGCGGCGGCAGCAGCAGCAGAGGCCACAGGAGTTTGGACGAGGAGAGATGTGGCAGTGACGGAGCAAGGACACGGCAGAAGCTGTAATTTGATTTGGATGTGGTGGTGGTGGGGCGACGAGAGCTTTGGCTCGGTGGTGGACCCAGGCAGGCTTCTGGAGGCATCGTGCTTTCGCGTCCATAGGCGCGGTCTACGCACTTCCACCTGACGAACCGAACCACACAGCCACAAAGGAGAAGGGAGGCGAACCACACAACCACAGAGGTTTATGGGCCGCGTTCAGGCCACATCTGAGACGTGTGGGTTCAAATAGTGTTCCAATGCTCTAGTGCTGCTCCACCTACGCGCGATACCCACTTTCTCGTCACTGACATATGGGCTAGACAATATTTGGTCCCACTGACCTGTTACGTGTATCTGGTGCTGATGGTGTTGGTGGGGGTTAGTTAGGTTCTGGCCTTCTGGATATGAGGATTTAGGGGGCGGTGGGTCCGCAAGAGGCCTCCGCCACGCAACAGAAAAGGAGCGGGGACTCAAGGGTGTGGCTCCGATTCAATTGCTTGGGTGTTCGGCTGCCAATGGCCGTCTTCCGTTCCCTTTCTTTCATTCTTCCGGGCCTCCGGTCTGCGTCCATCCCTCCGTGCACAGATCGCATGGGCTGCCAGAGATCAGCGTCCAATCGCCGTCGGTGGATGTGAGGACAACTCACAATTGTTTGTGCCTTGAAACCATATGTATAAATTCGCATCTATATGTAACTTGGACTTCTTCTCTAAAAAAACTTTAGACAAAATGTATGATTTATTTACCTGTCACGGCCAGTGGAATGCTTGCGCAGAGTAGGCTGAGCTCCTTTTCTTTCCCTTCTTGAGACAAGTAGGCTCAGCTCTTGAATTACATGCTGCATGCCTACACAACCATTTTGGCCCATCCCCGTTTCCAGTACGTCGTCATGAAACGCAGTGACGGAAATTTGGTTTGGGAAAGACTAGGGCCACTAATATTGGCTTGAGACAATTTTCTATCAGTGAGTCACATACCAAATTGGTGCAATTGCAACAAATGTTTTACGTACTGCTAGGGCAGGACTCAGGCACCATATCTCAGCCTGTGGTACACCTCGATCTGTACACGTATCTTAGCGTCACAGTGCACGTTCGTACGTGAGCCCCACCTAGCCGTGCATGTATCGGTGCACATAACTCCATGTACCTAGTACTTGGTACTGGTCAGTGCATGAACAGTGCTGACGTTTCAATAGCACCGCCGGCCTGGTGGTTCCACCCAAGCACTCCGTCACACTCGTACCCAATAGCAGTAGGGGACGAGATGATGGTCCTCGACCTGGCCGCACCGCCCGAATTGAGCCTTATCGTTTTTTGTTAGTCTTGTTTGATGCGACGCGAAGTTAATGTGAGGACACGATCAGCAGCAGCTCTCGCGACCCTGAACCACACGAGCAACGACGCTGCCGCTCCCAAGTCCTGACAACGACCCGAGCGTTCCGTTTCAGCAACCGCGAAAAAGACAGTGATCAAAATCACGAAATGCCGGGCGGGCCGTTCATCACGAACTCACGGTGGACCATTCGGCTGGGCTTCTGGACCACGATCTGGCACGCACGCATTGTTCCGGAGAGGAGTGGCAGGAGGACGAATTGCCGACAGGATCCTGCTCTCGGACACCGAAAGAGCCTCAATGACGAGACGCTGATCGATCGTAGTAGGACCAGTCCCTCCTGACGGGCGCAAAGCTGAACGTTGGCGAGCGGGGCCCGTCCTTTGCCTGCCGCAACGAAAGTTGGCCGAGGGCCACGGGCATGAGCAGCGAGCAGGCTGCTGGCCGGCCGTTGCCCAACAGCAACAGAAACAGAGCGCTCCGCCCTCGCCTCTGCCGATTCGCGCGTCGTGCCGCCAGGGAAAGCCATTTCCAATCCTGAGCCCCGGCGACGCGAGACGATGAGGACGACGCCATGGACAGCCACTGCTCTTCTGTATTTTTAGCGCAGGCAACCGCGGCGCACGGTAAGTGTCAAACGGTTTAAGTTTAGGCCGGCTTTTCTCGGCGCCGCGTCCTTTCACCGCACTGGCCGCGCCGCACATGGCAGACACGCGCGGGGCGGGACCCCGTGAGCAGAGCCTCCCTAATTGAGATGATTGACCGGCTACCCTCGCTGCTCTTTTGCTTCTGCCAGCCCGGTAGAAAAGTGAAAAAACAAACACCTTGCTCCTCGTTTTTTGCCTTTGCCTTTTCCGGCTAAGCTCCACCCCGGCCCTCGTCCCGTCCGTTCCCTCCTGGCCTCTATTCCTCCTCCTCTCCTCTTTCCTCTCGCTGAGAGAAGAGGGGAGGAAACGGCGGGAACGCCCTCGCCGACTTGCCGTTGCTGCCCATCGGCATTGCCGGCCGGCTTCGTCCCGCACGCAGGTGAAGGTAACGGCCACCCCCGCCCAATCGCACCTCACGCTACAGTTTTTATCAATCACAGTTTCGCTTGCCGTGTCGCACCGGCATTTCGTTTTGTCCCCGCGCGTGCGGATTTCCTCGTCGGAAGAGCGCGCCTGGAAAACGATCCACGGGGATGCCGCGCGCAAGCATCCGCGGCGACCGTTGGAGCGGCGCTTTCGGGCCGCTTCCTCGCGGCGCGCCAACACCGACCGCGCGCCCGACCGACTCCACTGCCGCTCGATCACCACTGCACTTTGCACTCGCGGTGAGGAGCGCGGCAGCGGCCAACACGGACCGCGCACCGACCTCCATCACGGGGATCACCTTGTCGGTGCCGGCATTGAACTTTGCCGACCGATTTTTCCGCTTTGCAAATTGCGGCACCAGAAAACGCATGAAACGCGAGACGCTGTGCCGTTGCGGGCTTGCGGTGCACGTGAGCGTCTGGTGATGACTGTTTTGCCTGTTCCTCTTCTTTCTGTTGGATTTGATCAGCAGCGGGACGAGGAGGAGGTAGGCGCGCGCGCGGGTTCTGAGTACCACCTCCGCGCGCGAGGCAGCGGCGGCGATGGCGGGGCAGGAGCGGATCGTGGTGTCGGTGCGGCTGCGGCCGGTGAACGCGCGGGAGGCGGAGCGCGGCGACGGCGCCGACTGGGAGTGCACCGGCCCCACCACGCTCATGTTCCGCGGCACCATCCCCGAGCGCGCCATGTTCCCCGCCGCCTACACCTACGGTGAGCACTGCTGACTCGGTGACTAGGCACGACGCCGTCGCTCAAGCTGAACGACACGCCTTCTTCTCCTCCTGCCCTGCAGACAGGGTGTTCGACCCGGAGTGCAGCACGCGGCAGGTGTACGAGGAAGGGGCCAAGCGGGTGGCGCTCTCCGTGCTCACCGGAATCAACTGTGGGTAACCAACACAATTCAGACGTTGCCACAAGCCTTTCGTTTCAGGAGAACTGACAATGCACCCATGTCTCTCTCTCTCTCGCTGCAGCAAGCGTCTTCGCATACGGGCAAACGAGCAGTGGCAAGACGTACACCATGGTCGGCATCACGGAGCACAGCATGTCGGACATCTACGACTACATCGAAAAGGTGAGGAATGCTGGCAAGACCGGTTCGTCTGGGTATTGTCTGGAACTGTTGCCATGCAGTATCTTCCACTCTGATTCTCTGTTTCAGTCAAGTTCTGTTCTGGTCCCTGCAGCATCCTGAGAGGGAGTTCATCTTGAAATTCTCGGCCATGGAGATATACAACGAAGCTGTCAGGGATCTCTTGAGCTCCGACGCGACGCCTCTGAGGCTTCTTGATGATCCAGAGGTGAACTGAAACTGAAACTCATGCTTCTGTTACAATCCCACGTTTATTCAACCGCTGTTCTGCATTTGGTCAGAAAGGAACCGTCGTAGAGAAACTCACCGAGGAAACTCTCAGAGACAAAGGACATCTATTAGAGCTCCTTGCTGTCTGTGAAGGTACGATTAACCCCGTTTGGCAAGAAGCTTTTTTTTTTTGTTTCTTCCATTGCGCTGATCCTTTTGGTTTTGTGACAGCTCAGAGACAGATTGGGGAAACTGCTTTGAACGAAACGAGTTCCAGATCTCACCAGATACTTAGACTGGTTGGTTCCCCTGCCGCATCGAATTATGCTCATTCACAAAATACTTTGTGTATGCTCTTAACTTGATGTGTCAACTGCAGACAATCGAGAGCTCGCCAAAGCAGTTCATGGGACGAGGCAATTCGAGCACCCTTCTAGCTTGTGTGGTATGAATATCTTTGTTATGTCGTTTACTAAATTATTTTTTCGCATGGTATATGGAAATGACATTTCGATTATTTCTCCCCTTTCCGGGTAGAACTTTGTGGATTTGGCAGGAAGTGAGCGTGCCTCTCAGACAGCTGCAGCTGGCGTGAGGCTCAAGGAAGGTAGCCATATTAACAGAAGTCTGCTTACATTGGGGAAGGTCATTCGTCAGCTCAGGTCCGTCGAACGATCCTAGTGTGTTCTTCTCACACGTTTTTGGCTCAGAAACAATTCATTTCCAGACTCCAATCATCTCAATACTACTAAACGGCTGCCTTGATTCGGATGCCCAACTTCCCATTGACACTATCCTTATCACAAACTGAATTCATTCTTATTGCAGCAAGGGGAGAAATGGACATATCCCATATAGAGATTCAAAGCTCACTCGGATATTACAGTCATCCTTGGGAGGCAACGCGAGGACAGCTATTATCTGCACTATGAGCCCAGCACATTGTCACATTGAGCAATCCAGAAACACACTTCTGTTTGCAAACTGCGCAAAAGATGTAGTTACTGATGCACAAGTCAACGTGGTGATGTCAGATAAGGCATTAGTGAAACATCTTCAGAGAGAACTTGTGAGGTTAGAGAATGAGCTCAAGTTTCCTGGGTCGGCCTCTTGCAGCAATCACGCCGAGGCTTTGAGAGAGAAGGATGAACTGATTAAACAGGTGCCATTATCCTCGAGAGCCCTTTGCTTTCATCTGCACAATCATGTCAATTGCTGAATTGCATTACTATATCCTTTGTGCGTTTAATAGGTGGCATGTTGTTTTGTTCTGATACAAAATACTGTTACGTATTTTCAGTTGGAACAACAGTTGAAGGAATTGATGGAGCAAAAAGATACTGTTCAATCTCAACTTGACAGTTTTCGCAGAGTTGCCAGTGAAGGATATATTAATGAATGTTCAGCAAGGCAAAGGGTATTACCCCTCTTGTTTCTTTTTACTGAAAACAAGGTCTGGTGTTATTTGTACCATCCATCTAACTAGCTTACTTCTGACAGGATGAGCGTAACTGGTCTTCGGAGTCCCTTCCGCACAATGCGTCGGAAGGCGCACTTTCTTCTTTCGATACTTATGATGCTGCTTATGAAGATCAAGATTATTTTGGATCAAAAGCACCATATGCATCACATGTATGTAATGGTCATCACCACAATCCAGAGATCACTGCAGGAGCAGCGAAGCAGGAGCATCAACAAACAATGGAGGAACAGCCAATGTCTTCTTTAGATGCAACGAGCAACCATGGTTCTGAAAGCACAGTTACTCATCAAGCAAACAAGGAAGCTCAATCCGAGGCCTCGGAAGAGGACTGCAAGGAAGTTCAGTGCATTGAAACAAATGGGCTCAGGAGAAAGAAAAGTGAAGTATTCTCTCCGGCAGTTAGACCCTACGAGGATGCAGATGTCGACCAAGATAAGCATGGCGAAACAATTACAAGCATTCCAGACACTGCCATTCAATTGTATACGTGCGATTGTGATTCGTCTTCTGACACTGAAAAGCCTAGAACTGAAGAATGTCTGGCTCTGAAGAGGTGTGTAGTAAGCTCCAGAGATGGTGTGCTAAGCAGAAGTAGAAGCTGCAAAGCTAGCTTCATGGTCATTCCGAATAGTTGGTTTGATGATTCTGTGAACACAAACATGACGCCTCCAGGTGAAATTTTCAAATATGGTCCCAGAAGGCCAGAGAAGGCAGAGAAGGTCAGGAGTATGGATGGAGTAGCTGACAAAGGCACTAGCAGTTTTGAAGATGAAGGCCTTACCAATGATATAAGTTGCATCACAGAAGAGAAATTAAAAGGGCACATTATATCTCCGACGGAGAAAAATGACGAAGATGTTGGCACAGATTCCTCGGTGACCACAGTAGAATCCCCTTCTCGGTGGTCCATTAATTTTGAGAAAAAACAAAAAGAAATTATTGAGTTGTGGCAGGACTGCAATGTTTCTATAGTACACAGAACTTACTTCTTCCTCCTCTTCAAGGGAGATAAGGCAGATAACATCTACTTAGAAGTGGAGCATAGGAGATTGTCCTTTATTAAAAGTTCATTCAGTGCTGGGGGTGAGCCTAATGCTACTGTTACATCAAGGTAACTTGTCATGATTCATATGTCTTCATAAAAAATGATCAGACCTTTTTATAGAACCTATTCACATAACTGATAGTGTCCGACCTTGTTCTTGGTAGCTTGAGGAATCTTCGGCATGAGAGAGACATGCTCTACAAACATATGCTGAAGAAACTCCATCATCCAGAAAGAGAGAGCGTCTACACCAAGTGGGGGATCGATTTGGATTCCAAACAGCGAAGGCTGCAGCTATCACGCCGCATCTGGACGCGGACTGAAATGGAGCATGTGAGGGAGAGTGCCGCTCTTGTGGCGAAGCTAGTCGAACATCTCGACAGGGGGCAGGCCATCAAGGAGATGTTTGGTTTGAGTTTCACGCTGAACCCGCTAGATGATCGGAGATCTTTCAGCTGGGTTGGTTCTTGATCAATACGTTGAGCTTTGTGATGACATTACAGTGACGATCATGGTGGCTCCGTGGCAGTGGCATACGACTGATTTCTACGTTGAGCTTTGTGAATATATCTTATAGGGACTATCCATCGTCACCAAATTCGGTTTTGATGTTCATTATGCCCATCCTTTATGTCTTTTTAAGTTTATATCAGAACATGCGACTTATTTCACAGCGGGAATCTTGTGAGATACTCAAATGAACCGAAATTAGATGCCAACTCCTTCACATAAAAACGCATGGTGACAATCATATCAACTTATAACCTGTCTGTTTTGACTCCATTCCTCTATCTCCATGGAAACACTTCCAACTGATTTTCATAACGAATTTCATAATCTAAAAAAAAACTTACCAGTACGTTTTTTTAGAACAACTTACCAGTACGGTTGAAACACAAGTTAGAAACGTCAGCCTTCATGTTGGTGTGGGGCTGTGGGCTCATGGTCCATGCTTCATTCGGCCTAGAGGCAAAAAATTGTGTATTGTGAATGGGCTTGTTTTCGTTTTCTCCTGGGCCTTGAAACCCTTCTCCTCATTTCACTCTACAATCTTCCTCCTCTTTGCCGGTTCAAGCGGACGATCCATAGGCGGCGGCGGCAGGCGGCGGGCGCCGAGCTTGGCAGTATGGCGATGCGTTTGGCGGCGGCAGCGTTCGTGCGGCGCATGGCGCCAGCGCGACCTCCTGTCCCCGTAACTGCGGCGGGGGTAGCGGCGGAGGCGGAGGCCGTGACGTGCGGGCGCGGGGACAAGAAGACCAAGCGCGGAAAGCGGTTCAAGGGCTCCTTCGGAAACGCGCGGCCGAAGAAGGAGAAGAAGATCGAGCGCATCAAGGACCGCGTCGAGGTGCCTCGCTCCACCCCTGGCCCCTCCCCTTCAAGCTCATCTGATGGCGGACTTCCCTCCCCTCGACTCGTGAGGCTACCTAGGGTTTATTACAAAGATGCTGCTACTTTCTCAATTTCCGTCAGCTAGTGGACGGGTCTGTCATTTTGTGTGTTTCTGCCTAGTTTTTTATGGTACTGCGTTGCCAAATATGTACTATGGAAATGCTGTGATTCAACTTTGACCAATGCAATTGTTATGGATGAAGTGAAACATGTTGTTGTTCCACCCTTCTATCGGTATATTTTTGTGCTATCTGGATGCTGATCATTGAGAATTGAATTTATTGTTATGGAACGATTTACTACTAATGATACGGCGTGCCATGTGCTTATCCATAGAAATATATATTGGTCTTTGTATTTTTACTACAGTTGAATGATATCGCAAAAGGTTTCTGAGTAGCTGCCAGCTGGTCTGATATCTTCAGTCCAAGATGCAGCGCAATGTCACAATTGGAACCATCTGGACAAAGATGTTCTAGGTATATCTGCTTGTGCTGCGGTCTCTTTGTAAATTTGTGATTTACTCACGAAAACTTTAATATTTTACTCTGAGGGATTTATGTTGATGAATTGCGTAATCTCCCATTATGGAGACTGGTAACTGACTTGGCCTCTTGTTTCTGCCGTTGATTCGTCAAAGTAGGTGGTTTTGTAGGTACTCGAAAACTGCCGACTAAAATGCTGTGGGCAAGGAGGCTGTCTAGATAACGTGACGCGACTAAATTGCCTGGAGTGCTCAATCCCATCTCTTTGCGCCTCTGATTTGGGGTTCCATCTTGGCCATCATCTCGAATCGCCTGTCCTCTTTGCTATGTCTGCCATCGTCTCTATGGATTTTGCCTCCTTGGCTTAGATTCAGCCCCGCACCAGCGGATTTGGCCATTGCAAGGCTGCATTCACTCTACGCTTCCTGCTTGGATTTGGAAGTTGGCTTCCTGATTTGTTCTCCTTTTGTTCCTCTTCACCTTCTTCGGCCCGGTGGACCGATTCTTCAGCCGAGTATCCAGGTACTTATTTCCCCCTCCATCTTGACCTAATTCCAGATCCTTCCCCCTCCCTCGACCTCCTGTGTAGTTTTCTGATATGTAAATAAACATCTGTACAAATCGCTTTTACGTTCTTTCTTACAAAATTTTGAATATGCCCTATTTTGTTATATGTGGATTGTGACTTTGAAGGAGAAATTTGATTTCGTTATATGTGGATTCTGACTTTGAAGGAGAAAACTGTGTTTGTGCTGCTTATGCAAAGAAAAACTTTCCTTTGTAGACTTCTTATGATAAATCATCAGGTAGTTATATTTTATTGTTTTCTCATCAATTTCACTTGAAAATCACTTTATTCCATGAAATTGTTATGTTTTATTGTGTTCTTACAAATGCTCATATTTTGTTATATATGGATTGTAACTAATACTTTTTAAATACCATGTTTGCAAAGAAACACTTTCCTTCTAGTTTTTTGTTTCACGATACATTACAACAACAAAGCCCTTTGTCACAAGCAAGTTATTTTTGTATTTACTAAATTTGGATGAGTTATCATTTGAGAGTTTGAGGTGCTGTAGGATAGGTCCTGACATTGCATGATGAGGCCATTATACTAGATTATGTCTCTAAAGTTGTTGTAACTTGTTTGTAGTGCTGGGGAGATGAAGCAATCAAGCTTTCTTAGAACTACTTATCAAACTCGCCAGAAGGTACGACTAGGTTCTTCCATATACCAACCAAGAACTCAGTCTCAGGATTTGATAAACAGACTACCAGAAGCTTGCATAACTGAAATATTCAGACATGTGGAAAACCCAGAAGATCGGAAGTCATGTGCCTTGGTATGCTGGCGATGGGCCAATGTATTAGTTGCTCTGCAACCAGAATTTTGGCACCCATTCAGTGTTCATCAGGCTGATCATCCTTGCATACACCTCTCTGACGTTTTTGATGCCAAGCTTGTGTCAGTTGTTGTCGGTATAAACAAAAAGGAAGTGGTGACTGATCTTGAACTTTATTGTTCACCATTTTTGGCACTTGCTGCCGGCACTCCTCAGCTCACTGATACATCCATTCATTTTGTAACCAGTGTCTGCCATAACTTAAAGTCGATTCATCTCATTGACTGTTCATACCTCACAAACAAAGCTGCGGTGATCATTGCTTCAAATTGCCATGCATTAGAAAATCTCATGATTTTCCAGTGTTCAATTACCGATGACGGTCTTTCTCAGGTTGCTAAACAATGCAGCAAATTGAAATCCCTCCATATTGAAGGGAACCCATACCTGACTGAGGCATCATTGAGAGCTCTTGTGCAGGATGCCTGGAGACTTGAGTCTCTTACTTTGGGAAGCTGTCCTCAAATTGGTGAAGATGCTATCATGTCCTTCCTGATGGACCACCCTTATTTGGGAAAGTTTGAGGTCAATGGCATGATGGCTGCAGAATCACATTTGAATGGTGTAAGACAACCGTTACTCATTCAAAGGTGTGTTTGCTCATTTCGCCAGCTCCATAGCCTTATCCTGGTGAAGTGTCCAGGCCTACAAGACTGGAGTATGCTCAAGTTTTCTGACATTCATTTTCGAATGCTCAGACATTTGGTGATTGATGACTGCATAGGAGTGACACATCTTGGCCTGATGTGGCTAGTCGGCCATATGGCGAATCCGATGAAGCTCAAGACTATTAAACTAGCCAAGTTCCATTTTTCTAAAAATGCAGAGTTGATGGAATTGCTGTCCTTATTCAGTGAAACAATTGAATCAATAATCCTGGATTCATGTGATTTTGGTCTAGTGATGCCACTGTATTCTTGTGAACCTGTGGTGCGGGAATTCCCCAGGCTTAAGGTCATCAAACTGGTGCACTGTGAGAGCATTATGGATTTCTTCTTGTCATGGGTCAGCATGGCATGTCTTGGGCTCAAGGAGCTTAGCCTTATTGGATTTTCAGTAGCTGCATGGGATCATGGCATCTTAGGCAAATTTTTCTGCATCCTGCACCGCAATGGGATCACAAAGATTGAACTGGGAAAGTGCTGCCAAGTTACAGGTAAAGATGTTTGCATGATAGCTCGCTCCTGCCTGAGAGCTCTGCAAGAACTAATCTTAGTCGAATGCCCGTCCATCTCTACCGGCTTTGCGCTGGAGCTTCGTGCGCGTTGCCCCAATGTGATCCGGTTGGGCTTGAGTGACACACTTGTCAAAGATGATGAGATCAAGATTCTTGTGGCTGCTGGGTTCGAACACCTTGAAGAGCTTATCCTTATGGCGTGCCCCTGGATCACTGATAATACTCTGCACACCCTTGCTGCATCATTTTTGCCCAGGCTCAAGAGAGTGAACGTGGAAGGCTGCGGTCGTATCACTCGGAAGACTGTTGACTATTACCAGCGCTTCTGGAAAATCAAGTTCTGAGTGGAGCTAAAACTTAAGTAGAAAAAGAAAACTGGCCGTTTGCTGCTTTTACCAGACTCAGCACTCATTTATTTGGTGTCGGGGCCATGTTTGGAACCCCTGAATGTGAACTTGTTTGGGTCGTGCTGTTTGTTTTCTTTTTCTGTATGTCGAACCGGTCCTGTTCTGTGTGATTGGGTTTGAATACTCTGAAATTTCATCACCAGCTTACATTTTTTGCTTCCATTTTGGTTACAGAGACAGAGGATAAGATCATCAGGTATCGTGGTTCTCTATGATGGTACAGGTCTCAGACACAAGGAGGCAAACAAACCTTTCACCATGGTGAGGCAACAACTGGTGGTACGGAATTGTGAGCCCATGAAGAAACAATTGTATTCATGCCTGAATTCCTATGGATGGATGATGAATCTGTCTTGAGTGTATAGTTTGATTCTGCAAGTCGAGTGGTATGTTGTTACTTAATAATTTGATAAAACGGATGCTGAAAAATATAAAATGATAGACCCTGAATAAAATTCAGTACATCACTCAGGCATCGGGAAGATAGAGGTGCATTTTCCCTTTGAGGCTTTGACGTTCTGGAAAGGAAACGGGAAAGGAACTGAAATGTTGGGCCAAGTTGGGCCTCACGAGAGGTGACTTAAGTCAGCCGATCCAGTTTCAGGAAAAAAAGGTCACCCGATCCGGTTCTTGTCCAGAGCCCGAAGGCACCCCCAACCTTCTCGTCTCCACCGTCCCACGGACCTAAGCCGCCGCCGCCTTGCCTCGCCTCTTCGCCGGAGAAGACACAGCGCACGCCGGCAGCCATGGCGCCAGAGCCGGAGGACGATATCCTCAACGAGAAGAACCCGCGTCCTCTCGACGAAGATGATATCGCTTTGTTGAAAACCTATGTTAGTGCTGCAACCTCCCGATCAGATCTCTTCTTCCCGATCTCTTGGATCTAGAGTTTTTCTGCTGTGGTTCATTCCCAGAGTGGGATTTGAGTACAGGGTCGGGTTTTGAGAGTTGGATTGAATGGGGTTTGAGCTCGAGATGCGCCTAGGATTTTGATTTTCTCCCTTTTTTATTAGGAGCCGGGATTTTACCTGCTTTAGGTAGCCTGTGTGTGTGTGTGTGGTTATCATTCGCTTGGGGACGAACCACTGCGTTTGCTAATTTTGCCTGGCTGTCTGTTGTTGCAGGGGCTTGGGCCATACTCGACAAGCATCAAGAAGGTCGAGAAGGAGATAAAGGAAATGGCGAAGAAGATAAACGATCTATGTGGTGAGTGAGAATTTTATTTGCCTTTTTACATTTTGGCACTAGAGATGTAAGTAAGTAGCTCAATTTGCTGCCGAGTTAAACTTATGACTCAAATTTCAAGTGTTAGTTTACTTGCAGCTCTATGGTTTAGGTCATTCTCTCTTCTAAACAGAGAAGATCATCGTAAACCAGTTGATTCCTTGTTGATACCAGCTCAGAGCTGCTGCTAAATATATCATTATGTGATATCATTGTGGTCTCATCTAATTGTTCGCAACTAATGGAAATATACCGGTTTTATATAGGTTAATAATACACAATATGGCTCTGATTTATATTTTTGCAGCAGAAATTTCTTAGTTGCATTGGCTGGCATCATCTCATTTCTGAAGTTCTCTATGAATATTCTGTGCACATCATTAGCTTTTTTGAATGCTACGAGTCTAAACATTTTTAAATTAGCTGAACTGACACATATTCTCTTCTTCTAAATCCCAGGGATAAAGGAGTCCGATACAGGTCTGGCTCCACCGAGCCAGTGGGATTTGGTTTCTGATAAACAGATGATGCAAGAAGAACAGCCTTTACAGGTCATTGGAAGTTCCCAGCATTATTATGAGCCTTTACAGATTTGGGCACAAGTGCTTGATTGTTATGTGTTTGCAGTATCTCATTTGGTTATGCAATAGTGTAGTGTACTAATAACTTTTTCTTCTCTTCAGGTGGCAAGATGTACAAAGATTATCAGCCCTAATACTGATGATGCCAAGTACGTTATAAATGTAAAACAAATTGCAAAGGTAAACCATACTTATGATGCTTTTTTAATAGTTCCACCCACAAAATCTTCCACATCTTTCTGATTCTTCATTTTGCATCTTGCAGTTTGTTGTCGGATTGGGAGATAAGGTCTCTCCAACTGATATTGAGGAAGGGATGAGGGTTGGGTACGTCATCCTGTACTTCAGCATTTTATAAACCTCTGTCATACCTGTTCATTTCATTCTTCAATATGCTAGAAATGTGCCATCTTGCAAATTTCAAACTGGCAAAAAAATAAAATAGAACAGTACTAGCCTTCTGATATGAGTTTGAGTGGCTTAGAAAAGAAATGATATTTATTGTGGTGATTGCTGTGTCCATTGAAAAACTTTGGCAAATAACATCTTTCCTCCTTTTTAATCGACTGAAAGTTTAGGAACTTTCAATCAACATGATTTGTGCTAGAATTTGTATCATTATCTCGACTCTTTAATAAGTCTCTTGTGGTCTTCTATTCATTCTGCCCCTGCCCTTTAAAACCCACGAAAAATCAGTCCAGTTTGTATATGTATTCAGACAATAGACGAGAAATCCAAAACCTGGTTACGTAACAAGACCGTAGCAAGACCAACCGACGAGAAACCCAGGTGCACGCATTTTTTCCATCTGCTGCCACCTCGCACACGATCTTCCCAACTAGAAGATGCTTCGAGAAGCTCACGGCGCACGGTGCTGACGAGGGTGTTTTTCACGGCTCTACCTTTTGTCTTGTGTTCCTTTTGGGTCTCTCCTTTTCGTGATTCCTATGGGTTTCATCTCTAGCCTACCCCAACTTGCTTGGGATAAAAGTCGTTGTTGGACAAGCAGATGTTGGACTGCCACATCCTGTTCAGGAACAGTTTCAGCACCTTTAATGTCGGCATATAAACTGAATAGGTGCCTTCTTCTCTTATCACGATACTATGGCACGTGCATGATTAAGACTTATTTGGTTTATTACCGCTGATCTAACTTTCCATGCCAAAATTTCTCTAGCCATAGGCGCCCTTCCTCGTCTCTGGGTGCCTAGGTATCCACCACAAGCCTTTCCTCTATTGAACCTCGCCATTAACGTTAAGGCTATGCCATCCTAAGGTGCTACTAAATGGAAGGATCTTATCAACGTCCATGAATGCAAAATCATAAATTGAACTGCCAAATTGGCAAAATTCGATGCTATCAGTGTTGCCACACATTTGATTTATTGCAAAATGTTACCAAAATTTTAGAATATAAGGTTTGCTGTTTTGGTTCAGTGTATCAGTTTAAGTTCAGATTGTAAAGCCTGTAGTGTCATTTATCGTAATTCAATCCATAACTTCAGATTGCAAAGTCCAACATTTGTGAAGACTGAAATCATAACTGGTTACACTATACCTCTATTCAACAACAAAAAAACCTTAACCAGATGTGTGGCTAGCAAAATCTTAAACAAAATTTAAATTTTCTGAAGTCGTTATAATATATTTGGATTAACTAACTAGCTAATTGTAATCTTTGAAGCATACAATTTTCCCTTAACATTATCTACTATAGCTCATAGATTTCAAACATATTACATTCCTTACGGCAAGTCAAGTTCCAAGCATTAACCTTGCACCAGCTCTCTCTTCTTTTCTTTTCATTAAATATGCATTGTGACCCTTTTTATTGGAAAGTTACATATAAATCAGTAAACCATGATAACGACAAAGAATGAAGGTGCAACCCTGCAAAGCATATCTCTTGTGCATTTGCATGCAGTTACATATTCATGTTGTTTGACTGGCCCAGTTGTTTAGTGATTTCATTAGAGTTCCTACTTAGAGGGTCTTTCTACAAAATAACCACTAATAAATCTATGCAATGTCTAAATGCGTTAAATATCCAGACAACCACAGTAACAGAAAAATTATCAATAAAAAAACTATATATGACCACAAAAATCAAGAACTTTGTGTGAAAAGGCTTAAACAGCAAAAAAGTTGTAGTTCAGCAATAAGAAGCTTCTAAGAACGGGCTTCTTGCTGCGTTTTCCTTTCCTTTTATATTGGTTATTCAAATAGTGTGCTTCACATACAAAGAAAAGAGAAAACAAACAAATAATAGATAATTCAACCTATTAATATAAATGTACTCTTTCATTTGAAAACAACTATCAATAATATTATGACTAAGAAATATATGGTGTATATATTTTATTTCTTCAGATCATATAGGGTAAACTTTGTTTTTTATATTTTTTAAGCCCGTAGCAATGCACGGACACTTTGCTAGTTTATTTCTATATGATTATGTAGCATGTAGATAGAGGAAAAATCTATTAATTTATAGACTACAGAAAAAGTTCTTTGTGGATCGTCCGATCTAGTGGCGGCGGACGTTGATTGAAAGTTCCTCAAACTTTCAAGCGACTGAAAATTAGCAAATAAACCAGTCATACTTGTTGACTTCAATATACTAGAACTGCACCATCATGCAAATTGTAAACTGTCGAAAAAATTTAGAACACTACCAGCCTTCTGATATGAGTTAGGAGCAGCTTAGAAAGAAATGACATTTATACCATCTCCATTGAAAAACTTCTATTTTTCACATCTCTGACATGATTGGGAAAACATTGCTTACTGTGGTGATTGCCGTCTCCTTTGAAAAACTTCCATTTGTCACATGTCTGACATGATTGGGGAAAATTTCTTTACTTGAAATGTAGCTTTAACTCCTACTAAACCTGATATGTTTATAATCATTCTTTATTTTGCACTGAAAGTACAACCTTTGTACACTTGAGTCTAGGAAATAGTTTGTGAACATCTTGATCCTGGGAATTATTTTTCTTTGTTTCATTTGCTAAGCTTTCTGCAATCCTTAGAGATGGCTAACTTGAATTTAATATTGGTCCTGTGCATTTATCTTCATGTGGAAGTGTCACTGGGATATATCTATGATGTGCAATTTACCGTTTTCTTCAAATAATTTGAAGTTTATGTCGAGTGAATTATGTTATCTGACAATTGATGTTGTTGCAGTGTTGATCGCAACAAGTACCAAATTCAAATTCCACTACCACCTAAAATTGACCCCAGTGTCACTATGATGACAGTGGAGGAGAAACCAGATGTGACATACAATGATGTTGGTGGGTGCAAGGAGCAGATTGAAAAGATGCGTGAAGTATGTAAATATTTTCTACTTGCATGGGAACCTGCGTGTACTGCATTGCATTTAGTTTTGGACTTGTTTTATTTATTCTTTCTGAATACATTTTGCAGGTTGTTGAACTTCCTATGCTTCACCCAGAGAAGTTTGTCAAGCTCGGTATTGACCCTCCGAAAGGTGTCCTCTGCTATGGTCCTCCTGGTACCGGTAAAACTCTTCTTGCAAGAGCTGTAGCAAATCGAACAGACGCATGTTTCATCCGTGTCATTGGAAGTGAATTAGTTCAGAAGTATGTTGGTGAAGGTGCTCGAATGGTTAGGGAACTTTTCCAGGTATATTAAGTACTGCATATCCACAACAATTCACCCAGTTTTTTGGCACTTGATTTTCTGTTCTGTAAGCCTACCCCAACTTGCCTGGGATAAAAGGCTTTGTTGTTGTTGTTGTTGATTTTCTGTTCTGTAAACAATTTCTGAATATTTTTTTTTGTATGTAGATGGCTCGCTCCAAGAAAGCATGTATTGTATTCTTTGACGAAGTTGATGCTATTGGTGGTGCACGATTTGACGATGGGGTTGGTGGAGATAACGAAGTGCAACGTACGATGTTGGAAATAGTGAACCAGCTTGATGGGTTTGATGCAAGGGGCAACATCAAAGTTCTCATGGCCACCAACAGGTACTTCTTGGTTGCCCTGTTTTGTCGTGTATAATGATGTAAGATCCATTCTCTTCTGCGTTTAGGAACTGGGCTTAGTTTGGTTAGGGGGGAGGTATGAGTATGGCCCCCGCTACCACCTGGGTTTCTGCCCTCTTATCCTGGCATTTGGGTGTGCTTTTTTTATTGAAAACATCTAATTCCTACGTTGGGCCTCTTTCTATCCTGTAAGGCACTTATCTCATTCAATGTATAATATGTCTAGAACTGACTGGTAGAAAATCCCGCATGATTTTTTTCTGACAAGCGTACCACATCTTTGAATTTACCAGGCCCGACACCTTGGATCCAGCGCTTCTGCGTCCTGGTCGTCTGGACAGGAAGGTAGAATTTGGTCTACCTGACCTGGAGGGTCGCACCCAAATTTTCAAGATACATACCCGCACCATGAATTGTGAGCGTGATATTCGATTCGAGCTGCTGGCACGTCTCTGCCCCAACTCAACCGGTTAGTTCCTGAATGGCATCTGCTTTATTGTCACCTGGAAAGCATTTTCACCAGGCTCTGGTTCTCACATATGTTTACTATCGCAGGAGCTGATATCAGAAGTGTATGCACTGAAGCAGGCATGTATGCCATCCGTGCCCGCAGGAAGACGGTGACAGAAAAGGATTTTCTAGATGCAGTTAACAAAGTCATAAAGGGATACCAGAAGTTCAGCGCTACACCAAAATACATGGTGTATAACTGATCATCTATGTAGCTTATCGGACCTGTTGTTTTCCAAATGCCAGGTCTTTATAATGGTTGTTTAAACATGAGATTGTCGGAAAATATTGTTTGATAGAAATCTAGATTTCAGCGGTGTCAACTTGACCCTGTATCACAAGTTTTTTAGACAAAGTTACTCGTTTGAGAGAGTTGAAGCCCTGAAGTTCTTGGAGAACTGATCAGCGTGGATCTTTCAAATATTTGTGGCAATATTTACTTTCGGTTAACCCTTTTGCACCATATGCAAGAAGTTGTGCTGCTCTGGTGTCGGGCCGATGCACAACGCACGAGCCAACGAACAGGCCCTGGGCACAAGAAACAGAACGTATTGGCGAGAAATTTTGTTTCCCTATAAGGTTCCGGATTGGGGCCTCCTGTTAGTGCTTTTCCGCCAGTTTAATTAACAGGATAAATCTCACCTGTGTAATTATATTATTTTAGGAGATGGAAAATAAGATCAAGCGAGATGTAAAAGGCTGACTATTTTGGTCGTTGTCGCTATACCTGCATCTCGAAGATGAGCTGTTTAAAGTAGGGGTGAAATGTCATGGACTAGAATTGTGGGCAGCCACATCGAGTTTCAACTAGTAGTACCACAACTGCGCGACATCGAGGGGGAATGAGGCGTATGTCACCTTCTTGTGCTCTAGCATGCAGAAGAATTGTTGTTCACGGATCAAACATGGTAGTGGATCACTAGTGCCATTGTATGTGGAAAACTTGAGCGCCACAACTGACCTCTATGACGCCACCGATGAGGATGGCGACGGCGAAACCAATAGCGACATATATTCGATGGCGCCGCCCATGAGGATGGCGACGGCGAAACCAGTAGTGACGCATATTCGGCAGCAAAAGCTATGGATCAAAAGCATAGATAACCGATACCAATTGTCATGAACACCGATGAACCGATCCTTAATCCAAGGAGCGCGGCCTCGCAACGGCGGCGTCACACTCCAAGGGCAGGACGATAGGGGACTAGTAGATCTAGTCTCTTCAAGCCTAATCCTTAATGACTCTCTAATCACTTCTTAAATAAATTCTAAACCCTAACCTTGCTACCGTATGCACTGCTACAGTACTGGGTGGTCAGAGGCCCACAATCTAGCTCATGACATTTGTTGTGAGTAATTAGCATCTGCATTTTCATAGAAGACAAGCCGGAAGAATTAATACTTTATTATGATAATTTTATCAGTATAATTACTCGATATATTAGGATTCTTTAAGAGGATAGCTGAACAAACTTGCATCCGTGGTTGAGTTTTATTTTGTCTTTTTTATAGTTGTTCATATTTATCCTTCGTTGCTGGTGTGGTAAGGATAAATCCTAGCTGTCTGTTCAGACTTCAGAGTTTTCACCTTGAGACAACCAGTTTCTTCCAAAAGGCTGCTTTGCCAAAGTATGAGTGGTTTCTTACCATAGCTTTTTTACAAGCCATATTTGGTTGATTCTGATCTCAGGACCCTTTTAGGAAGCCAGCATATTTTATAAGGTGTACTCACATGTTTTTCTTTTATTTTGTTCTTGAGTTTAGGCAAGACTAATAGTAACAATAATTGAACTGCACAACTTGCGAGTGCATCCTGGCCTACAAACAAGTACTAGGTCCACATTCACTTTTAATTGTTACGAATAGTTTGTCCTATTATTATTCTTACCAAGCTGCTAACTTGTGAGTTTTTTTTTAATGAGGACATCACTCCTTTGGATACAAATGATACTCCACCGCTGAACATTCAAGGACCAATCACTAAAGCTCGCGTCCGACAATTGAACTTAGAGGTGAGCTCGTTCCTAAGTCTTTCCCTTCATAATTTTGAAAATAGTTTGCTATCTAATGATTTTATTATGATTAAGAATCAAGGAGAGGACCATAATATGAATGGAATAAGACTTGGAGGCGTGGAGGTCCAGCAAGAGGGCGCAAGGTATTGTGGAGGTCCAGCAAGAGGGCGCAAGGTATTGTGGAGGCCCAAATCAAGTTGACTTCGAGTCTGTTTCGCAGTTCAAGAACAGACTGAATTAAAATAGACGCACAAATCGCATACGCTGTCGGATTTGGACGTTCTACATATGGATGGAAAGATAATTTCATAACCTTTTCAGTGGATCCAGTCTCATGTCAAAATTCGTCCGAAGTCACCGGAAATCATCGAAAGAGTGGGTCGTCCAGAATCTGTTTTGGTGTTGCGTCACCGTTTTTGGCCTTTGGGCCGTGTATCTCGTTTGAGCCTATTAGGGGAGCGTCCAGGGGGTTCTTGCACGTCTCCAAGTCCTTATTAGCAGCAGCCACCACCCAAGTTAGGGTTGGGTTTTACTTAGATTATTCTGCTTAGACAGTTTCGTCGTTCATCGGTTTGTGAGACCCCAACTCGTGAGATTAATCATACATCTGCAAAGTTGGTTGTGTTCTTTCTTGTTCTTGCTTGTGTTCTTGATTCGCAGGCAGGGATTAGCCTTCTTGGCGAGGTCAACCGTGCAACGCCAGTTGATAACCATAGAGGACGGGGTGCTGCGATTGCGGGGTTCGAACGTGTTGTTTAGGAGCCGGATCGACGTGTGTCATATCTTCGCCAAATCAAGAGTTATATGAACCTTTCGGAAGATCGGGACCCTAGTCCACGTCAAGTGGTATGAACTCACAGTTGTCTACCTGATTTCAAGAGTATAGATGCATGTAGTACATGGTGCAACTAAAATCTAGACTTGTGAAGATGAATGAGTTGTCCGAGTTCAGCACTAGAATTACAAACAAAAGAGTAAGTTCCTTATCAATTTTCTATCGATAACTATTGATAGCAAAATCTACATGCAGGTTTGATGCAATTCAAGTACTTCACACAGTTGACACACCAGCCAGATTGGATGGTTGAGTCAAAGTAGATGCAGTACCTTGAAGATGCAGTAGTTCAAGTATTTTTAGTTTTTTTTCTCAGAGTAGCAATCATATGTATTCTTTTATGGTGCCATCTACTTGTTAGGTTATTGAAATCCACATCATGGTTGCAAGGTTCTGGTGTACGTCGGAGCCATCATGGATATAAAAGTATAAGTGTTGAATCAAGAAGTTTACTACATGTGTTAGAGACCTTTGCAAGTTTTTGAATTTGTGCATGACACCTTCCCAATGCAACCGCGATATGTTGTGCTCTCCAGTGGTGATTACATCATTCTAAACAGTCATTTTTTATTGTTGCCCATCAGGATCTATAATGTCAATATGTGAGTGAGTTGGAAGATAATGTTAGTGAGAGAATTCGTTTGCATCTTGCTTGCCACTCAGGTGGATACAAACATTTGTGATTTCCAAGATCTTGATTTGTTTGAATGCTTCGAGTGAATTCCGGACTTGTACCTTAAAGAAATGATATGCAAAATGGTCTATAGTAAGGGTGCATGCCAATCTTGTGGATGAACAAATAATTTGATTAAATATGTTCATCATACCCAAGGAATAATTCATCTGTAACTAAAAATTCAGATAATAATCTCCATTTTCATACGAAACTCAACAGTATTTTCCTCGACTTCAGATCACTCAATCAATGCAAACCCCCTATTTTGTATACTATTTTTATTCATATATTCATGTTGCTCTTACTCTGCAAACTATTTAATGCACGGATATTAACCTTATGAGTTCACTTTCTTTCATACAAATGCATGTGGAAGAATAAACTAGGCTTTGGCAAGTCCTAGTATGGTGCAGAGTACCGGTGATTGATTGTTCTGGTATGATTTCATCTCCCCATGATATTTGCTTTTAGTGTTGTGACTTTTCGCAGCTTAGATTCACTAGCATATAGTATAGATTTTAGTAGAAGATGATATATCCATGAGTTGACGCCCACGGGTATTACGCTAGTCTTTTGTCAGACGTTGTAGACAGGTTAAGGTGTGTGCAACCATGGTGAACAAGGGTGTGTGTGCAACCGTTCTTGATGCATGATGTGTACACCTGCCTTCAGTTTTGGTGTACGGGTCCAATGACACACTTCTGTATCGTACCGAGCGAGAACAAACCACCATTTCTTCTCGAAATTCCTGCACGCCTAGTTGTCTTTTAACATTGTATCCGTTTCGACACTGCTCTCCCTAGTCAAACGGTGTCTTATTCTCGAATCTACACCTCCCCATCAGGTTGCCGTCAGGTAATAGATCGTAGATCAATGAGCAGTCCCTGATCATGACAAGCGAGCGACCCGAAGCATCTGGTTTCGTACGAGCAGTACTCCTTATTATCGTGCAATCATCCATGCATGATCTTGGGTGTTACTAGTCCGGGACATTCAGATTTCGCACTGTGACCTCTCGTCACCCACTCACCTGCCGGTTCTAAGATAACAGTTGGATATGCACGAGCGAGCAGGACATCCCCGGCAGGGCCTCTCTATCTTCCGTGACGATCCATCCGGATTGGAGAGACCTGTTCATCGATCCCGTCAATTGGATCGCGAACGAGTCAATCGCCGATTTGTCCCCGTCGATGCGCCCGTCCGGACAGGAGCCCGCGTTGACTGTTGCTGTTCGTCCCCTGGCTTGTCGTGGTCGAAGAAACCATCCATGCCGGGCCGCGAGGATCGCGACACGCTGTCCCTCCGCCATTCCAATTTCGAAACCAAACAGAACACTGCAAACTCGAGGAGATGTACGTCACCTGCAGGTAATCAAACCGCACTGCTACTGCTAGTCGAATATCTATACAACTGTAGCTTTCGATACAGCTGCGTAAAGATGGGTGCGTTCAGGCACCGGATGCGTGCCACAGTGCCGCTGAACAGTGAGCAGCATGGAGAGCGGGGCCCGGTGCCAGCGGCGGAAGAAGCACCACGCGACCGTAGGCACGTAGCTAGGTGCCGGCGGCGGCGTAGAGGAGCATCGCACGCAACTCCGGTTAGCCAAGGCAAACTAGCTAGCCGCGCTGGACGGTAGCGGTGGCGGTGCGTGCGTCTGGGGCAGGCAAGGCAAACTAGCTAGCCGCGGGAGGCATGGGTGGGACCAAATGGGGGAGAGAAAGGTGGGTGGGAGGAACACGGGGCGTGGCATCCGGGCACTGTTTGACGCGGACAGGTGACGAACGGGATCGAGATGCGTCAATGCGTACCCGTGGCCCTGCCTGTCGATTCGCTCCTTCCCTTCCCTTCTCCGTGTAGCGCGAGCGAGAAGCCATGGCCCCGCGTGCTGCTGTAGCTGTAGGTGCCGGTGGCCGATCCCTCGCCTCTCGTTATTGGCCCGGCTCCGGCCATGCCGTGCGTGCGTGGGATCGATCCATCGGTGCGCTGTGGCAGGGCCCACCAACAGTTCCGGTGACATTGACGGTTTGGTTTGTGTATTTGTGCTGGACTGGACGCGACGTGATAAGTTGGGCCGGTCGGTCGAGCTGATCTGAGACGATGATGATGCGGGAGGGGAGTCCAGCTTCTTCACTTCACTGCTGTATGGATTAATTAGTCCTCATCCAGGCTCCAGGCTTGGAGGTTGAAGCTGCTGCACGCAGTGTTTTCCTGGCAGCTTGGAACCCCGAACCAGCTGATCAGGCAGCGTGTAGCACATCACATCCTGTTGAAAACTTTGCGCTACGCAACGTAAGCCGCGCATATATATTTTTAAAAAACTAAAACCGGCATCACCGGAGACGTTTCGTTTTCTTAGGTGTCCACAATGACGGAAAAAACTAAGACCCACCACGAACACGAGGTAGCAGAAAACTCTACCGGCACGCAGCGCCCTCCGTCCGACGTGTCGCGCCTAAAGGGCAACCTCATTGTATAAGGACTGGGTAGTCCTTATGCTGTATACTTGGGACTCATAACAGGTGAAGAAATAGTTATGGTCGGGTTCACAATGGTAAAGTAAAAAGTAGGTTCCACAATCAATATAAAACTTATATCCTGGAGAGAATGTGAGTGGCTGCCATGAGAGAGAAGTAGAGGAAGGAGGGAAGAAAAATGATTTTTTATTCTTATGGCCAGCCCATATGCATATGGATGATTTTAGCCATTAATGTTATATGGACTACCTGTACAATGTATAAGGACTACTCTAAAGACTGCATTTATTGTATAAAGATCACTTTTTTCACATATTGGGGACGCCCTAAGGGCATGTACAAAGGAGAGCTCATCTGTGGTCTCTTGGGCACATGTATCTAAGCAAAGAGACATGAAACAACTCTACTCATACAAAGGAGAGACTTCATATGCTGTCTTTTAATAAATATATATATTAATGATTAGTATGACATAAGTCGTCTCTTCACATGTACTAACGGTGCTAAGAGTTGTCTCTTACATCGAACACGTGATAGAGACCGTTTCTTCATCAAGAACGGTGCTAAGGGGAATTTGGTATGCGCCTGTCCCTCAAGGAAAGGCCGGACGCTTTCGCGGTCAACGATAAGTAACTTATCAAGGCACGAAAATGTGAGCCCTGATAACGTGTGTGCCCAACCGATAAGACAGTAACCCGGACGGAATCAACCCAAGTGATATACAGTATTTTTAGAACCGGGAAGGGGTTGGTAGTGGACTGGAAGGTGGCCAGGTGTGCCAAGCTTTTGGTTTGGTTGCACGGTCCAGACACGGCGTCGCGGGAGCGGGCGGGGACACCTGGATGACATGTGCGGCACCGCTGGCTCCCGCCCCCGAATTCCGCCGCGCCACATCGCCGCCGCTGTCTTGTTCCGGCAGTCCATCTCGATCGCCCGGCGTCGTTCCAGCGGTACAGGCGTTGAGGAAATTTCCGCACGCGTTTCGTAGTGAGACGTCGCGCGTTTAATTAGTACTGTCTGTATTGGGACTGGCCGAGCGTAGTTTGTATCGCGCACGTATGATACGTACTGTGCGTAAATGGTGAGTCCAAATTGTGCTAGTACCCGGATCCATGATTGCTACGGGGCTCTGGGGGAGTCCGGCGACATACGTACCGAGTGTAACTCCGGAGCAGTGGACGACGCAAAATAATCCTTGTGGTCTCGCGGAAACAGCAGGCTGCAGCGCGCCCACCGAACGAACCGAAGCCGCGGTCGAGCACAGTAGCATCGCATCACGCAGCACGTTGTAATATTGCCAAATGCAGCGAACGGCAGGCGGCACCAAGGAGCGGACGTACGTTAACCGCCGCCATGCGCCCGGCGGCAGTCACACGCCTCGACCGCGACGCGCAACGCCAGCCACCAGCCGTTCGCCGATCGAGGTAGCTGGCACGGAGACGCGACGCCACAGCCCGCCCGACACGTCCGCGCTTTCCCAACCGACCAGCCAGAGCCAGCCCCCGTGCCCCGCGCAACGCGACGCCATGCCGCGCAGTCCGAGCACGTCATCCTTGCAGCACCCAAGCATGAATTCTCACGCGACGCGGCGGCGGCGGTGGTTCTTGTTACCGCCGGTAAAAACCGTGACCGTGCGGGCGGCGATATATACGCGCGGTGGTACCGGCATAGGAGCGCTCCCACTCCGCGCTCGCGCGTCTTCTCCGCGGGCCGGGTGGAATTCTCCCTCGGCGACAGCGACCGCCCCGTCCCCTCCCCTCCCCCTCCCCTGGTGAAGAGAGAGAGAGAGAGAGGGACAGGCCGGGCGCGCACGCCACCGCGCTCCATTGGCCACGCCGTTGCCATCACGCCGATTAAACAACTCGATCGCCACCCCCTCCCTCATGCGATCCGGCACCTTCCGTTCCTCCTCCTCCGCTCCTGCTCTCCGCCACCACCACCACCACCACCAGGCCGCCAAGGGAGGGACTGAATCGACACGGCAGCATGGAGGGCGACGAGGACGCGATGCCCGAGTGGATGATGGACGCGGGCGGCGGCGGCGGCGCCAAGGGCAAGGGCGCGGCGAACAAGAAGCGGTTCAGCGAGGAGCAGATCAAGTCGCTCGAGTCCATGTTCGCGACGCAGACCAAGCTGGAGCCGCGGCAGAAGCTGCAGCTGGCCAGGGACCTGGGCCTGCAGCCGCGCCAGGTCGCCATCTGGTTCCAGAACAAGCGCGCGCGCTGGAAGTCCAAGCAGCTCGAGCGCGAGTACTCGGCGCTGCGCGACGACTACGACGCGCTGCTCTGCAGCTACGAGTCGCTCAAGAAGGAGAAGCACGCGCTGCTCAAGCAGGTCATCACCTCTTCCACATCGTGCTGCTGCTGTTCTCATCCGTCCATCCACTACTAAATAATGACCGGTTCCTTGTGTGCAGCTGGAGAAGCTGGCCGAGATGCTGCAGGAGCCGGGCCCCAAGTACAGCGGCAATGCGGACGCCGGCGCCGGGGACGACCTGCGCAAGGGCGCCATGAAGGAGGAGTTCTCCGACGCCCGGGCCGCGCCGTACCCGTCGCTCGAGGGTGCCAAGTTCGCGCAGCACTTGGCGGACGACGACGCCGCCGCCGGCATGTTCCGGCCCTCGCCGCACCCGTCCGCCGGTTTCACGGCCTCGGGGCCGCCGCCGGACCACCAGTCGCCCTTCCAGTTCCACTCCGCCTGCTGGCCGCCCTCCTCCACGGAGCAGACCTGCAGCAGCTCGCAATGGTGGGAGTTCGAGTCCTTGAGTGAGTGACGGGTCACTTGGTTGATCACACCGCAGTCCACACGAGAAGATCACAACACGAGGAATTCGGATCCCTGCTCTACAGGTGACTATGGATCCAGGTGATGATGGTGTACATAGCTTCAGTTCAGTAGTCGGTCGGAAAAAGATCGATCCAGGTCTGTGCAGGCGCAGTGTCTTCTTCTTCTTCTACCCGAAATTTTTCTCCTCTCTCGTCTTTCATTACCTGTTGTCGCTCGCTACTAGTACCACCAGATCATGTAATCCCGCCAGGGACATGTAGAGAAGCATCAAACAGAACCTATAGAGATGGTCACACATGCGGTCGAGCCAGCTCGCTCTGTTCACTGGCTGCTGCTTTCTTTATTTTTTTCTTTGATTCGCTCTCGCCTTTCTTCTTCCACCGATCACGAACGGCTAGCATCGAACATGAAAGTACATGCCGCGGAAAGGTGCCTACGTGGATCGAGATTCTCAATCGACGGAGCAGGAGCGCGAGAGATTCGGGGAATGGAATCGAACAGCAAGGCGCGGTACAGTACGGGAAGATACAGGGTGGCACAGATCACACGGGTCAAGCAGAGTAACATGCATGCAGCCATTATCTTATCTTTTCAGCGGGTGATAAGGCGCGTTGTTTAGGTCAAGCCGAAATGTGTATTATACTACACCACGATAACATTTTTGATTCGAGATCTGCACAGTAACTGTTCACTTGTCTGGATCGTACCTTATTACCTAACGATTGCAGAAAACCTAGGAAAGGTGACTGCATAGTGTGGCGCGGTAGTTTTCCGGAAACAACCAAATCGGCGACCAAGTTCGGTTTAGGAAGTCGCGGCTTAAACTCACTACAGTCAAAAGCAAGTTTCGTCTTATGATGTTGACCCATATGCAAATTGGCCATACGAAATGATATGGACAGATTTGTCTTCAGAAAACAGTTAAGTGTGCATCAGAGGTTTCTTTACATCAGTGATTTGGAAATGTGCATCATTTAGTTCATGTAATTCTCCGTCCAGACAATGGACGACACGGTAGTTTGAAAAGGCCCGTGTGATTTGAACACACTAGCTAAGAAGTCAATACTGATTTGAGACCGTAATCCTCGGCTTATCCTAACTCTAGCTAGTTTCTGACAAGACTTATCCGACAGGTAGAAGGGTCGAAAATTTTACTCCATACCGGTTCTATCCTGACAGTGACCGACACAAACGTGGTAAATCAAAACTAACCTCAAACTATATGATCGTACGTCAATTTCGTCATGGTGAAAACGGAACGCAATTCTAACGTCACCTGACTGGATCAAGCAAGTCCCTCCAAGCATAATATAAGACTAAATTCAGCCATTATTCGCTTGGATGTATACAAACGCAACACATCAAATTCGGGCTGTTCTATTCGGCCAGGTCTCTTTCTTTCGCCCTCGGCTGCAGCACAGGCCCCACGGTGTATAATAACATGTCACTGTGCCTCACTGTGACGATTAGGAATCCTAGATACTAGACTAGGAGGGTTCTAACTTCTATGTTTGATTTTTTTCAACAGAATTATTTCTGTGTGAATTGTGATGACACTGGCCAAGCTAGGGCATAAAAAAATGGAAACTTTGGTGTGAGCACATCCAGAACATCACAGACGCTTGTCGTGGTATCATGGAGGTGGTTAGCATTGCTTCCATCTCACCGATATGGGTTCCACACGAACGTGACAACTCATGACCCACGTATTCTAAGAGACGCGTTGCTGTCAAAGGTGAAGGCCCCATCGCACAAGGGAAAGGGCAAATTAGGAAATGATTTAAATTCAGAAATGCGGTATCAAATTCTTAATCTGGTGCCAAATGGTGCCACTTGTGCAGCCTGTTGATCCACGGAAAGAATTCTGACATAATCAAGTGCACACGTGGATATCTTATCACTTGCGCAGTGCGATAGCATCTTACCTTAATACAACAACCGTGTCTAGAGAAATTATTAATCGGAGGATGCTCTATATGTCCCCATCACAGGTGCAAACACGCAATCAATTTGACTAGCAAATGGGTTTAAGAGCACACAAGAAATGAGCAAACATAGTACACAAAGTAAGAAACCGCTTACAAAAATTTAGTTTGAAACTAATAAAACTTAGCAACTGTTTGAACCACAGGTAGATAAAAAGAATCAGATATTGCGAATTCCTTATCAACCATTCAAATTTGTTCGAATAAACCTAATTGCATTCAAAAGTCTAATGATGCCCTAAGTTAATTGAGAGCAAATTATGTAGAAACAAGTGACATCTTCGATTAATGCACCGTTAGCTGCTAAAGTTAGATATGAATAACAATAAAGAATTAATCCAGCAAGGTTCAAAGCTCCAGTACCATCACGTTTGGAACAGTCAATGTCAGTAGAAGTATATGATCATAGAAAAAATAAGAGAAAAATTATCCCACCATCATTTTGAATGCACTGGATTATACGGTTGCTCACAGGTCATTCATCCCTAGCATCTTTCATAAGGTTATATATAGATTATATTCACAAAACAAGTCAGCATACAGATTACGTCAACTACCAAATATAATAATAATGATTATAATAATTGTTCAGAGCTTCATAATTACTCGTATCACAATGAAGCCCTCTAGCTTAATTTTTTTATTTCCATATATGCTGAAGATTAATAAATAACACAGATGGTGATTGATAAATAGAGGATTGCTGACTAGCCCAGATGCAGTATGCAAGCATTTCAGTAGTAATATTCAGGATAGAGAAGATCAACAATCACCAAATGACAATCTACCATAGGTAATATAAAGGGTGTAGGCACGATTATGGATGAATTTAGGGGCAACCACCATTTGCAATTGCATTGTATACTAGACTGAGAAATTATGTGGCACATAACTCTATATAGTGGTTATTGCTTAACCTTAGATAAACAAGAACAGGGCAAAAAGTTAGCACAGCATTGAAATGTTTCCCCTTTCTTTAGCTACCTCAGTACCTAATTTATCACAAAGAAATTGATATCAGACACCTGATACGTCGAATATACCACATATGTTATGCTAATATGTACAAGTCCATTGATCAGTCATATGAAGGGCATAACAAAGGCATCCTCAGACTGAAAGAAACATCAAAAGGACTAGTCCTTTTTAACTGTATCCTTCCATGTTAGTGTTCAGTTTTCACTTTGGCATCTCCATTAGGCAAATTGCTTTGCGACTGAGCCAACCGCTTTGACTCCTGTATAAAAATGAGATATGAATAAGTTAATAGGCTACATACAAATGAACATTATTCTTAGCACAGAAGGAACAATTCATGTGCATTTGCACATTTATCATTTATAACTGCTGGAGAAAACTCTGGCAAGACTTGGTAACAAAAGACACCTAAGCATGCAGCAATTTGTGGAGCCTAGATAATCCTCACAGAGCTTAAACAATTTCACTTCTATCTAGCTAAATTTGCTATAAGTAATTGAATCAAACAAATTCAAATGGCAACTCAACAGTTCCTGCAGTTTCATTAAATAGCTAGATGCTACCTGGTCTGACTTAGACGGGTTCACAAATATTTGGACACAACGGTAAAGGCCTACCTGGATAGGAACTATTTGGTGCTAGCCAGAAATTGGTACAGGCTGCTGCTCCTTGTAAACAAGATGCAGAACTTTGGATACTGTCGGTTATTACATCAACTCATGATTAAAAAGAAATTCTAATCTAATTGATACTCAATTAAAAAAAGCTGTCAAGTGCCAAAGTAATTAAGCCAGTGAAGTACATCTTGAATGATCTGGCAATGTTGTTCTAAAGGGTAGTTACCCAGTACTCCTAGGGGCTCAGCACCAACTTCCAACCAGCCCACATAAGCAGCTAACCAGCCCTAATTAGGGGCTCGGCGCCATCATGCTTACAGCAAATTCAAGCTATCACTCATCGGAACAAACCTAAATGTATATACATTTACAAAATAAAAATCCAATATACGGATTAAATGTTCATGCCAATTAGATCAAACCATAAAAGAAAGAGTGGATTTGAAATTGGTAGCTTTTCTAACTGAACACAAACATATAGGGTGTGTTTGGTTTGAGGTCAAAGTGGGATAGGACGGGGTCATCCATTTTTGGGGGCGGGATGGCCCCTGTCGCTGTTTGTTTGAATGGACGGGGCGAGCCATTTTTTCTGTTTGGTTCGAAGGATAAAGATGAATGGGGCGGCCCTAATTCGTGTTTGGATCGATGAACGTGGATGAGAAAGCTGAATATGAATACCTTCTTATAGACATGGTGATCTTACCTCTTTAATGGCATGAAACACATTGTATTTTGGATAGTTGATTCATTTTGTTATTACTTAATAAAATATATAAAAAAGAGGAAAAAACATAAAATAAGAAAACATAAGTATGTGTATTTTGTTATTATACTTTATTAAAATCTAGTATAATATAACCAAAGCTTTAAACATTATAAGAAAAAAGAAAAAATAAAACTATTCAGATATATTGTTGGGCTTGTGTAATGAAAATTTGATTTTCTTGGGCCTCAGCTAAACTTGGACCATAAAAACTATTGTGCCCATAGCCCACATACAGTCTTCTTCCTCCCTCATCCGTTCTTCCCCATCGTGAGCAGAGCAACAGTCAACAGGCAACCATGGCCAAACTGCTGCAACCAACGGAACTAGGGAAAACTGAACCAAGACTGGGGAAGGGAAGAAGGAGGAACGCGTTCGAGAAGGAAGGCCGCCCCACTCGAAGAAGCTTCGTCACCCGCTGGATCCATAGCGGTTCTCCGGTCGCTCGAATCGCGTAACTCGGTAAGCGATGGAAGAAAGGAGGTCACCTGGTGAGATTAGCGCTCCGTGCTTCTCACGTGCGACGCGGGACGAGCAGGGGCCGCGCCATCCGCTCGTTTTTGGAGGATTGCGTGGCCACCGAATCCGAGCGAATATTCGCTAGGTGTCCGCCTCGCCCCTGCCTGACCCCCATCCAAACACCAGCAAAATAGAGGCCGCCCCTCCCATCCCTCCTCATACATTGAACCAAACATATCCATAGTTTGTTCTTGCTCCTAATATAAATTTAAAATGTAATTTGGCTAACAACAGACCTAAGACCTTATTACTCTCAATTCACAATAAACCAAGTATTCAGTATTCACTCATTAGACAAATATGTAGCAGACAGAGGTCAAAGGAAGTTCCACTTACAGCTGCAGCAGTAGTACGTATCTCCCTGTATGCTTCTACATCCTCAGGGAAAGCTTGTTCAAGCTCCTCAAGTAGATGCTTCCGCAGGCTCTGAAACAAACCAACTTACAATGAAGTACGTTCATTTACCTTATTACGATACAACATATCAGAAAAGCTAAATCTAGGATTTTCAAGGAAATATTGGATGTTGGGTGTTTCCGGCTAATAGTAGGCCCATATGTAAGCAGGTTGATTACATAGTCTCAAACATTCCAATAACAAAGTAGAATATAATGAACCCGTGGACCAGAAAAGAAATAGTATCAGATGGTGTTCATAAAACAGTACGTACCCATTTGATCACTGACATGTTCAATAAGTATGTTAATTCATAACTATTTGTACACCATTACACTACAAGTAAAAAAACACCATTACACTAAATGAATCAGATACGTTGATGCTATATTACTAAGTGGATTTGCCATCTAACTGTCCCAAGTCGGAACTCAGAATCCTGAATCCTCAATTTATAAATACAATCCATGCAGTAAAAGCTATCTGCATTAGCAGTACTTCAGAAAACGGAAGGTGGACGTTTCAAAAAAATTTAGCTTGGCAAGATTATATGAAATCGAAAAGAGCAACAGTGGGATGACTGATAACTACAAATTTCAGCAGGGCCAAACATGTGTTTCCAGCCACATAACAGAATAGAAAAACAACTAGCTGCATTGCCGCTCCCATTTCAAGATAGGCAAACAAAATTTTATTCCCTTCAATGTACAGTTGCATACAGATATTTCATTACATCAAAAGCAAGTAAGCAACATAAGCTTGATTCCACAACAACAAAAACAACTTGGTAACTGAAGTAAGGATGTATATAACTTCCACAAAAAATAGATTCATGGGTATGGAATGATGCACCTCTTAAGATGGCAAACAACTTCTAACTTTAGTGAAAAAACACAGAGCCACATAGTCGACACTAATGAGAAATTTCAACAGTGAAGAGAGGAGTGAGTGAGGCTCAACAGCTAATCCTAAGCAGCTCATTTGCATATCATGGCAAGAGAATCATTTCTACGGGTCACTAGCCAAAGCATATCTAGAATACTAGTTCTATAACGCAGATAAGCAGCTCAAATGAACCAATCCGGTAACGATTGAGGCAACCCAATGTTTCCATACCTTGAAAGCATCAGTCTTGCCCTTGGTGATCTGGTTCTTTGCGATGCAGCTGTTGATGACGTCCCGGGTGAACTCGTCCGGATTCTTCCCGTCATCAATCAAACTACCAGAGCAACAATCGGTCAATACTACCCAATTCAAAGAACTAAATTGGGAGAGAGCCGGCTGAAAGGCATGAGGTGCTCACTTGACGACCTCCATGGGCACCTGGATGTTGCACCCTTCAGCGAGCTTCTGCATGGTGTCGAGCTCCGCCACGAGTCCTTTCCTGTGTCACCCACCACGCACGCAACAGCAACGCAAACCCTAAGAATTCTAGCCCCACACACAGGCGCCACGGGACGAAGGGGAAACGAATCGGAGAAGTTCTCCGGGACTCACAGGCGTTGAAGCAGGGAGAGCTGGGAGGAGGGGTTGAACGAGGAGACGATGAGGTTCAGCTCGTGGAGCAGGCCCAGCGTCGTCTGGATCGAGTTCGTCACCTGCGCCAGGTTCTGCTTCGACGCGTCCTCGGACCGCTCCCCGCCGGCCCCGGGCGCTTTGATGCCGTTACCCGCCGCAACGGCGGCCGCGACCATGGCGGACTGGTTCGGGGCGGCGTTGTCCATGGGCGTCGGGAGGACGAAGAGGGAAGAATCGACCAGAGCGGAAGTGTCGGAGACGAGAAAGTCACCGTGGGAAGAAGCCTCGGCGGATCCACCTACGCCCACCTGCCCGCGATGAGTTACATTTTTTTTTTTTTTGTGACTGCGGCAAATTACTTCATGGGCTGCATGGAGTGTGCGAGGTGTGGGCTCTGTAGGCTGTAGCTAACCAATCAAACGGATGGGCCTTAATTTTGCAAGTTCTGATGGGCTAGACGATCAAGTACGCTTCACATTCTTTGCTTTTAGCTGCTACAAGCATGAATTTCGAAAGACAGAACCGATCTTTGGGATTAATTAAATTAATCATAGTATCGTTGACGAGGCGGATGTTATTTTTCTAAAAAAATAAATAATTGTCAATGAATTTCATTTCCATCAGTTATTATGTGTCTGTTATTATGAAAAATTCTCTTATGTGCCACTAAAAATATATAATACCTTGTATATTATCATTGGCCTTGTTCGGCTGCTTACCTTTCCAGTTGGCTTTAAGCCATAGATAGTAGTATGACTTGATAAACTGACTTATTTTGTGAAGGAACCAGCCAAATGAATTGGCTTTTACTACCAGCCGAACAAGGCCATTGTCTCAATGGCTACATAAATAACAATAACATGTGGATCAAGATAGCATGTGAGAGATTTGAGTTCAAACTAGTGTCATACAAAATATTTCCCCTATTATTGGTGAATGTTTCACTGCCCTTTACACTAAGGGGGTCGAGCTAGCTCGGCTTAGCTCAGCTTAGCTCGTTACATGGGCGAGCTAAAAACTTGACTCGGTTCCTCTCGATAATCAGCTCGAGTTATCTTTGTTAGGCTCACCGCTCGCGAGCTGGGAATACAAAATAATTCAAACACAAAATTCTACCCGACTAAAATGTTTTAGTTCAAAATAGCGTGTCATGAAGAATACATTTAACAAAAGAGTTTACAATATAGCATAATTTGAAATAGCAACCAAAATAGCTAATCTTTACTATTATGTCAACATTTGCCCTTAATTTTTCTTAGAGCTCATTGAGCTAGCAAGCAGCTCGCAAGCCCACTCGACTCAGCTAACTAATATGACAAGCTAAAATGTAAGTTGAAATTCAATTGTTAAGGAACCAAATTAAGTCGAAAAAAATCAAGCTACTCACGATTAGAGTTGAACTACAAGTTTGGGCTTTTCATCTATCCTTAATTTTCATCATAGTTCTAGATTTTGTTATGCCTGGTACCTATTTTCCTTTTTTTATCTCCGATCCAGAAGATTTGCGTAATAAATCTCGTCGAGCACAATCCGTCCTACCTACATGACTACATCTCACACCAAGCAAATTTCCAGCGACAATTAAAGGCTACTGATGTCGATGCATCTGTCAAGGATCTTCATTTCTTCTCACATACTCCCTCCATCCAAGAATGTAAGGATTTGTTGACTTTCGCACTTCTTATTTGAACATTCGTCTTATTCAAAATATTTATGTAAATGAAAAAATAAAGAAAACATACTTAAAAATATCTAAGAAAAAAAGTAATTGTAATAAAATAAATATAATTTTAACGAAACTTTTAAATAAAACTAATGGTCAAATGAAAAATGCGAAAGTCAACAAATCCTTATATTCTTGAACGGAGGAAGTAGTACGAGTAAAGTACTATTTTTGTCGTGATATGACTGTTGCCTGTACGAGGCACCAAGGAGGTGGGCATCGAAGTGGTGGAGCCATTGTGTAGTGATGATTGTGCCAAATTAGGAGTGATTAATACTAACAAGAAACTAAACAATTTAACGATAATGATAAGACGGTTTTTATGATGAGCTAAAACATAGAGTTGGTGAATCATATACATGTTTAATATTCAAGAAGTTAAATAACCACATGTTTATGCATATACACATTGATACAAGTAGCACTCGTAATTGTATAGAATTATGTTATCTTTTGTACAGTATATTAATATAACTCAATTAGTTAATACTCGCTAGATCACTTCTACTATATTTTAAAAATCATGTGTTAGTCGATCAAAGTCAAAGATCTACATTAAATCTGAATTTAATGTTTATATTTACCTCAATTTTTGCAGAGTACATGTTTATAGGGGCAATAACTTTTTTGCCATCCTACCGAATGGCCGGTTCTCATTTACCATCCTACCGAAGGTCATAGCCCATTTGTCATCATGAACAGTAAAAAACCGCTCATTTGCCACTCGGAGGCCATTATGTGGGGCTGACAAGTGGGTCCTGTGACATTTAGTAATTTTAGAAATTTATACGGATATTTTTTAACTAGTCAAAAATAAATAAGAAATGTGACCAAACAATTATGTGAAAATTTTTGGAGACAAAGTCAAAAATACTTCATAGTTGTGTACTAGTTGAAAAACGATTTTATTTACCAAACTTGAATTACATAATTTTAAAAAATGGTTTTTGAAATTATGTACTTGACAGATTGTGCACTAGTTGACAAATGATTTTATTTACCAAACTTGAATTACATAATTTCAAAAAATGGTTTTTTTTTTAAATTATGTCTCCAAAATTTTTCACATAATTGTTTAGTCATGTTTCCTATTTATTTTTTACTAGTCAAGAAATATCCGTATAAAATTTTGAAATTACCAAATGTTATGGGACCCACTTGTCAACCTCAGATAATGTCCTCTGAGTGGCAAATCAGCGTTTTTACTCGTTCACGTGGCAAACGGGCTATGACCTTCGACAAAGTGGCAAATGGAACCGACCGGATCGGTGGGATGGCAAAAAGTTACTTGCCCCATGTTTATAAGAGGAGATGCTTATAGACCTATAGGGTCCATTAGGCTATCTCCAACGGTAGTGGACACCTAAACTCCAAATTGAGTATTGAACAAGTATCTACATACAAGACAAAAATTATATACAACGGAGGAGCTCGGGCCGGGTGCGGTGGGAGAGCCCGAAGGCGGCGAGCGGCGGGGAGGAGCTCGGACGGCGCGCGGTGGGGCAGCCCGCCGGCGGCACGCGGCGGGGAAGGAGATCGGGCCGGGCGTGGTGGGGGAGCTCGCGGGTGGCGCACGGTAGTGGTGGAGCTCGGGCGGCGGGGGATGCGGCGGTCACGGGCACTGCGGTGGGGGATCTCAGCCGGCGTCGAGCGATGCGGTGGCTCCAAGATGCGGCGGCTGCGGGAGCTCGGCGAGCGGTCGAGGATGTGCATCGGCGAGGGAACTCGAGCGAGGCGGCGACGGCCAACGCCGGGCTGGGACGCGTGGAGGCGTTGGAGTAGCTCGAGAGGGATGGGTCGCCGGAGCGGGTGATTCATTTGTTGATCGCTACCTTGCTATCTCCTAATATGAGTCTCCTATATGGGTCATTCGTTGGAGGTATTTTTTGGCATTTTAGAACACATTTTGAGTTTGGATCACGATATAGGTGACCCGTTGGAGACAACTTTAGGAGTCCAATTGTGATTCTAGGATAGTTTGATGTTTATATAATTTGAAGCACACACCATGATAGAGATTAATTATGAAACTAGATTGAACAAAGTCGGAATCGGAATCTAGTCGACCATCTCGAGACGGTTCCTTGACTATAAACATGTACTAATGAATAATGATCACCATATCTGTTGTGCATCACTTCAATACACTAGGGTTGGATATAGGTTTTATCCTTCACAATGAAGGCTTGAACCAATATAATTCATGTACTCGAGATTGATCTCAATTAATTGCTCCCATCGATCCAATTTATAACATTTGTCAATCACAAATAGATGTCAACCATATTGTTCTTTTAGAACATGAACTTAATATTAATTTATCTTGGTTATGAGAAGGAATATATAACATGCGGAAGTATTCATTGTTTTGAAAAGAGTGAATAGATTTATTAGGCCGGACTCGGTGCATAGTTTCATCTCACACTTAACCATAGTGCCACATCAGATTTGAAGATATGATTTGCTGGATGAAATAGTCACTCTTAATGCATGACTTCATCTCACGATTTCATAGACAAGTTATAGCATTAAATTAACATGTATTTGTTGCAATGAGATTGGTTAAAATATGTTATGATGAAACTTTATGTTCTCAATGGAGTTTCATTAGAGTTTCATACCTATGAAACAGTGTAAAATGAGTTTCATCCCCATGAAACTTATTTAATCTCTTTCATCTTAATTACCTTCCCATATCATCACTTTAGCCGATGTGACGTCACATTTAATGCTTATGAAACTCCCATTGAGAGTGGCCTTAATCCAGCTAGTTGTGATATCTTATGAAAAAATTAGGCTTGCACATTGTAATCCACAACTTTTTTTTGTGGGGGGGGGGGTGAGTAACCTAAAACATTTCAGAAGCTATTCAAGGCTACAAGAACCAAGAAGAGACTCACGGTCATAGTCGATTCCTAATGCAGAACATCATAAAAATTAAACTTCTCTCATGTGTGTTTTGTACAATATAATCACGAGACATCACGATGATATAAATTCTTCTGCGGGCACCTCTACCACTTAAACCCCCCTTGAGGCCTTAATCAAACTTTATTAAGCTTCCTAGCTTCTGTTGCTCAAGTTCTTTCTCTTTGATCAAAATCACACCACGCCCTGAATACACTAGATCTCCTTTTTCTCTTAACTTTTGGTGGAAGTTTTGCAGCTGCCATAACCATTTAGTGCTATTTAGGATAGAGAAATTAAATTAATAGTTTGTTTGAGCTCAACATGCTCAGGTGAAGCCCATGCAGTTCACACCTCACCCCGCATGTGTACACAGTGCACGCGTCCCCTTCGTGTTATCAGCAAGCGACGGAAAACGAGAGCTCATACTAGCATCATAAGTATGCTGGATGGAGCCTTATTAATTAAGAGATCCATCGAGGAGCCCATCCCTTTTCTTGATGAGCTGAGTTGATGGACTATGCGCATCACTTCACCAGATAGTCATGTTCATGTACCGGATCGCCACTCCATTTCGTACTGTCGTACAGGCTGTACCACACAGGCCACAGGGGCTAGTGTTGTGTCGTGTCATGAGCAAAACGGCCCGAATCAAAGCGGCCCTGCACCAGACGGAGACCGGCAAGCCGAAACAGTGCAGCGCACCTCTCTCGGTGAGCTGGACCGCCATGGCTATGGCGGCATGGGCAGCCTGGTGGCACGGAGAACGACAAAGGATTTTCGTACCTAAGATTTTACTGCTAGTAGTACTAGTTGATCCTTCCTTCGTATAGAGATCGTATTGTTCACCTTCCGTCCATTCGCCTCCTCCATTATTATTTCTAGAATCTGGGTCTATTCTTCCACTCCGGTTGATTCACATCGATTCCATGATCGAGGACCAACCCGTAAGGGGCTCTAGAGGGTTGGCGATGTAGTCTTCTTGAACAGCCTCAAGGGCTGAGTTTCACCTCCGTCCTTTGACCGCCGCCTCCTCACACACCTCCCGCGTTATGCCACAATAGCAGCAGGAATGGGAAGGCAGAGAGATGATGGCTAGCGACGAAATAGCCAGTCTAACAGGCTGGGCTGGTTACGTCTACAACATCTACGAAAACTAGGACTTCAGGTCGAGAGCTCGATATGTAGAGGATGTTGGTGGTGTATCAATCTTGTGGGCTCATTAATTACAGGCCGCGTAGAACATGACTGCAAATGGGCTACTAAGCCCAGGCACCACTGCGCTCATGAGAGGCTTGAAAGGCCCAGTTGCTCCGCTGCCCTCACGAGAGGCTCGAAAGGCCAACTGCGAGCAACTGCCGACGTGGTCGATCGGGAGCACGCCACACTGCCAGAAAATGACGCGTCACACTCCCGTAGAGGCCACGTCACCCAAAACAACCTGAGAGCAGCAAATCTTTCCTGAGTCAGCTATAGACGCTCATTAATTACAGGCCGCGTAGAACATGACTGCAAATGGGCTACTAAGCCCAGGCACCACTGCGCTCATGAGAGGCTTGAAAGGCCCAGTTGCTCCGCTGCCCTCACGAGAGGCTCGAAAGGCCAACTGCGAGCAACTGCCGACGTGGTCGATCGGGAGCACGCCACACTGCCAGAAAATGACGCGTCACACTCCCGTAGAGGCCACGTCACCCAAAACAACCTGAGAGCAGCAAATCTTTCCTGAGTCAGCTATAGACTACTAGCAAGTGCGATGTAATGCGTTGAAATCCTGTTTCCTGGACAGGTCGCGCCTTGAAATTCCTGGACGTGGCATCTGGGCCTCTGGCCAGGACGGCAGCGGCGATCGGCGTCAAGGCATCATCACCGGCGCACCGAGCGATCATTATTCCGGCGTCGACCCGCGGCCCAATCCGCCTCCAGGTTCGCGCCCTTTACCGGATGCGAGGGTGCAATAATTTCTACCGCCGAGCCGCGCGGTCACAGTCGCCGTTCACCGCCCGGATATCGCAGAATCTGTCCACCGGATTTACCCGATCGGTTTACGGTGGGCGCGTCGCCGTCCGACGCGCGCCACTTGTGCACGCGCGCGCACGACGGCATGTCGGGTTCCGCAGAGAGCACCGGGCCTCACGCGTACGGGAGTGTGTGGACGAGCGAACGTGCGCGCTGCACGGGCCGATTGATCGGAACGCGAGAGAGCGAGAGATCGGCGCTCTTGCCGGCCGGCGAAGCGAAACGACACGGCGGATGGGTGAACACCGGCCCGGACGCGACGGCCGGAGCACAGGCAGCTTGACCGCGGAGCATGCCGCCGCGTGGGGCCCGCCCGGCCCTGGTGATGTTGATCTGACAAGTTGCCATGTTGCGCCACACCCTCGCAAGATAGTAAGGGACTAAACGACGAGACGTCGACGGTGAAGGGAAAAACTTTCGGTAAATTTGGGAATCGAATCACCACCGCGAGAAATCACAACTTGTTGCAAAATGCGGAGCCCGGATTCCCACCCCTTTTCGGCCCTGGCGAAGGAAGGAGCAAAGAGTGCTGCGTTTGGTGAGTCGCCATATGCTTGACGTCACGCCACGCGCGCGGCTAAGGCTAACAGCTAGGCTCCAAGAGACCTGCTGCAGCAGTTTTGTCGACGACCATCAATCAAAGTAGGCCCGGTGGTTAGTTTAGTAAGCTGTGCGGCAACAACAGTTTTGTCCCAGCCTTGTCGACGACCATCAATCAGCGCTGGGATTAGTAGGTCCGGTGGTTAGTTAAGTAAGCTGCGCGGCACTGTCACGAGCTCAACTGACGTGACACAAGCACTGGCCACCTGTCCAGTGTGTTGTCAGCGCTCGATGATGCTGGACCACTAACTCAGCAGCTGTCGCCCACAGCAACAGCTGACGCCCGACTAAACTCGCCTCCTCGTCCTATTTCTCTTTGTCCTCTTTTCCTCATTCCTATCTCCTACCACGTACTTATATATAATTACATTTCTTATCTTATTCTTCAGAGATAGAAACTTTGTAGAACAGCTAGCTTTGTTAGATTTTGATTCCTTCATTCCCATGGTTGATTCTCTCTTGTTTTAGTATGTTTGACAACATTTGCAGGTAAGTAACCTCTGTTCCAAAATGTAAGCATTTATTGACTTTTTAGAATTGGGTTTGACCGTTTGTCTTATTCAAAAAATTTATAAGCATATTGATTATTTTGTTGTATTTTGATTTATTGTTAGATATATTTTAAATATGATGTATTTGTTTTTATTTTTTCATAAATTTTTTTAATAAGACAAACGGTCAAACACAATTCTGAAAAGTCAATAAATGCTTACATTTTGGAACGGAGATAGTACCTAGTCAGTGTCTTGTATGTCATCCTCTTTATAGACAAGTTATGGCATGCGATCCGCACGTCCTACATAAAAATAATGGACTTGGAACGAGGATCATTCATCAAATAGGAAGAAATTTCTACTCTGGAAGCTTGAATTCTTGTGAATGGGTCGCTTCTTTTGCTTGGAAGAATTTGTATCGCTTATTGTTTTAGGAGCCGGAAAAGCCGTACCAAATCAACCTAATAAAAAACGAAACTTATAGTTGGTATTACGTACTACAAAAAAGAAACAAGTCGAAAAGGATCCGAATCTGGACGGTAGATGCACACACACACAACTATGTCCAAATTCAACCAGGAATGGTGTGACGCCCCTCTTGCCGAGTACCATGACCTATGAAAAAAAACTGACCTACGATATATAATTTATATACCTAGATGGCGGATTCTTTTTTGCGAGAGCTAGATGACGTAATTGATGATCGTGGCCTTGAAAACTTGTTGCTGACATAGCTTATGCTGATAGAGAACATAATTATAAGGTCAAATCGCAGCTCATTGGTGCAATAGCTGATGCTAATCCGTAGCTTAGGCACTTCATTTGTTTACAGGAGAATAATAGAGTAGTTTTCCAACAATAGAAGCAATCAGTGAGGCTAGCATTGCTGTGATCTCCAAGAAACACACAAGAATGGAAAGAGCATATCTGCGGCAGAATCTTGGGTTGGTCACTCCCTCTATATACTCTACCGAGTTAGATCCGTTCCAATCCATATCCACAAGTCCTGGAAGTATTCTTCCCTCCACCACCATCGACTCATGGCCGTTTCATATACCTCATTAAATAAATTTAAGAAAGCAATGATGGTCACCAAGTTGACTTGTGGCAAGTCATTTTCAAACCAGTTTAAGAAATTTTGTGGATTTATAGGTTAATCTTGCAAACAATACCATAAAAGAACAATGCAGCCTTTGCCATCATCAGGAGACAGATGCTGACGATGTCTGCCCAGCTCATAGATGAAAATTCCTCCTCGCCCGCAGTTGGATATTGGAATTTCTCCCATGTACATGCCGCCGTACATGCTGTCACCAACTCCGTGGGTTCATATTTTCTAATTCGTCTCCAGAATATTTCTTTTTCGAAAACTTGTATCCTATATCTTTAAAACTTCCATGAAATCATAATACAACTAAAATATATATGTTGCCAGAAGAATCTATATACATACACATCATTTTCACAAGAACATGATTAGAATTTCAGAAAATATTGTAGTACAAGGTTATAAACTAGTATACACAGAGAGATTGGTTACAAGAGCAGATTGAAAAGTACTAGTACTAATCTATAAGTAAATGCATGATCACTTAAATCGCGAGACGTAACGGCAACGATGGTGACACAGTTGTTTAATTGGGAGTGGTAGTGACAAGGAAATGCGTGGTGCACTTGATCCTGACCTTTCAATAAAGATTGAAATCATAGAAGCAGTTTCTAATTACTGCAAACCGTCGAACTGACGACCTTGCTGGTCGGATCTTTTTCCGCGCAGCCGCCGGCTGGCAGCCGTTTTCCCGGTGTCCAGAGATGAGGAGCCGGATCGAGCATTGGAGCTGACTATGGTCAGCCCTTTTTCAGCACGAACCGGAACGGAAATAGAAAGACCCAGCGTTGATTATTTCTGCCTGGTTTTTATCGCGCAAGACTATGGTAAGAGCACTTTTGTTTTGGCAAAAACCATGATAAGTGCGGCGTTTTTACCGAAACCAGTTTGTGTGGCTGCGACGGCACGGAGCATGTTCAGTTATCATCGTCCTGTTGCTTGGAAAATTAAGCCTGTGGATATGCTGTCGGAAGCGGTGAGTGCCCCGCTCCAAATTAAAAAGCTTGTTCATCGCTTGATGGAAATTGTCATATCGCTGTATCATTAACAGAAAACAGCCTGCCGAGCCGAGCAGCAGGTGTCCGAACTGATAAATCACAGAAGCTAGGTCGCCATTGGGGTTGCCGGATCGCAAACAGTAGCGTTGTCTCTCGCGCCACACACCTCACGGAACCATCACCCTTACGCGATATAAAAAACTCTGACAAGTGTGACGAGGCACACATCTTCACTGAGTTATATTATGTTCCCGGAGAAATATTTCGAGCACGCCATGACAGGGTGTGGAAATTTTTTTTCCAGAAGTACCGGGTCAACCATATATAAACTATCCGGTCTCTCTCACGAGAAGGTTTTATTAGGGCATGTACAAAGGAGAGCCCATCTGTAGTCTTTTGGGCATATGTATCCAAGCAAAGACACATGAAACAACTCTAGTCATACAAATGAGAGACTCTACATGATGTCTTTTAATAAATGCATATAATTAATGATTGCATGACATAAGTCGTCTCTTCACATGTACAACGGTGTTCGAGTTGTCTCTTACATCGGAACACGTGATAGAGACCGTCTCTTCGTCAAGAGACCACCCAGCCGTCTCTTCAAGGGTTGAAGGAGCTATTTGCAAAAATACACTGCCACATCACTCAAGAGCCCGTTCATTTATTAGCGTTGTACATGCCCTTAGGAACGTGAGAAGTAGTATTAAACGAGGAAATGCGGATCTCGCCACTCAGACAAGACAGCGACGACGATGGCTGCAAGTACCATGGGTGACTTGGATTTTATTTTTCTACTATGCGCATGAAACATCTCTGGCACCCAGGCTACTGACAGAGTGACGTCTTTGAACGTTGACAGCAGGTGGGAGATCGATGGTCCGCCAGGGGCACCGGACCCATGATCGAAGCCACAGGTTATTCGTTAGTTTATTCTGGGTTTCTTTGATGAAATCGCCAACAAAGCTATGAAAGTAGAGGGCGAGTTATCAATGCATACTTGAGGGGCCACGCTCCTTAGTTCTTAACTATAGGTCGCCACGGCCGTCGCGCTCCTGACTGTACCTTGGGCAAGATGCTCCTCAGCTATCCTGGAAAACTGCATTCGTCTTTGTGGCATCTATTTGCGTTGGAAAGGGGAATGGACGCTCGTCAGTTCGGAACGCCTTCGTCGTGAGTGTTCATCACAGGCTGACAACAACAATTCTGACGGTCGCCACGCAAAGATATTTTTTTTCGCAAATATCTAAAACGGTCTCAAAGTCATGGAAAGATTCACGTTATCGCGACAATTAACGGCATGAGGAGTTCCAGTTCATCGGTTGGCGAGCAGCACCGTCCTCGCTCTCCCGCACGCTACAGGCGCAGCCTTATCGCACGCCCCGTGCGTGAGGCGCGAGACGACCGAACGAGATGCCCCGCCCCCGGACCTCGCGGTCACACGGCCGTTGTGTTTGCGCTCGCCCACTCCGGCTTGCACGGCTCTCGTCTCGCCATGCCGCGGGCGCATGATCATCACGTGCGTCCCCACGCCCGTCCCGTCGCCACGCGGACACCCGCCGCCGCCGCCGCCGTAGCCGTACGTGTCGCCGGCCGTAGCCCCGCCTTTACTATGCCCTGCGTTCCGTGATGCGTGCCGGCGGTGGCTGCGCCCCATGCCCGCCGTACTTCTTTTTTTTTTTGAGATCTCCTCGTTGGATTCTTATTAGTCGCATATGACCATGGTGAGCAGACAAATATCTCGGCCGCCGATCGACGCGAAAGGAAGTAACTTGCGCCGCTCGCTTGAACCGAGCCGTTTCAAGCTCGCAATATATTGCAACGGTAGCCTTACAGCGACATGTACTGTAGCGCCTCCGCGCGCTGCCGCCTTTCCCGCGCCTATATAAACGCGGGTCGTCCAAGGTCTTGCAACTCAATCCAACAATTCCTCAGCTCGAGAGGGAAGAAACAGACCCAGTCCCATGGCGACTCCCGATGACTGCAGCAGCTGGCTGCTCTACCTCACGCTGGCCGCCAAATGCAGCGGCGGCGATCACCCGCACCGCCTCGTCGCCCTCCTCGCCGTTTCCGCGGCCGCGTGCCTCGTCACCTGCCTCCTCCACTGGTGCGTCCCGGGCGGGCCCGCGTGGGGCCGGTGGTGGTGGACGCGCCGCGGCAAGCTGCTCGCCGTCGCCGTGCCGGGCCCGCGGGGCCTGCCGGTGCTCGGCAGCATGTGGCTGATGACGGGCCTGGCCCACCGGAAGCTGGCCGCGGCGGCGCGGCGCCTGGGAGCCACGCGGCTGATGGCCTTCTCCGTGGGCGAGACGCGGATGATCGTGGCCGCGCACCCGGACGTGGCCAGGGAGATCCTGGGCAGCCCGGCGTTCGCGGACCGGCCCATCAAGGAGACCGCCTACGGGCTGCTCTTCCACCGCGCCATCGGGTTCGCGCCCCACGGCGCCTACTGGCGCGCGCTGCGCCGCGTCGCGTCCACCCACCTCTTCTCCCCGTGGCAGGTCGCCGCCTCGGGCCCGCAGCGCGCGGTCATCGCGCGCCAGATGGTCGCCGCCGTCGCCGCATCCGCCGGCGACGTCGTGCCGCGCCGGGTGCTGCGGCGCGCGGCGCTGCACAACGTGATGTGGTCCGTGTTCGGGCGCCGCTACGACGAGCTGGAGGAGGAGGAGAGCCACGAGACGCGGGAGCTGAGGACGCTCGTGGACGAAGGCTACGACCTGCTCGGGAGCCTCAACTGCTCCGACCACCTCCCTGGCTCGCGCGCTTCGACCTGCAGGGGACCCGGGCCAGGTGCGCGCGCCTCGTCCCGCGCGTGAACCGCTTCGTCGGCGGCATCATCGACGAGCACCGCGCCAACCCCTCGCCCGTCGCCGACTTCACCGACGTCCTGCTCTCGCTCCAAGGCGACGACCGGCTCGCCGACTCCGACATGATCGCCGTGCTCTGGGTACGCACCTCTCTCTCCCTCTATAACTATTAACTAATGCTGGCCAACAAAATCCTCCTTCGGTTCAGTTCCTGACACGCGCCAGGAACAATTTCGGATGCTTGCAGGAAATGGTGTTCCGCGGCACGGACACGGTAGCGGTGCTGATCGAGTGGGTCCTGGCGCGGCTGGTGCTGCACCCGGAGGTGCAGGACCGGGTCCACGCCGAGCTGGACCGCGCGGTGGGGCCCGACCGGGCCGTGACCGAGTCCGACGCCTCGTCACTGGTGTACCTCCACGCCGTCATCAAGGAGGTGCTGCGGCTGCACCCCCTGGCCCGCTGCTCTCCTGGGCGCGCCTCGCCACGTCGGACGTGCTCGTGGACGGCCACCTCATCCCCGCCGGCACCACCGCCATGGTGAACATGTGGTCCATCACGCACGACCCCCAGGTGTGGGCCGACCCGGACGAGTTCCGCCCCGACCGGTTCGCCGAAAACGAGGTCTCCGTCATGGGGTCGGACCTCAGGCTCGCGCCGTTCGGCTCCGGCCGACGGAGCTGCCCCGGGAAGAGCCTCGCCATGGCCACCGTCGCGTTCTGGCTCGCCACGCTGCTGCACGAGTTCGACCTGCACCCGACGGCGCGCGGCGTCGACCTCTCGGAGGTGCTCAGGCTTTCGTGCGAGATGGCCGAGCCGCTGGCGGTGACCGCCAAGCCTCGCCGAACGATCATAAAGTGACGGCGCGGATGGGGGCTGTCATATGCCGTACTGGCTTACTGCGGCCGCTACTACTACTACTACTACTTAGCAGATTAGATGTAAAAAAAACAAAAAAAAAAGCGCTACTGCTTGCTTTCTTGTGATGTTTACCGGGGTGAGCTTGCAAGCATGTTCCTACCCAGACATAGGCATATTCGGCTTGTCAAGCTCTCCTATCTAAGGTGATGATGGGTGTATGATATGAACCAGGTGCTGAATCTGAATGTGATATACTGTATTGGTTTGTACGGTATTCAAATGCCTATTTCCCCTCTTCTTTTTTGATTGAAATGATCAGTCAGCGTTTCTCAGTAGCTTAGCGGCGTATCCTCCATCGCGATTTCCTTAAAAAAAAAAAAAAAAAGAGCATTCCTCCATCGCGCGACAACAACCTCGCGGCCCTTGCTGCCCAGGCGCGTGCCTCTCTTATCCCCACCCCACCACCTGGCTAAAGTTGCCGAGCTGTCGGAGTCTCTCCGATGTGCCACTTCCAAGTTCCAAGCTCAACTTGCGCGCTAAGCTACAATCCCGCAGCTGCCTGCTGCTGGCCCATGATTGATCTGCACTCGCTTGGACTTTAGGTTGCTTTTTCGTCCATGGCGACCCTGGCTTTTGGTGACTAGTACCTCCGAGTCGGCAGATCGAGCGTCCTCTGTCGTCTGCCTCAGGTTGGTTTCTCAATTGTGTCGTATACCTGCATTTTCTGCTATCTGAATGTGTTGTCTTCAGTAAGATCACCAGTAGAACCATGGTTTTGGGAGGAAAATTCGATACTTACTAGCTTTGATAGTTCAAATACATACTCTGCTCGAAAAGTTGGAGCGGCATACGGGACAGATAATGGAAGACCACCGTCAGAACTTGGCAAACCATGTCGCTCAATTTTAGGTTCTTGTCAATACTACTTGCTTGTCAGCTCCTAGGTGGTGACGTTCATTCATCAAGTACACACTTCCTCTAGTACCTTTTTTTTTAAAAAAATCAAGATCTATCACTTCCTTAGTCACCTTTCCCCATACTAGCAATAATTCCACCCACTGATTTCATCACAAAAACATTATAGTTTATTACAATATACAGGAGCTATGAGCTAATTCACAAGAGTTTGAGATACTTTCGGTCACATTTATGGGCAAACAAATGATGCTAATATAGTAATATGTCACATGTCTAATACAAGGTCGCATGTTGAGAAAAATGTTTTAATTTCTCACATGGCCCTATGGGAGAAGAATACATAAGCTTTCTTGGGTGTATCTCGGCGTCAATTCGGTTGGAAATTTAAGATCTGTTCTGCATATACTGCCAGATGACATTACTAATACTACCGCTACTTTTGCTAATTTAAGTTATCAGTGAAGATCTAGGAGCAAGTGGCACGCGGGTGTGTGGATGGCACGGCCGGAACATGCTTTAGCACACGTTATCATCCGCACGTGTGATGAGCTGAGCTAGCATTGAGTGGAGTCAACTCCTCCAGTGTACCAGCAGCCCGTCCCATTTGCATCCGCGACCAATGAAGGCCACAGAAGATAGCTCCAAGTGACATTCATGACTATGGTTGTGAAAATGATTCCCTAACAACTCCCTCCCAATGTAAGAGCCAATCACTCTTGCAACTTTATCAATACAATGGTGGGTGGAAATGTTGTTTAGTTTTTCTCTATCTTTTGCATATTGCAATCATTTTAGTGAACGAGACCATACAAACAGGTTACAACTCCAAGTTTGAATGGAATAATTTTGTCCATTGCTGCCACCAATTCATGCTTGACGATCGAGCACGACAAGATAAAACTTCACGCATGCATGATGCAATCCCGGTACCCTTACCCTTCAGAGCATGCTCACGTAGCATTTCTTTGTCTCCAGCGGAATTGCAATTCTAAGTAGATTGTATAAGATCCGCCCGCCGTAGCTACTCTATACAGTATAGTATCCAAAGCTAGCAACCTTCAGAGCTGGATGGTTTGCCTCGTAGCCCTTCTTTGTTCCCAGCAGTATTGCAATTCAAGTAAGTACTGTGTAGGATTCAGGAAGAGATCCGTCCGCCATAGCCACTTTACATGTTGATAATTGAAGCATCATGCAATTCAGTGTCTCACGCCTGACGCCTAGCTTTACCTTCAGAGCTGGCTAGCTTGCCAGTACAGCCGTTCTCTGTCACCTATCCGCATGGCAATTCAAATAGTTGCAAAGAGGAGGTCCGTCCACCATAGCCACTCTGTAAGTTGATAGTTGAAGATGCAATGACACTAGCCACCTTCTGGTTGGCTTGCCGGCGCAGCTCATCCTTTTTTCGAACGAATGGCGCAACTCATCATTGTCCCCAGCTACATTGCCACTCTAAGTACGTTGTTGCAGGCGTCGCGTAGCTCCACCCGCCATTGCCACCCTGAAAGTTGAAGCAAAGATCGAACCGGCAAGTTGCACAGTAGCAAAGATCTGGTCATACATGCCAGGACAGGCAAAGAAAGATTCGCACGGAAACCTGATTTGGCATCTGGTGGAAACCGTGGGATCAGCATTGGATCGCGGTCTCGCTTTTCTGATCTCCATCAGAGGCGCCGTGCAAGTAACGATCCACAGTCAGTAGCAGCAGTAACAGGCAGGACCAATCCTCGACTTCAGGGGCCTTTGATGTTTCCCTATCGTACAGCTCACCTGCGACAGGGCGTCTGGACATGGCGCACGGTGCCTTGTCGGCTGGCTGTCTCCACCTCGCCGTTCTTCTCCAATGTACGGAGAGAGTTCGGAAAACGCAAAGACCTGGCTCGCCTTGCAAAAATCTCTGCCCATTGCAAATATCGTCAACGGCTCGCTTCGCTAATGCTCCGGCACCTGCAGGGCAACAGTGACTTTTTCGTCCTTACTGGGAACAGTATTATGTTTGGAACGCGGGAAATCTCTGGAGTTGCTCAACTGATTCACCATATGAAATGGGCTGCCATGATCTTTCCAGCTGGATTGCAAGAAAAGTTTAAACTTTTCAACTACAGGTCTACAGCATTTGGAACATCAAGCCGACAACAGAAGCTATGTCCTATGGCAACTTGTGCTCCGCGGCCCAACCATGGGAGCGTGGTGTGTTCGTTTCCAGGTATATAATTTTTAGAGGGTCAAATCAAAGAGAATTTTATCATTTTAGAGTACTTAAATAAAGTCTAATCTCGAAACTAATTGCAGACCTCCCTATCTAATTCACGAGACGAATCCAACGAGGGTAATTATGATGTTATTAGAAGATGTTTACTGTAGCATCACTGTAGCAAAACATAGATTAATTAGGATCATTAGATTCGTCTCGCAAATTAGAGGGAGGTCGTGACATAGGTTTTGTCATTAAATTAATAAAAGTATTACTAAATAAGTAAGATTCTCTTTGATGTGATGGGTATAATTTTTAGAGGCAGGAAACGAACAGGGTCAGATGTCCTTGTCACTCTTTAGGTACTGAAATCCAACATGCCCCAAGTTGCCACCTAATCACTTAGATCATACAATCTCGAGACCTTAAGGCGTAGAAGGATAATTAGCACAACCATCTTGTCTTGCGAAATTCAGCAATTTGGGTACAGTGTAGACATTGTTTTTGCTGAAAGTAAAGTTCGGTTATATTCCCCTGATACTGGCTTTTTAGTCTTTTTTGGCACATTCTTGAGCAGATAAATTGATGACAAACGCTTGCAAGATAACTTGGGCAAATTTGATCAGCAGGTAACCACACGCGAGCTCTTTAAGAGCATGGAACGTGAACCAAGTGCTTACATTGACAAATCATTATGCATCACAATGCACCTGTCAACTTGTCAATGAAAGCATGGATGCACTATAAAAATGGATGAGTTGCCATCCCTGGAAATCCTTGTCTTTTCCTATAACAGGTTAAACAATGAATAGTTTACAGTGCCTCAGTGACCCAGAAGAGTATTTCAGCTTTTCTTTACGAGGGCAGTCCTCGCTCTAAGTTACAACATTCTCTATACCTAGGAGAAGGTTCTTTGCATCTGCAGGGAATGAATATGATTACTTTCAGCAGGTAGTAGAGATACCTCAAAAGTTTTTGTTGAGGTCTAAATCTGTTCCACCGTCAACGGAGAACAACACCTACCACCACATCAGATTTTATCATGAAGGTTAACAACCAAATCATGTGCATCATCTAGGAGCCTCCAGACATCCAGCTGCCCGGCCATGCTATTGCATTCTCGCAATATCTCATCCATGCTACTGTACTTCTCGATTATTAGCTTCCTCCGCTGAAGTACACATGCAGCAATGGCATAAAGCAACAAGTCATCGGTTGGTGGAGCCCGCAGCCTTATTCTTCCCCATGTCGACCTCCCAATTCCAGCTCGTATGGCTGCTTGATCAGCCCACATAACCTCCCACAGACACACGGTCTGCTCAAAAGTGAGCTCCCTCCTAAAGAGTACTACCACCATTCTGTAAACGAAGAAACAGTCCTCAGCTTGCAACTTCTGCAAATGCTTGTACAGGTGTGAGTCTTTACGCTTGATAATCTGAGAGACAATCTTCAACTGCCTTTTTATTCCAACTTCATCAAGCCTGAAGTTGTGCCTTGCTTTCCTCATAAAGCCCACGAAGCACCAAAATGCTTCATCATCATCCTCCATCACTGCAATTATCGGTGATAAGAGGTCACTCATACCTTGGCAGTAGCCAATCTCTGGATCGTAAACCGCATATGCTTCAAGCAGTCCAACTAATCGAGCAGCATGATAAATCATACAGGGATCTAAATGATCATAATCTTTCAACCCAACAGATTCAGCACACTGAAATGCTTTCTCTTTGGAAACTTCAGCTTGATCATGGGAGAACATAATCCATTCAGTGTTTGACCGTATAGCATCTAACCTTATGATGCGCTGCCATGTGGCAAAGTCCTCTGATGTTCTGCTAGACTTAAAAAAGTCAGCCTTGAATGAAGTGCTCCTGGTAAATTTAGAATCTGGATCAGAGTTCTCCTCGCCAGACATAGATATCCGTCCAGGGTCATCCTCATCTGATGATTCAGAATCAGAAGATTCTGACTCCGCTGTGCATGGATCCAAATAAGTCAACTCATTTGTGTCTTCTTCCATACATTCTACAAAGGGCATGTTCTCCGGTTGTTCAGCCTCGTTGTGTTCAGGCTTCAGCTCATCAAGTGACACACAAGCACTTACAACATTGGCATCTTCAAAGCAAGGTGATTCTGATCCTTCAGCAGCACCCTCTAAACAAGAATATTCTTCATTATTAACTTCAGTTATTGCCTTCAAACTATTCCCTTTGTAGCCATTCAGAATTTGTTGGCATTGGCGCCTCAGCTTTTCATACTCTTTCCTGTATCAAAGCCATGAGGCCCATGACAATGTGCAATTATTAATAAATCATCAAAAAATTAGATAACTGATGAGACAGGACATCAATGATAGCAGGACGCCTGGGTGCTGTTATATTTAAAAATACAAATACTATCCTTTTCTAAAACTAATCAGGAGAATAACCCTGCTAACGTGCTACATGATATTTGTTTTCTTCTTTTTTCATGGAAACATGGTATATTGAGCTAAACAAGTACTTCAATTTCAAACAGGTTGATAAAGCAAGAACGAATAAACACCAGAGAAAAGGCCCTAGCATTGATGAATAAGTTACCTTTTCTTGATCTTGACAGCATTCCTTTCCTCTTCAGAACTATTCAAGTCATATCTGCAGATGATATACAGCAAGGTCAATCTCTGAAGATATGAAGTCATGAACCATAATAGACGAGTGTTACAAGCAACAAATCTTTCTTGTGAATAAAAGCACAAAGATTGAATAGATTTGGCATTTAACACAACAAATTATAGCATTAAATCATAACACTACAATGTATGATATACTAATATTTATAGCGTTACCATAACCACAAATTGAAGTTGTCTTACAAAATCATATTGTAATAAGATAAATCAAGCATAGTATAGACATGGTTACTACCAGAGTGCATAAAGTACTTGTTTCCACAATATCAACTACTAAATGTGATACAACTGACTGTCCATACAGCCATACTCCAGTATTCTAACTAATAAGTCATCTTGCTGAAATAACACTACAAAATAACTAGCTTTTCAACAACAACAAAAAAAGCGTTAAGTCTTGATTGCAGCACAGCAGCAACAGCAGCAGCTAGTATAGGCATGTATATATCATTCAGATGCACAGCACAAAGCCACAAACACATGAACCAAGCAAGATAGACCAAGTAAACTACAATCAACCATGGTTCTTGAGGCATTGTGGCGTCCTGTGGCGACCAACCCCCTTCACAGCGCCTAGGCGACAATTAGGCAACACCTAAGCTTTGTGGCATAACCAAAATTGTGTGGCGTCCAGTGGCGACCGACCACCTTCACACCGTCTAGGACTCGATTAGGCGATACCAAGGAAAACATACAATAAACAACATCACTTGGAGTTATACTTAATAAAAAGAAAGTAAGAAAGGCTTGTTTTAAATTCATTTACATGTTTCCAGACATAAACAGACGAAAAGGAATAAAAAAATAACTGCTGTACAAACAAGTGACATCTTCAAAATTTATTACCAGAAGCTTAATTTCAGAACTGATCTAGTTAAATCCTACTAAGGGATACCAATGAAATTTGGCATGAACCTGTAAAGTCTCGAGTAACCATAAAAACTAAAGTGAAATCAGCTAATAGAATGCAGTTACAAATCAACCTTTGCTCAAATATGGAAAGAGAGACCAATAGTCAACTTTTCAGTGTAAATTCAAGCGGGAAAATCTTGATTAAATATTTCCATAACATGCTGTACAAACAAGAAGTTGCATATTATTACATGGATAAAAGACCAAGAAACTTACACTCCAAGTAGGAAGGGCCAAACTTCAGCCCTAAGGCCAGGTTCAATACCCTGATACAATAAACCAGCAACAATACATCAGTATTCCAGTAAGATGCAAAACATTTCAGAAGTATAGATATCTATATCTTAAACTATAAGCAAGGAATACACAAGTAGGATAATACATAGATCCAGATGACATGCGATGGAGAAAGAATAACCACTTTACTCACCCCACTGCGCACTTTCTTGAGAAATTTCTTTCCTCCATCACGTAGTTTACCATTCGCTGAAAATAGGCCATCCCATTGTTCGCGAGACAGAGCCCTTTTTCTTTTCCTTCGTGACCATGGAGATTTAATACCACCCCTGTAAACATATAGATTCTTCAGGAAATGGCATAACCAGACAGACATGGGGCAACAAAAAATTCTTAACAATATCAGCATACCAACTGATAAGATTTTATTTTTCAATAGCATACTTCATTTCATCAATTGTATGATGCACATATTGCATCCACTGGTTTATCTAATGCCCCTTTGAACAACATTGGATGTTGTATACCATGCCGTAAAAGCAAAGAAAATCAAGTTCGATCCTTGGTTGCTCAAAAGAAATGTAATGACACCACCTTTTTCACATAGTAGATCCTTGGAAACATAAGAATTTATTCAACATGATATGTATAGATCAAATCATTTTTTCTAGTTATTTTAACATAAAATATTGCTATAACCTATACAACAACTCGACGGTGCTTGTAGCAGGCTTAGTGTCCCTCCATTAACTAATTTCAAACAAATTAGATGCACATGGTCTCGATACATAATGCAAGCTTACCATCTACATTCAATCACAGGAAGATATCCAGTGTGATCAACTGATCAAGCAAAAATAATGCCACATGCCCTGATGAGAATAGGTTCAGATTGAAAGCAATGTTCCAAAACCTAGTAATCTACTTGGTTTACTATAAGCACCCCATTTATAGAAATAGCAATCCACATCACACTGTGAAGGTGTCAACTAACCCTTGAGGCTAGCATAAGCAGTGTTTTGACTGCTACAAGCCAACAATTATTAATCATAAAAAAAGAAGCAAAGGCACCGAAGACCTTAATTTCGAAAATGAGCAAGAACGGTTAGGATGCTGCCGTTGAGGATACAACTGCAAACAGAGTTACCAATTCAAGGTAAAGGCAACCGATGGCAGCACAGACCATTTGTATGTGTGCACACATAAGAAAAATCGCTATTCGACTTACTACTCTACTCTAAGCTGCATCCAAATATTTGCTAAATCAAAGCACATAAATAATCCAACTTGAGCAACTAAGGCACCTTCGGCCAATCAATTGCATCAGAGAAAGCCTACCTAGAGTCTAACGAGATCAGAGGCATGCAATCACCCAAATGAACCTCACGTAAGAACTGAAAAAATTTGACATTTTTAATCATAATAAAGACTACGCCTTTCGCCAATAAGGGAAACCCACCGATCCGAGTGTGGCGAGGAAGAGGCCGGAGAGGACGTGGACGAGGCAGCTAACGCAGTCGATGCCAAGGCCACCGTGCTCCCCGCCACGGTCGAGGAGGAGGAGGAGGAGGACGCGGCGGCGACGAGGAGCGAGCGGATGTGGATCCACGACGAAGAAGGCGGGGAGGACGCTGCCGTCGGCGACGACGATGACGACGGCGAGGACGAGGTGCTGGATCGCCGGAGCGCCTTCATGTCCCTCTCACCCACCTACTCCCAAACCCCCACCCCACCCAACCACTGCTCGCCACTACGACCACCAGCGCCACCACTCCCCCAGCACCCGCCTCCCCGCCGCCATCCCCCGCCACCGCAGGATCTCGCCGCCGGCGTGCGCCCCCGCTTCCGTGGTCACAGAACTGTCTGATTTGGTTTTTCGTTTTGTTTTTGCTTAACTCTCTCTTTAAGCTTTTAGCAAAGAGGCACAAGAGACAGAGCATGTGACGCCAATAAGAGGCCACAAGGAGAGAGGAGAGAGAAAGAGTGGGGGTGGGTGCCGTGCGCGTTCAAACGGGCTCTGCTCGGACCTGTCATGTAGGTCCGTCTAGGCCTTGGTGCTTATGGGGCCCACGAGTCAGCGGAAGTAGTAGATGACAGGCCTACCGTGGGGCCGTTGCATTGTAGGACACTCAACGCTCCAACATTTAATGCTGCCTTGCCGAAATTTAGAAGGCTTTTAAGGTCAACTTTTGGTGAAGTTTATCCGATTACGCCCATTCTCTGTTTTCGAGGAGTGGAAATTGATCGTAGTAGTACTTGATATGAAAATTTAGTCATTGATTTTCTTTCATATGTACTACAATCCTACTGATTTTGACGGGTATTTTCTTCATATAAAACACTACTGCAGTTGACATTGAATTCCAGATAATCAATTCAACGATTTTTCTTTTCAAAATTAGAATAAATTAATTTCCTAAAGATTTTCCCCCACCAGGATTGATTCAACGAATTATACCTAACCATTTCTGGTCCATATCTTGACCCTTTCGTACACACAGTTCACAGGATGTGTTGCAAAATGTGACGTTACCAATGGTATGGACGAAATCGAGACGATTGACTTTCTAGTTGACATGTTTAGCTCGTGGAAATTCCCAGCTTGTCAGTGCTTCAGATGTGCTCTAGACAATCCAAAAATAGTTTGCCTTTGGAAAACCAATCGCGCTTGCCGTGGACCGACCCTTTGAAGTTTGAACCAGTCGTTCGCGCGGTTCTTGGGGCAACACGTTTCGGCGAAGACTTCACTAAAGCGACCGAAAAATGGTTATAACACATTCATGACTTATTTATGCAAAAAGTATACAAAATGACTCGAATTTTTATGTGTGGAGCAGCAGAATTTCCATGAACTTTACCTGCTCCAAAAATAGGACTTCGAACTTTGTTGCGCATCACATGATGTGATTTAGTTGTTTCAGTTAACGGTAGAATTGTGTAAAATTTGCAGAAGCAAATATTGTGCAATGCTCAGTTGCTCACCCGAGAAAATGGAATGTCCTACTTGGATTCCCTTGAGCATGCACCAAAAGCGCATGGCCTAGAAAAAGAAACAAAACCTTATGATGAAAAGCAAGTATGCCATGTCTTTCCGGTGATTATAACGACTCCATTTCGTTTCGTGGTCGCCTCTTTGGCCAACATCTTTGAGATCGTCTCTCCCTTTCGCTCGAGCTTTGGAGAGAGAAGAAAAATGAACAAAAATCACGACCGAAATATCTTCCGTGTTCGAGCTAATCCTATATGCGAAAACCACGTAAACTCGCACCATTTGCTGCAGGCAGAAGCCGGCAGATTTGCGAGGTCCCAACGGCAGCAACGACACGCGACGAGCGACGTGTCCCCTGCGCCCGGGACCGCGCCATGCGACCTGCAACTTTTTTATGCGCTGCATGGACGAACAGAAAGAAGCTCCGGCCACAACATGATGCTGCGAGGGTCAGTGTTAACTTAATTTTAATTTTTGTTGTTTTAAAGAAGAAGATTCATGCAACGAGATGGAGTTAACATGGCGATTGGTGATCCTGCTGCTTCCACGGCTGCCAAATTGGGTAGAGGTCCTATGGAGGGTGAGCGCCCTGCGTCCTAGGCCACGTTCTTTGGTCCATGCTCATGTGAGGCCTTGACAGGCGTCACATGAACCTGGGCGGATTAGGTCGGGTTAGGTTTGGGACCCTGCGGCTTGGATGCAGCTCGTCATGTGTTCCCGGTTCAGAGTTCAGAAGAGATCGCAACAGTGGCAGATGGCAACAAGCGCGACGAGGACGGTACGAAAAAAAAAAAAGACGAGGAGGACCACGGCTGGAAACGCGGTCGGCGCGGGGCGGCCGGGGGTAGCCAGCCCGTGGCAGCACGAGCATCCGCGAGACGTCGGTGTCCGCCCGTGCATCGAATCATGGACGCGCACATTGGTTGGACCGCCAAATGATGGGCCTCCTTTTTCTTTTCTGTTGGTCACAACAAATGCCAAGGCTCACATGCTCTGCCCGCGTGACGTGTCCCTCGTCTTGCTCGACGCGCCTGCCGGCACGGAGCCTCTCCCTTCTCGGCAGCCGCCATCGTCGTCGTCGTCGTCTGTCCGAGGAGAAGGGCATTTCGTTCAACTGCCTGGCACTGCCACGTTTCACGTCCTATAGGCTTCAGAGGACTGGTGCCACGTGAACGCTGATCTCCAGGGCGCGCAGTGCCGGGTTTTCGCGGTGGTGATTGGAGAGGTGACGCTGCCTTCGGTGGTGCCGTGGTGGCGGTCGGATAGAGAACGAGAGCTGCCGCAAAATTCTCTTGATGCTAGCGGGACGGCGGTGATCGAAGCATGGCGCTGACAGTGCAGGCGCCGGCGCCGCGTTTGGATGCGCTCGGCGGGCCGGCGTCGCGATATCGTCGTCACCGTCAGTTGCCATGTCGACCGCTTTTTTAGTTTTGATAAAGGACTACCTGAACAATTTCACAGATTAAACCCAAACTTTTCAGAATGCTCGCCTATCTTCCATTTTACCCACCACTTCTGCATTTCAGGATTGCGAAATCGCGATCCGAGGTTCAAAATTCACCAAAAGAAAGTTTACAGAAATCCCCATGTTTTGTTATAAAGTACTCATATATCATAAAATTTTCCCTATACGGTCCGATTATTTTTCACATGAGACATCGTCCTCAATCGTCATCCATCAAAGGATCCGCCAACAGCCTCGGCACCTTCCCTGCAGCCCACTAGCAACTGCCAGAAGAGGTGCACAGACTCCTGAGCCGATACTGGAAGTGGAACTGCTCAATTCTGCGGCGGGGGTACCATGGGTAAGAGTTCTGGTAAGCAAGGAAATCCATAAATCACCTTCAGTATTGCAAACATCAGAGGTTCACCGGCCATGACTCCGGCTTCCGCAGAAATGCAGAGTAGCATTTCATGCAAGATGCTGATATCATGATCCAAAATTATTCTTGTTTTTTAGATAAAGGGAATCCAAGATTATTCTTTGACGTGGTGATGTACCAAAGATATCGATCCAAATAATATTCTTTGTTGTGTTGTTTGATTGTTTCTTTCTCCGATGGACATTTTGTTTTAGTGGCGGAGTCACCTACGATTACGAACACCCAATTTTAAATCAAGGAGAAATTAATTTGGTTTATCTTCTAGCCGGGCATTTGTGGCCCAGCAGAGTAATCAGTCCCTAATAAAGTCTGTGTCAGTGTGTACCAGGAAACTGGATGGAGAGGAAGAAGAGCAGCACTGGTGCTGATCTGAATTATAAACATGTTGCGTTTGTAACCTAGCAGAGTAACCAATTCCTTGCTATCAATTTCATGTCAGTGTTTGTCCAAATTCGATGAGGAGCAAGAGCAATACTAGTGCTGATCTGAATTACTGGTGATTCAAATGCATAGGTAACGTATGACAGCAAAAACAGATAACGTGAATGGATTTATAGCGCAACGCCCTCCATAAATTTTCTTGAGCAAATTCCCTCTATGCCACTGAAAATTTTCATCGTTCCTTCTGTGCCATGGAAATTTTTGATCTTCCCTCTATGCCATCCAATTAAAATTTTCATGCCCTCTATGCCACTGATGCCGAGTGCTTAATGTTTTACTCTATTCGCTAGATCAAAGAAAATACTTTCTTTACTCCAAAATTTATGAAAGATTGTAAATATATAGAGTAACACCTCGAGAACTTTTTTTGTTATTGGTAAATAGTTTGGTTCTAGAACATTTTTGAATTTGAAATTAGCAAATCTCACAAAGCGCTAAGGTTCAAAACTTCAGAATTTAACTTCTAAACCTTAACGCATTGCCAAGTTCACCAATTTGAAAATTGAAAATGTCATAGAACCAAAATATTTTTCAATAACAAAAAATGTTTCCCACATGTTATTCTATAAGTTTACAAATTTTCTCAAATTTTGAAGTAAAGAAAATATTTTTTTCGAGCTAGCAAATAGAGGAAAGCATGGATGGCATAGAGGGAAGTTCAAAAATTTTAATGGCATGGAGGGAACAAAGAAAATTTTTTCAGTGACGTAGAGGGAATTTGCTCAATTTTCTTTGCTTAGCCGAAAACTGTACTGTATCAAGCATCGTACAGACATTTACTCTGAAGTACGAAAATTTCAGATGGGAAACCTGAAACAAAGCAGGCAGTCTGGGTTCTTTTCTGAGCCGAACGCCATATCTTGTGTCTAAATGGGCTCCCCACAGGCCACAGGCCACTGTTGCACATACTCCAGATACCAGCATTGCAAGACACACCCATGAAACTGAGAATTTGAGAAGAACTGACCACTGATTCATACTGAAACTGAGACGTGCATTGAAAAACATAAAACTGGGGTTCGTGATGTGCCAGTACGAGCAGAAAAGTCTAGAAGGAAAAAAAAATGCAACATGGAACTGAGACAATTAGCTGCTGGAAAGGGTGCATAGTGCCACAGATACAGGTATCTAGAGTAACTTTTCATAAGATTTATTTACTTTGCCGGAACAGAAAGAAGTCTAAAACACATTACTCTGAACAATATACTACATTAAGGGCTCAAGTTTCCCTTACAAGGAATCCATGAAGGAGGAATACACCATTACAGGCTCCTTGGATTTTTATTTAATACAATATGATCAGAGCTTGGATCTCGATGGGCTTCACTTGTTCTGCAGCAGGGACACTGCTTCCTTGTCAGTAAACCAAGTGAATTCTCCATCCTGAAGTACAGCCATTTCAACAGGCAGCTTATCGGATGAAGTTTTGTTATCTGAAAGTGCTTTCTGCACTGCAGCAGCCTTCCCAGCTCCAGTGACTACCATAGCAATATACGCAGATGAGTTGATCACTGGAAATGTAAACGTAATTCTCTCTGGTGGTGGCTTAGGGGAATCCTTGATATAGGTGACCCACTTCTGGTTCTCATTCACAAGAGGGTGACCCGGGAAAAGAGAAGCAATATGGCCATCAGGACCCATTCCCAGAAGTTGAAGATCAAACCTAGGAAACCCAGTTGCTGCTGACATTGCAATCACGCCATTCTTAACAAGCTGCTTCAAGCAAGTTTCATAGTCATCCGCCGCTCCCTCAGCTGACAAAGCATCATTTATAGCATAAACTTGCCCGGCAGGAATAGGGACCTACAAAGTTGGAAGATAACACCAATTACTAGTATGTATTTTCAACTGCAACAAGATTACTTGAAAAGATGTATTACTAGATTCTAACAGGACACGGATACATCAGAATATGAAGTATTATGATAAAGCAGACATGTGAATGCTATGCAAATGCAAATATTGATACATACAAAAGTACTCATTTGTGTCAGATCAATAACAGTAGGTTCCGTTCTACTGCATCTATGCCAACACACATGTGTAGATGAATCCTAATTTGAAGCTGCATACTTTACAAATATTAGTGTATCAATGGGTATAAGAGAGACACTAGTTGTCATGGTGAGGTTAATCACCAACAAGTGTTTATAATCAGGAAACACCACGAACGAAACCAAGCTCCAGAAATGAATGTAACATCCAATTGCTGTACCAGTTAACAGCTATCCAGTTTATCTTGCAACAAGCAGTTGGACATAATTTACACAAGAATTACTCGCTTCATTTCTCAAGTTAACATTCTAATCCTGATCGATCCTTATCTTCCAAATTCCCATAACTCAAACAATAAGAAAGATGCCAACTAGTAATTGAGTATAACCAGCACTCCAGCAGTTGCAGAAACATGATATATTCAGTCCAAGAAATTGAGAAGAATACCTTGGAGAGGAAGCCATCCAGGGCGAGCTTGTAGTTGCTGTCCTCATGATCCTTGGGAACGACCCTCTCATCCACCCAGAAGACGTGCCACTTGCTCCAGTCCACGGAATCCAGGTACGGCGGCTCCGTTAGCTTCCTGCGAAACCAAGAAGAGGGATATTAGTGTGATCCGCAAACCCTAGAGTATCCGAGAAACTCGCGATCTTTGGGGGCTGGAGAGCCATCCAAGAACCTGAGCGCCTTGATGAGGGATCCGCCGGAGAGCACGGCGGTGAAAGCGCCCCTCTCTGCGGCGAACTTCTTCGAAAGCTCAGCAGTGTACTTCGCCAGAGAAACCGCGAGTTCCTCCTCGGAATCGAAGGTGAGAAGCTTCTGCTTCGATCCCGCGTCGGAGGCGGCAGGGACGGCGCCGTCCGTGGCCATTGCAGCGGCGCGGAGAATTGGGAAGGGCGCGAAGGAGGAGAAGATATGGGGCTTGGATCCGGTTTTTAGGCGGTTGTTCGCAGAGACGCGATATGCCGGCAGCGAACTGCGGCCGGTGAGCGGTGGACGGAAGGCAACGGCGGCGGCGGCGGCGGCGGAGACGGAGGTGAACATGATGGCCGGGGTCAGCTATTATAAGAGGAGTGTTTGTGGAGCTGGTTGCAAAAGTGACAGGTGGATGGAGAGGCGTGCCGTGTTTTGCTCCGTCCATATCGAGATGGACGGCTTTTCCATTTAACAAGGGGTGGACATTCCTCGTAATAGGGGCGTTTTTATTTCTATTTTCCCGCGTTTTTTGGTGTAGCATCCATCCACTGTTCCCGATTGAACATGCACATTTTAAACAATACTATATCTAAGTCCTTTAATATGTTTTCTCAAATCACAATTACACGTTATTATTCATCTTTATGAATATATTCACACATACTTAATGGTGGAAACAGATTGAGTGTGAATCCGATATCAGTGTTACTATATCCACATCTATAGTTTAATATTAATATAAATATTTTTATCTTGTAAAAAATAAATATTCTCAAATATACTATTATGATAATGTCCAATTCTATGGTGCGAAGATAATTACAATACTTTTCTCTCTCTTGAAACTGACGTTAACCACTTTATTCCTGACATTTTTTCTTGATACACACCAACATAAAAAGATGGATACAACTTCTAATATTCAGGTAGATAAATAGAATCTATTTATGTGATGAGAAATTTTGTACCACGTTTGCATTTATCGGATACAATGTCCGATATATAGATATATATCCATACCCATTTTCACACCCTACAGACGACCTACCCTTATGAGAGTCTACAGGAGAGTAGAGCGATTAATTTTGATTGTGTCACGAGAGGGATATCACCTACCACTAAAATAATAAGTGATTGACACTATTTTCCCCTCTTCAAAAGGGCACACCAATGGCGACATCCTTTCTTCACCACAACTTTCTTTTAATTTGTGAGATCACAACCATGATCTGTCTCAATTTTCATCTGAATGTGATTTCTTGCAACTAAGTATAATTTTGCTCCTCCACTGCAATGGTCAATTTGCCCATAGTGCCCTGCCCACTGTGTGATCCTATGTGACAAAAGATTCTCCTCTCGTCTAAAGCACCAGTAACCTCTAACTTCAATACTGGGCTTTTTACAGTGAAGAGAATGACATATGATGATGTCTCATTGACACCCAAAGGTTTGAAAAAAGTTTGGCTGGAATTGACAATTTGTAGGCAACTTAAGACTCCATTTAGATTCAAAGAATGTTTAAAGTTATATGAATATAATGATTTAGCAAAATACTTTAGTTTTTGGGAGGTATGGAGTGTTTGGATGTAATAAATTTTGCAGTTTTAAAAGCCATGATATCGCAAAAAAGTACAGACATTTTGCAGATTTAAAAACTCCATTCCTAAACCTTTTTTCTAAACCTTGATTTTGCTTGACAAACATACCTTAATATATCTCGAAGGAAACACTATCTTTTGGTATATAGTGATGTTTATTTTTTGTTGCCTTTTTCTACTTGCATGCTACACTTTGGCTACAGTATAGCAAATGGAACCCACACGTTAACACGTAACTAGTAGCCCGCCAATCCCTAGCACTTGCAATATAGCGATAGTACAGAACTAGTTAGTGACGACAGGAAGCTTTTTATTCTAGACAAACAAGTTGTGAATCTAATGCTTAGCTCATTAGAAAGATTACAATTATGAATCTAGTGTGAAAATGGCCTCACGGGGTTCACTGGCTAGGGACGAAAGGTCTTTCAATGTACTCCAATACTCGAGAATGAGAGGAACTAATCGACGACGACGAAATCGTCCCTCCATGGTCTCATTTTTGTGTAACTGCTACTGCTAGTACTAGCAGTGCAGGGATACTGGAGAGAGCGACGACGAATTCACAGGAAGTCAGGAAGGATATATGCCCACACAGTCCTATCTAATCTTGTCCCAAAGTGCTGATCAATGTTTGGTATCAGCTGCAATCATCAGCGCGTCACAGCGCAAAAATATCAACGTCCACTCGAGAAGACACCGTAGCCAGTACCAGTAGCCACTGACTGAGCCAAAGCGACTCCACCACCGACGGAGAACAAGCAGTCGCAACGCATTACCAAAGGCACCGCTGTCTTGTCAGGTTCAGATCCGGCACGACGAGGACGTTGAACGGCCAAGGCGCGCGCGTCGACAGCACGGCACCGATGATAGCGGCAGACCGTCCGTTCCGTCTCGGTTCGTCGTCTCTGCTTCTGACCGTGGCGAGGCGAGCGACGCAGCATCATCATCGCGTTACAAGCACCGGGCGTGCAAGCGATGAGAGATTCACGCTCGGGTGCCCCGCCTTTTCCGCTTGGTCATGTGGCCATGCCGATGCTGCCGCCGCGCCTCGGCCGTTTCGTGTTGGCTGCATCCGGAGGGCGTGAGGCATGTACTACTGTTGGTACATGGAGCAGGCCATATTTGCCGCGATGCATCGACGCGGATGCAGCAGCCGGCACAGCCCATGGGTCATGGCCATCGACGAGACACGGGGAAACGGACGGCTGCATGGACAGTAGCCGACACGACCTCCGTGAGTTACAGAGACAATGGATCTCTGGCAAAACGGATAAGTTCATGTTTATTAATTTCCGGCGTACAACGACGACGAGACAGCGCGGCACGGAGACAGTTCTTACGAGAACGACATCTTACAAGACACCCCAATTGTCGCTTTACATGCAGATGAGAAATAGGGAAAGCAGAATGCGATTCTTCACTGGCGACGAAACAGCGAACCAAAAAGTAATTAAACATTGTCGACGCGATGCATGGATGTTTCTCCCGGCCAAGGAATCCGAAGCATAGGAATCCAAGGAATCCTGCAAAAGGTAAAACAGTTGCATGGTTCATCTCAAAACAGATTCGGTAGTTTGATGAAGATTATAACTATATCTGCCTCCGAACAAGTGCATCGGTTTTAACATACCAGTTAGTTACTCTACCAATAGTTCACGAAAATGCATCAAGACTACGGGGTTAGATCCTTGCAAGTAGCTCATTTCTAATGGTAGAACTATTTTTCAGAAGTGCAGACGAATAATATTGTCTCATGACAATCCAAAGATTCAATATGCACATTGAGATTTGAGGCTAGAGAATGATCCTTTAGAAACCAGGCCTTCAAACGTTAAAAATGAATAAATATTCTGCATTTTAGTCTATATACACTTAACAAGGACTTACTGCTTTGGACCCACGGTGAAACTCAGGATTGATTCTAGTGATACCGTAATGCATAAAAACTTTTCTATGATCAACATATCAGAGACTGGTGCAAGCAAATTGCACGTCCAATAACACAGGAGAGAGAAGAGGGACCTTGCCGTGGTAGGGACAGAATCCATCAACTTGTTGAGATCTAAAGGAATAATGGTTTCAGGACAGATTCATCAAAAGATGATTAATTGCTCGTCTGTTAGCTTTTTTCAGCACATGCTCGTGTTGCATTTGCAATGCTAGGTGCAAGCAAGCGTACAACACCATGTGCTTATTCTGCTTCTAAGGAAGCTCCGAGACATGTCAGAGGGGAATGCCTTCTATTCTGACCCCATGCTTTCTATGTCCCTACTTGTTCCCAGGTCACTATTCTAGCTACAGGCAGTTCTATGATAGTAGTATAGTATACATATATGATATATATACTCTCCCTAAACACTATGCATTTTATTTACTAAGAAATTAAATTTCTTTTGCACTGTCATTCCTAAGAAAGGTACCTATTGTGAGATAGAGAGGCTTAACCCGTTTATAAAAGGACGAGGAGGCAAGCCAGATTTTGAATCAGTGTGCAGCACAAGCAGCTAGAATGTCTTATGCACTCCAAATAAATTGAGGCAATAATTGATAAAATTTTCTTTTTCAGGTATCGTGAACAACTTGATGTAGTAACTGACTTTTCTACACTCTTCAGTTCTTTTGAATGAGAATTAGGAAGCTGACAAAGTTTGCATATTCCATAACTAGTGAAACGTAGTCACATCACACACATCCTCAGTTTATTAATTGATTGGACATGTCTACTTCTACGATCTTTTGACCAGTCTAGATTTGACAGAAGAAATTTGTTGTAAACGAAAGATCCAACAAATACGTCTAGCATGTTGATTTGGTTACCAGAAGTCATAAACTGGACTCAGCATAACTATGTGTTTCAAAGGATAGCTGATACAAAAAATTATAAGAAAAAGGTTACCGGATAGAGAAGCAAACTTGTTCGCAAGACTAGAAATCATGCAGTAAGAGGACCCTCGGTATTGCTACGCCCGTTAAGCTGCTCTGGGTGGATCTTCTTCCCCAACATCTTCTTCATGACCTACTTATTTTCACAGATGACCCAAAATCAACAGATGCATGGCACATTAGTGATCGATCATTAGAAAAATTAGCAACTTAGCATGTTAATAGTTAAGAGCGGAACAAGTTCAGGGAATAAAAAATTTGAACCAGTTGCAGGGTAACAAGACAATGGTTTATCCATAAAAGCTCAGGACATATGACACAATTTATTATGACTATAACACAGTTCTCGTGAGCATTCATCTGTTCCTTTGAACACTATGTCTCTAGGTTGTGATCACATAGGTTACCCATGTTGGATGAACTTGGAGTACTTCAGATTTCAGATTGCGATCAGGAACAAAACGAGCATAAGCAAAAGAAGACATGGGTGACAAAAGCCATACCCGACTTAATTTTCTTGTAGCTTTCAGTGACTTTGGAGTTGGCTTTGTTGGTTTCTTTTGATGCATCTTTTCCATGCACGACATAGGCTTTGAAGTGGATGCACCAGGAACAATGGTGACACTATGGCAAATCTTCTCCACTGGACTAGTTGATGAGAAAACTTCTGCTGCAAATAAATCAGCAAGCGTAGTTCTTATTTTCTCCACCTTCTACCATCAGAAGTGGTTGTTCTTGGATATTAACAATACCAACTTCCGCCTCATGCATTAGGATTTCTTCCTCGACGTAACACACAAAGCTGTCTTCTTTCATCGACGATGAATGCAACTTAGCAAGCTCTATAACAGGTGCTGGTTCAGTTGGCACTGTAACCAATATGTCTTCTAGGACCTTATCATTACTTTCATCTTCATACTTCTCTTCCTCCATTTTATGGTCGCCCATGATGAGATGAACATCCTCTTCGACGCAGGCCTCAGGACAGAGGTCTACATCATGTCCAAGTGTGCCAATTGCAAGTATACCGTTAAGAAGCACATCACGGAGCAGAAGGGCTTCAGTGTCTTTCTCAGCCACACTCTCACGCACAGAATCCTCCTTCTCCCCCATGGCTGTTTCATTTCAAAAAGGCAAAGCTGACAAATGAAAAGAAAGGAAAGTACAATAAAAAGAAGAAAGGTCAAGCTGCTTGCCTTTGTTCCCATGGATGGTGCGGTACTCAGTATTAGAATGCATTTTCCAGTTCAGCCAATTAAATACCTGACAGTGGCATAAGAACATGAAAATCATTAGCAATATCACCTAATAAGAATAGCAACTTGAGTCTCGAAGAGGAAGCTTGAGAGGTAGAACTGCAAAGATATGAATTTTGCAGCATATATTAGACATAAAAAAGTTTAGTGCATTATCACGAGCTAAGCTGAATACATTTAAGCCCATCTTTCTATAACCAATCTGAACCCAGAAGAGAAAGGCAGACAGTAGCTCAGACCCTCAAAGGCATAGCATGGTTTTATATAAGATACTAGTCTTATAGTTGAATGGTCCAGGAGACAGAAGAATGGACTTTTGGTTGCAACTGGTTTGGCCTGACTCAACAGATGTAAATTCTTTCACTGAGGTAGATATGCAAACTAGTGAGATTGCTACATTCTGTTCAAAGTCAGCAGCAGACAGATTCACTAATACAACAGGTGAATGGTCTGGGACGACATTAGCCAGTGAGCCACCAAATGTGGCACACTGCATGTGCTAGCTGCGGCCCCATTGACAGAAAGGATCATGCTTGATTGGTTATTGATATCATGCAAACTGTTAAAAAAGTTGCCTTCTAAGAGTCATGAGATGAAATGGATAGGCATGCTTTCCTTGTAGACAGGATTGGAATAAGAATAGTCTTTAACAGCTTGAATTTTAGATTAAGCAGGTAGAAAGAGTTAGAGTTGAATTGAAGCTGATTACTTCATAAATCCATATTTCCAAATAGATGTACTGAAGCGCCAGTCTTTTCATTAACAGTAAGCCGCATGCCTGCAACCAGTTTTATCGACTGCTCTGTATTGATATGCTTGTGCATCACATATAATGCACTAGCCACTCAAAAGAGCTCTAAGGGCATACATAGCTGCTGCAAATTGACAGCTGCCTTTAAATGAGCAATCAGCACAAATTATAGGGGCACACGAGAATTTACTAAACTGTAAGAACTTTATTATTAGAGAACTGCAAAAAAGAAAAGAAAATACATAGCGGAAAACAAAACGACTGGCTTAAACAGTTCAATTTTTTTATGGAATAACTTCTGGACAAAATTAATTTTAGAATCTTAGATAACAAGAAACAGACATGGAAGTGGTTTTCAATAATTCTATCATCTCTGATTAGCTTCCCACATACAATGCATTCAACGATGTTTTTTTCAGAGCATCACATGGATCTGCCTGCTCTGAAACTAAGTAAATTTAGTGGGAATAAGCAAGATAAAGCTACATAGATGAGAAAATCATTGAAAATAATACAAGAGCATATGAGAAGGTAACCTGTCAGGATGCTGGTTATTGAGGCAGTTTCCCTGAACCATCTCCATTAACACTAATAAGTACGGAGATGAACCCGTATGTTTTCTTCATGAATTCAGCAATATTCTATAGGTCAGGTATGTCCACCACTGATCGATATAGAATAAGTACCCTAGGTGCATCAGTGCGTGCCATTGAGGCTCGTGAGAGTGAAAATGTCTGTTCTACATACATCTGTCTACAGTGGAATCCATCCTGCGGACCCATATCCATGATGCAATGATATGTCACCCAGATCCATCCGTCTTGGAACTTTATGGAAGATCAGAATAATACTGTACCAGGCTAGAGCACAGTTCACTAGCTAGTTGCTCACAGCAACTGCGAAATGAATGGGAAAATACTAACGGACAAGCACAGAGCAACAAGCATTAATCAATGCAGGTGGCATACACAACATACTGAATAAAGATATCATACAATGTTTATTCTATGTAACTACATCAGAACATAGGAATGGTGCGGATGATCACAATGTGAAGGCAATTCCCTTTACAAAGAAAACTGGATGGAGGTTATACCACACCATGCAATATTTTACCCTACTATTTAACTCATGTAACTAGCCTACCCCAACTTGCTTGGGATAAAAGGCTTTGTTGTTGTTGTTGTATTTAACTCATGTAAATGTCAAAACTTTACCCGAGATAAGCATCATTTACACAGGATGAATGCTGACATCTAAGTCTGTCTGTGTTAAGTCCTTACTATACATAAACAGTAGGACACTGAAGGAAGAAAAATTCGCACAATAGGTACATTAATGAATTATCTGATCTGATCTGAGAAGGTCCAGCTGTTAAAAATAAATAAATTTGGTCTTGATGACACGCTGAACACACAGGGAAAATATTTTCTGTTATTCATCTAAAATATCATTTGTTAATACATTTAGCTGTCAGAGTAATCAATATCATTACTGAACTTACATATCCTTGCAAAACTATTGTTTTTCGGCAGGAAATGGACTCAAAAAACTCATCTTAAAACAGTAGTCCAGCGCAACAGCAGCTGGCAGAAATATGAAAATGTTCTCAACCACACTAATTGCGCCATTAAGAGCTATTGACATGAAGGCATCAGTGCTCAACTCGAATGTTCTACCTGATTCCAACAGAGCAAGGCCTGCAGACAGTTACATTCCAGTAAATAACAAGATCCTTCTTAGGAATATGTGAAAATAAGATTTCAGAAATGATATTGTCTGATTTTACCTCTAACAAAAGCAAATGCTGCAGGAGCCCCTGTTTTTAGTTGAATATTATCCAGATCTCTTCTGACAGCATACCGGAATGTGACTCCAAACAAAGCACAACTTATGAGAACGACAGATGACTGAAAAATCAGTTGTGGCAAATTGTGGACTTCATAGAAAGATATGGGCAAACTAGCCAGAACGCCAACTATAGAGGAAACTGCTGCAGCTTTTATAGATTCTAGTCTCTCACTATCTTCATCAATGTCACCACTAGACACACCCCCAAAGTTTCCTTCCTCAAGAGTAACAGACAAGGAACGCTGAGCCTCATCTATCATTTCTCTTGCCTGTAGCAGCTCCCGCTGGGACTCTGCAATCTTGTTAATGTATAGTGCAGCATTGTAAGCAACTAAGCATATATTATTAGGAAGGAAGAGCTCATAAGAAGCATCATGCAAAAAAGAAAGAAGATATTTTCATACTTGCAGAACTGTATTATCATATAAAGTTGATGCCACAACCACAACTAACAATCATTCTGCCTTCAATGATTATGAGGCCGCATGATAAATGCTTCAAGTACCTTCCTATTTTTCCAAAAGGCATGGCTCCACCATGCTAATTCTAATTTACCATACTGAACAACATGATTACAATGAGTTTTTTTAATAATGAATCTCATACTAGATATAATGAACATAATGATTAACATATCATGACGAAAACAAGCAGGATGGAAGTCTCAAATTTAAGAGCAATTAATCTCATGCTCTCTGCGATGGAAATGTACAAAAGACATGTGAACCCACAAACAGTTGGACAAAGCCATTTCAGTAGACGGCCATACTGATGCCATGCTTATCAGGTTTCCCTAAGTTGTGTGGTCGAGTAGTGTATTTCAAATAAAATCTATTTGGTGGTAATCCATATATAAACACAGCTCTCTGCAGTTGTGCTAATGCATCACCTCCTAAATTGTATGCACAGATGGACCTCATGCACACAAGCAATGATCATAATGTTGAAACCTACGAAGTCAGCTCATGTTTTTGTTGTTGTTGATGACAAATTAATTAACCATAAAATGTGGGAATTTGTGCTTATTATGAGGACAGGCCCCAGTGCTCCACCACGTTTAACTGAAGCAACTCAGGTACTCTCAGTTTGCTACGGGCCAGGTAACAGTACCACTGTAACATCCCGTGACAGAAGTGGTGCCCCTCAAATGCAACAACTTGGCCGTTGGGAGGTCCATGTAGCACTAGCAGTAGGCCATGCTGCCATGCCAGGTTGCTCCAGCGTGAGCGACCCGCTTGTCATCCTTGTCATGGGCATCACGGGATGGGCACCATTCGCTGAGCAAGCAAATCATCGAACAGGCTGAAGGCCTACATCAAGCACATGTCGCGGTGAAGAGCGATTGCATACCTCGTCGCGCCGCTTCTCGAGGCGGCGGACCTCCTCTCGAGCGAGGCGCGCGGCGGCCTCCTGCTGCTGGATGTCGGCGAGCGCGGCGCGGGCGCGCTCCACACGGCGCTCTGCGGCCTCGACGCCCTCGAGCAGCGACCGATTCTCCTCGCGCTGCAGAAGCTCGTCAACTTTCTCTCCCACTGCCGAGCTCAGCCACGCCGCCGCGCCATCGCCGTCACCGCCTCCGCCCGCACCGTTCCCCGGGGCGCACCCCACGCGGACGCTTCTCCGGAAGCCGAGGCTATGGCGCCGCGCGGCAGGGGACTCGCCGCGACGAGAGGCGGCCCGACGAGGTGGCGTTGCATTGCCGCTTGCGTGCGTGACTGCGTGTAATCGCGGCGGCCCCGGCGTGCTCTGCGGTTTGGATTGGAAGAGGACGGTGAGGAGTTCACGAGCAGTGACCAGTGGAGTTTGACTTGGTGCACGGGTCCCAGAACCCGCCCTGGCCACTGAAACTGGACCCCTCGTTTCATATCCGTCGGGGCTGTACTCGAACCGGGGCCCAAGCACGGCCCAAAAAATGGCAATACGTATTGGGCTTTGATTTTCACAGGAAAAAAGGAAAAATTTGCAAGATAACCAGAGGACCAGAGGTTTTGGAGGAGGGTTTTCTTTTTCCTCTCTCACCCCGTTCAACCGCCGCCGGCGACGCGATCGAGACAGAGCAGGGCTTCCGTCATCAGCGATGGTCTGCGTTGAGCTCGACCCCGAGGACGAATGGTATGACTCCGACGTGGATGGTGTCTCCGACTCCGAAGTAGGCGATGCTCTGGACTGGCTCGACGCCGCGGAGGGCCCTGACGGCTCAGCCCGGTCCTTTGGCGCCTTCTCGATTGCCGGAGGCGCTACCGTGGCGCGGAGACCGAACGCGCACGGCGGCGTGCTCTCCCGCCCCTTCCAGCCGCTCTCCAACCGCACCCAGAAACTCGTCTCCCATATCCGCGCCAGCCCCTTGGAGGTATGCAGCTCTTCTCCTCAGAGCCTCTCACAGTCAGGTGTTGCGATAGTTGTTTATTCCTAAAGATGTTGGGCACGTTGTGCTTTCCCCGTATCTCATCCGATGGATTTTGGATTTCTCAGGAGTGGGAGGGTAGGATGGACGTGGGGATGTCAAATTCGGTAACGACTGCAATCAGGGACTGCATAAGGGATGCAGCAATCGGGACAACAAGGAAAAATGAGAAGGCTGATCGCGCCACAGTGGAACAGGTCCGTAAATGCTCGTTATCAAGTGGTGTTGTTTTGTCCTCTGCCTTTTGTAGCGGAACACGTCTGCTTGCACCTGCAATCTTGGATAATGATGTACCATTCCATTCCCTTTTAACCAAGAGCTGGCTTTCCTGTTAAGATGGGGACTGCTTCGTCAAAAAGGTTCCTCCTGAATGTATATGCAAGAAAGAAGTCAAGAATTTGTTTAGTGCATTTCACATCCCGTTCTGGCCTTTGTTACACATTTTTGGAACCTTTTCAATTACCAGTTACACGTGTGATCCATATATGAACACCAATAATGGTCACCAACATTTTCTATGGGAGTAATGATGTTGGGAATTTAGGTGAAATTTCCCGAGGTGAAGTTATTATCTAAATGATTACCTAATTGAAATTTTTCATCTGATCTGACTTGCAAGTTATTATGTTCCTTTTCATATACATATGGATCTTAGAGGTCGAAGTTTCTTGTCTTACTATACAAGCAGTTAACAGTTTAACCATGTTCGTCACGATGTTTAGAGTTTAGTGCAGTACGTTTGGTTTGTAATTATGAAATAATTTGTAGTGAAGTAATTTGTTTATATGCAGGCTATTGACCCAAGTACACGCATGGTTTTGTTCAAGATGTTAAATCGTGATGTTTTTAATAACATAAATGGTTGCATTTCTACAGGAAAGGAGGTAAATGCTAAATTTCCATGCATGTGCTACTGCACTGTTTCATTTAATTTGCATATTTTTCACTTTACAGTAGAATGAAAAAATTAACAGTGACTGCCAGCTCCTTTATTTGTAAATAAATTACAGAGAAAGCGCTACACGGTTCTATGTTTTCTGTTTTCTCGATTGGGTACATCATATGCATATTCAATATTAATCCTTTTTCTATGCAGGCAAATGTCTATCATGCAACTAAGACAGATGGCCAGGAGCTAGCAATCAAAGTCTACAAAACCTCTGTCCTTGTCTTCAAGTAAAATTCAATTCTCCATCTTAGAATGTTTCCTCCTATATATATACTCTTTGAAACCTATTGCAAAAGTTTCATGTGATATGCGCTTTATCTTTTTGGTATTTTTAAAAAGAATTGATCTGAAAAAGCATGCATGTCATTTATTTGTTGCAGGGATAGAGATAGGTATGTTCAAGGAGATTACCGTTTTAGGCATGGTTACTGCAAGCATAATCCCCGGAAAATGGTTAAGACCTGGGCTGAAAAGGAAATGAGAAACCTTCTTCGGTGAGATCTATTTCTCTTTTTGGTATTTTTACACTAGTATGTTGGCAAGCTATTGCTGCCGATTCTTAGTTATAGTTTATAGCGCCATTTGCAAAAGTCTTGTATTCCCTATAAATTGTTTTAGTACATGTAAAGGTAACGATTTACAGAAAAGAAAATTTGTTTAATAGTTCTATTTTTTAAAGATCTATCCATTCTTCGTTACCCTCATTGCAGAGTTATGGCAGCTAAAATTCGATGCCCGAAACCATTGCACTTGAGACGTCATGTATTGGTGATGGAATTCATAGGTAGCTCCACAAGTTCTGCTTGCAACAATCATTATTTTTTTGACGTGAAATGCAACAATAATCATATTTGGATAACTCCTCTTGATTCCCGGTATCTCCTGAGATTCATGTATTGGTGATGGAATTCTTACCTAAATCCACAACTTTCGCCTGCAGCAATGATATATCCAGTCTTATAGGTTTGAAGCATGTGCATGATAAAAGTATAGTTGGAAACTTGGAATATTTCTAATTTATATATATCTTCGGTTACCTATCAGGGAAAGGAGGTTGGCCGGCTCCTCGTCTGAAGGATGCTGCTCTGTCGGACGACAAGCTGCGTGAATCTTACTTTGAGGTAACCTGAGAAGTCAAACTAGTGATCTCTCTTAACGGTTTTAGCATAAATGGATCTGAACTACCTGTAGATTGATAGTCTAGCTAGTTGATTGCAAAGTTTGAATTTAATTTTCTTATTTGAAAATTTAGTTTATATTTCATGACTCTCATTTGAAATATACGTTGGCAAGGGACGATAATGGTACAGGAAACTTTTTAGCTATATTACAAGCTACTTAATATTATTTAGAGGTTTTGTGGGCCCACGTTCTATCTGCCATTTATTCTGTTGCTGATATGCATTATAATGCTATGTACCGTTAATCATCATGTAAATTTTTATCGTATACTAGATTTGTGTGAACATAATCAAGATAGGTGAAAGCTCACATTCTTGATTGCAGTGTTTGTACCTCATTTTCAGTTTTCTCATATACTTTACTATATGTTTTCAGATTGTTACGACAATGAGGACACTTTACCAAAAGTGCAAGCTGGTCCATGGCGATTTGAGTGAATACAACATTATGTATTTTGAGGTGATGAGAAACCGTTAACTAAGTTTTTCTAGTACATCATTCCATTGTTTTAGATAACTGGCTGTTATGCCCCTCCTGATTCGCTTGTTGTGTAGGGTCACTTATACATCATTGATGTCTCACAATCAGTTGACCTTGATCACCCTTTAGCGTTGGAATTCTTAAAGGAAGATTGTCTGCATGTTTCTGTAAGTCGAAGCTGGATAGATCACGGCCACTTATATATATATATATGCATAAATTACTATGGCTGATATGTGCAGAATTTTTTGCAGGACTTCTTTATGAAACGAGGTATCACTATCATGACAGCAACAGATTTATTTGATTTTGTGATTGATCAAAACATTGCCGATGACGATGTCAATGATTACCTAGAAGAGGTATTTTGGAATAAAATAGCGATAGCTTGGTGCAAACCACCATCATCATGCATGCTGCCTCATGAAAATTAAAGAGAATCTGATATGTTAGCAATATTACTTGATGACAGGTTCAGAAAAATGTTTTGGAAAATGGTGATGCACTTGCAAATGATCATGAAGTTAATTCAATAGTCATGGTGCAGCAGGTAAAAGCTGCTTCATCCTTGTCTGCTCATATTTGCTTTGAATGATTTGCCTTCGAAGTAGGAGATCCTGTAGGGTAAACTTGCACTGCTGCTACTCATCAATCAAACAATTTAAAATAGACTAAAAACACACATACTTTTGACTAGCAGCAAGAAGAATTACCGCAAAATACAGAAAAGACCTGGGACCCTGTGCAAACTAAAAATAGTTTATCTGGTCCCAACATGGGACCTGAGGAGAGGAAGCTTGCCCGGAAAGAGAATAAGAAGAAAGTGAAAGAAGAGAAGAGAGAAGCTCGCAAGACAAAGATCCCGAAGGCCGACAAGAAGAAAAGGGAAAAATTGGCAAAGGCAAAGTGCAAGCGGTAGTATCTCTGTGGGTGATCAGCAACTAAGTCTGCCAAACAGATTGGAAGCACATATCAACTTTCAGCCAAATTATCTTGAATGGAACTGTGAGATATAGATATAGCCTTAAGAGTGTATAACGGATGAAGGATGAAGCTACTTTTTTCTTGTTCTTTGTCTGTATTACTCGGATAGATACTTTTGTGATCTTTAAAGCTTCTAAACTTACAACACAGCCTTGAAACAGATTATTGTTTCTTCAACATTGTAAACAGTGCCGTGTCTCATTGGATTTGAATTTCTCACTATTTTATGCAGTATAAGAAAGGTTCCTCATATTACTGTGAGGTTGTCATCGTTTGGAAAACAATCTGCAATCTCTTGTGAGTTGTGATGCCATTTAATACACTCGTGTTATTCGTTTTCTCATTTGTTGTTATAGAATGTTCTAAAGCAAAGAAGCTATGTGATTGCAAATCTCTTTAATGGACTGTTTGTGTTTGGTGACAGCTTAGTTTGAAGCCTTTGGAAGCGGTCACTCAAAGCAAACAATAAAAAATACCAAGGTAACAACTTTCTAACTTAGATTGAGAAGGCACACAAATTTGTCGGCGGAAAGTTTTTATTCTGACATCAACGCTAAAATTTGAGAAAAACACGAAGTAACATCACATCAGTGCATGGAATCCTCGAGGCTAATTTGCTAGTTAATGGACTGGGCTGGACACTCGAGGCCTGTCTCGATAAATATTGGGAACTGGGAATGGGCCTGTTTTTGTTACGAGGCTAATTTGCGTGTACATTTTTTTCTCAGTACACGGACGAGGGTTTCTCTTTGAGCAAATTTTCTATGAACCATCCAAACTTATATCTATCGTTTATGAACCATTCAAAATTATGACTTGTCTTATCAACCATCGTTTTAATGTTTGTTTCCCCTGTGAACCATCCTCACGTCATTTAATAAATTTGCAGTGATTGCATTGTTGTTTGCGTGAATATGCATTGTTCCTTGCATTCTAGATACGCCACGTTGCTTATATTTGAGTTTCTTGAACAAAGATTATGCTATGGACACCAAACCAAAGAGCTTTGCTAGGTCTGTCAATCAATACAATACAAGGATCTCAACGATGAAAAAAACTAGAAATACAGGACTGAAAATCAGAGAGGAGCTTGAGTTAAGATCAAGGTTGTTTCAAACTGATGCCAACGAATTCCCACCTATAACCCTCCATTGAATAGCCAGACTAGTTAGCGCAACCGAGGGTGGGAACGAGACAATAAACAGTAGATTTCTATATAGACGTAGCTAGACAATCAACCTACCTGAAGCAGGAACTGGAACAATTAGAGTACTAGACTAAACAAATTTGAGTCATAAAGACATGAATATGGTGTTACTGTTACCATATAAAATATTGGCCTAATTGGTCGCTAAAATGGTTCATAGGGAAGCAAAAATTAAAATGATAGTTGTTAATGAAAGTCATAATTTTGGATGGTTCATAAGGGATATGTATCAGTTTGGATGGTTAATAAGGAATTTACTTTTTCTCTTTCTCCTGTCCCTCACTCGAACTGAGATCGGGATTGTCGGCGACGCTCGGACTTCTCTGCAGTTGTCCGAGCAGTCGGCCCCGTCAACGACCGCCTTTGAAAACGATCATGCGGCATGCAACTCACACGCTAATAGCCCCATTGCCAGTTCACACGATGACTCGGCTCAGTATGATCCTAGAAACAAATCGTCGAGCGTCGAACCCCAAGAAAACGCAGCTCTAGCCGGAAACATTGCGACTAGTGCGCCGGCCGGGAGGGGAGCGTGAAGAGAATTTTACTATTTGCCTGCAGGTCCCATCAGTAAAATGCCAATCTCGTTGGGCTTTTGCTAAAATATCCAGAAAATAGAGATACTATCTAGTAAAATGCGCACGAGCAAATTTTTGACAGAATTGTCCTCCCATCTTCCTCTCCATCTCTTTCCTCTCCGATTCGTCGACCTCAGGCTCGTGGCTGCGCCTGGCCATGAGCAGCCGCGTCGGACTGCGAGCACTCGTACCCGCACCCGCCTACGCTCGGTCGTGTGCAGCTGCGCTCGCATGAGCCCCGTGTGCCCGCCTACGTCCGACGTACTCGCAGGCTGTAGCGGTCATGCTCGCACCGAGCATGCGCTCGGTGGACCCTCGCACTGTCGCGATCACGTCCGACGTGCCCGCACCAGCTGCGCTCGACGCGCATGAGCCATCACGCTTGCACCTGCGCTCGCCGCATCCGGCGCCCTCGCTCCTGCGCCTACGCATGGAGTGAGCTTCAATCAATGGAGGAAGATGGATAGGAAGAAGAAGATATAAGGGTAATTATGTCAAAAAATTTGCTTATGGGCATTATACCAGTTAGTATCTCGGTTTGATGGGTATTTTATTGAAGCTCTACGAGACGTTAGACATTTTAGCGAATCCAACCGGTTACGTGGGTAAAATGGCAATAATGGTTTTGAAGGACCCATGCGAGCTGTCGCCGCCCACTCCATCCCCCCCCACCCACTCCAAGTCTCGTATCCGCAAAATTAAGAAGTCAACAAAAAATGATCACGCGGTTATTTTTTGTACATGCTAATGTCACCATTTTTATGCTCATTGGCATCCATCTAACCAAGCTTTTATTTGCGAGAGGTTTAGTAATATGATCTGGTCCTATTAATAAATGTATTAATCAAATTGCATGAGTTAGTTATGGGGGTGTTCGTTCCTTTAGTGCTAAAGGGTAAATAGCTAAATTGGACTAAAGTTCAGCTTCGGAGAAACGAACATGTGGACTAAAATCTGGCTAAAGTTTAGCTCAAGAGAGGAAAAAAGTTAAAAAGAGGGCAAAACTTTAGCCTCACAAAAGTGCTAAAATTTTGTCTTAAATTTTGGGGGCTAAAGTTTAGCTCTTATGAAAAACGTGTTGGTCTTTCATTTTATTTGTGAGAATGATTGCAGATGGACGTGCTGTAATCTTTATAAATAGCCGTAGTCTCTTTTGAGGTCAAAGGTCGATACTCTTTTTCCCATTATCTAGAAAGAAAAAACGTTGCTGTCGGCAATCCATCTCTAGAGTCTAGACTAGAGCGGCCATGAAAACCAAGCTTTTTCTTCCTTTCAGGGCTCGATCGATTCATTTTTGGGCCATACTGGGCCCTGCCATCAGCAGGCCGTAGGATCGGTTTTGGGTCATCGGAGGCTGCTACTGCTAGCGTGCGTAGCGCCGTAGGATCTGTTTTGGCGGAGATCGACGGTCAGCACGTTGACTGCTCGGGCGACTGCCGAGAAGGCAACTGCCGATGACTCCTCTCCTCTCCTGTCCTACCGCCGCCGCCGACGCGAAGCAGAGCCTGTCCTCCTACGATGGCGCAGGTGGAGCTAGAGTCTTCGGGTTCAGAAGAATGGTCCAACTCCGACGTGGAAGATGTCTCCGACTCCGAAGTCGGGGATGCCCTGGACTGGCTCGACGCAGTGGAGGGACCTGACGGTGCAGCCCGGCCATCCGCTGCCTTCTCGACGGCCGGAGGCGCAGCCGCGGCGCGGAGGCCAAATGCGCACGGCGGCGTTCTCTCCCGTCCCTTCCAGCCGCTCTCCAACCGCACTCAGAAGCTCGCCTCCCACATCCGGGCCACTCCATTGGAGGTATGCAGCTTCTACTTGTGTGTGTACTGTGTAGACACGACCAGTATTCTGTGTCTCGTATGTTCAGCTAGAAAACATTCGCCCTCGAGAATTAAAAGACGAGGATAATTCATAGTCCCAACGTCACGTTGCTGACTTTATCGAGCTATATCGTTTGTAAATTTAGATTGCATATCAGTGCGAAGCATTTGCCACAATGATTCATAGTAAACACTCGAGTTCTGTAAGTTTGCAATATGTCATCATGGGTTTTGAATGATTTAGGAGTGGGAAGGTAGGATGAACGTGGGGATGTCAAATTCGGTGACGACTGCAATCAGGGGCAGCATAAGAGAGACGGCAATTGGGAAAATAAGGAACAATGAGAAGGCCGATCGTGCTACTGTGGAACAGGTTTGTAAATGCTCTCTGCTAGGCGATATTTGTTCTGCCATATGCACTTTGAAACTGAACTCACCTTCTTGAACTTGCAATCTTCCAAAATCATGATATACCATTCTGTTGCCTTTCAACCAACTTTCCTTACCTGTTAATCTGAGGTTGATTTTTTCAAAAAGTTTGGAGACCTGTTTTATTCTCAATTATATGTATGATCCAAATGACAGCAAAAGTCATAATTTCTTCAGATCTGACTTATACCTTTGCTATCTTTTCTTTTCGGTATACATGGCTGAGAGGCACAAGTTCTCTCATGCAAGCTTCGGTGCACATCCTGATGCTAATTGAAGTATCAGTTGGTTTAAATTTATTTAGTGACTTGTGTTTCAGTGAAGTAATTTGTTCATATGCAGGCTATTGACCCAAGAACACGCATGGTTTTGTTCAAGATGTTAAATCGCGGTATTTTTAATAACATAAATGGTTGCATTTCTACAGGAAAGGAGGTAAATACTAAATTCCCATGCATTTGCTGCTGCACTATTTCATTTAATTTGCATATTTTTCACTTTACGGTAGAACGAAAAAATTAACAGTGAGTGCGGGCTCCTTTATTTGTAAATAAATTACAAAGAAAGCTCTACACGGTTCTATGTTTTCTGTTTTCTCGACTGGGTACATCGTATGCATATTCAATATTAATCCTTTTTCTATGCAGGCAAATGTCTATCATGCAACTAAGACAGATGGCCAGGAGCTAGCAATCAAAGTCTACAAAACCTCTGTCCTTGTCTTCAAGTAAAATTCAATTCTCTATCTTAGAATGTTTCCGCCTATATATACTCTTTGAAACCTATTGCAAAAGTTTCATGTGATATGCGCTTTATCTTTTTGGTATTTGTAAAAAGAATTGATCTGAAAAAGCATGCATATCATTTATTTGTTGCAGGGATAGAGATAGGTATGTTCAAGGAGATTATCGCTTTAGACATGGTTACTGCAAGCATAATCCCCGGAAAATGGTTAAGACCTGGGCTGAAAAGGAAATGAGAAATCTTTTACGGTGAGATATATTTCTCAGACCTTATTATATCTTTACTCCATCAAGTTGGCAAGCTATTGCTTCTGTTTTTAATTTTGGCCTACCGTGCAATATGTTAGATTGTTATTCTCTTGTATTTCCTCGAAAATTGTAAATCTCTGTGGCAAAGGAAAAATTGCTTTAGAAAAGAATAACCTTACTAAATGGATGTTGCAATAGTTCTAATCTTTCGGTATATTCATATCTTTGTTATCCTCGTCACAGAGTGAGAGCAGCTGGAATTCGATGCCCAGTACCGTTGCTCCTGAGACTTCATGTATTAGTAATGGAATTCATAGGTAGTTCCATAACTTTCTCTTTTAATAATGATATATTTAATTCTTTTTGTTGGTTGAAACATGTGCCTTTTGTTTCAGTTGCAGGGAAAAGGTACTGTTGGAATATGTTCTAATATATATCTTTGGTTATCGATCAGGGAAAGGAGGTTGGGCGGCTCCTCGTCTTAAGGATGCTGCTCTGTCTGATGACAAGCTGCGTGAATCATACTTTGAGGTATATACTAATTTAAATAGTGATCTCTTTTAACTGATAAAAATTGAAGGATCTGAACCATTACTTATTTAAAGGTGTTAATTTAATATTATACAACTTAGCACATATATCACAATTCACATTTGGATTATAGGCTGTTGCAAGAGAAGGTGACTGTACAATGACAGTTCTAGTGTAGCAAACTCCTTAATGTTATTGTCATTGAACATTATGTGCTTAAGTTACATGTTACAATTGTCAAATGGTATGTATTTTCTAAATAACTTTTTTCGGGCGTCTTTGCAATTCCAGACTACTATTCACCATTTAAGAGTTTTAGAGATCCCAGTATCTTGCTGTCTTTTATAATTTTTTCTGTTCTTGTGGTGTATTATAATATTTTACAAACAGTTAAAAGTGTTAATCATTTTTCTAATTTTACGTTACACTAGGTTTGGCCGTTTGGGTAAAGAGAATCAACATTTATAATTTTTTCTGTTGTTGCAGTGTATTATAATATCTTCCACATAGGTAAAAGTGGTAACCATTTTTCTAATTTTACATCACTCTAGATCCGGGTGAAGCGAGTTAAGATTTGTCTAAAATAAAAGAGAATTTAAACAAACTGTTATTATTAACTGCAGTGTTTATGTATAGTGTTCTTATATACTTACTGCACCCTATTTTCAGATTGTTACGACGATGAGGACACTTTATCAAAAGTGCAAGCTGGTCCATGGTGATTTGAGCGAGTACAACATTCTTTATTTTGAGGTAAATGAAAACCAGTTAATTAAGCTTTTTCCAGTATATGTATATCATTACCTGGTTCTTATGTCCCTCCTGATTTCCCTGCTGTGCAGGGCCACTTGTATATCATTGATGTTTCACAATCAGTTGACCTGGATCACCCTTCAGCGTTGGACTTCTTAAAGGAAGATTGTTTGCACGTTTCTGTAAGTGGAAGTAGAACCCCACGTATACATACATAACGAATAATAGGCTGCTATTTCTGATACTTACAGCATTTTATGCAGGACTTCTTTAAGAAGCGAGGTGTTGCTGTGATGTCGGTAACAGATCTATTTAATTTTGTGATTGATCAAAACATTGCTGATGAAGATATTGATGACTACCTAGAAAAGGTATGTTGGATTAAGATAACAAATTGGTGATCATGTATGTTTCTTTGTGGGAAAGAATCTTATGGCTTAGTGATATTGTGTTAATTGCAGGTACAGCGAAAGATTTTAGAAAATGGAGATATACTTGCAAATGATGATGAAATTTCTCCAACAGTCATGGTGCAGGTAAGATTAATTAGGCCTTTTCGTCTACTTATATTTGACCTTAGTGATTAGCTAAGATCCTACTGGCAGGCAAACTTGCATTTACTATGTTGTGCTACTAATCAATCAACAATATTATAATGTTCATCTTGTTTGGTAGCAGTGTATAAGTGTTACCTTCCAGGGAAGGTCATATATCTATTTAACATTGTCCTTTAATGTTTGAACAACCAGGTTTAATGATATTTTATTTTATTTCTTTCAATAGACTCTGGATTATGTGAAGCAGTGTGAGGCTGATATAGTCAACATGTCAATGATGCAACGCCCATCCTTGGGTTACGAGCCGCCAGCGGAAAAACTTTATGACCAACCACTGCTAGGATTTGTGAGAACTAAAAACATGCGTGCTGATGAAAAGCAGGAAGAACAGTTGTCACAGAATACAGTGGAAGAGACATTAAATCTGCAAAATAAGTGCTCATTGGAGAATAGGGTGGAAGATGATGAAGATGATAGTGGATCTTGTTCTAGTTCTGACGAAGATGATTCGTGGCATGAGGCTGATCCCAAGATGGGACCTGAGGAGAGGAAGGCTGCCCGGAAGGAGAACAAGAAGAAAGTGAAAGAAGAGAAGAGAGAAGCTCGCAAGACAAAAATCCCAAAGGCTGAGAAGAAGAAAAGGAAGAAAATGGCAAAAGCAAAGTGCAAGAGGTGACAAACTTTACTAGTTAGATTGTAAACAAATCAACTTTTGGCTAACTTAAATGAAACTGAGAATGCAGCCATCAAATGTTTTGTAACTGGATTTTCTCCGTTCTGTTCTTTCTCTATGTATTACTTAGAATAACTATCTAATTCATGTTGAAGCTTTTTTCATGACTTTTGTTGCTTTCCAATTAAAGAAAGTTTATCAAGAATCAGCACCTTCACTTGTTTTCTGTTATCCATTTGGCCCTCAAGTGCAGTAATGTTTCATCAATCGTGTAAATGGTGCCTGTATCGCTTAATTTGATTTTTTTCACCTTTTCTTTGTGACTTTCATCTTAACAATGACCTATTTCTCATTTGGAGAAACAATTTCTATTCTTATTTTTTGTGAGGGAAACAATTCCTATTCTGGAGTTTGCAAGCTGTTTTTGTTGCTTTGAGAAATGTCTCCGTCAAGCTGTGAGATTGGAAGCTGTTCTTTATTGCTCTCCTTGTCACAATGGTGAAAGGATCGTGACTATGATTCTATAAGTTGATTCATCTACTTGATCCGGAGCCTCAAGATTTGGCCACTTAAATCAAACGAATTTGCTCCTCCAATCACAGAAATTTCTACCTCCATATTTCAGATTGAGAATAAAGATTTAACAGCAGAACGTACGTAGTAACTTGCATAAACGTCAACAGACTCGCATATACGAATGGATCCAAGGACAACGTGTAATGGAATATAAATAAATTGCATATATTGAATTACGTTTTTCTCACAGTTTTTATTAGCTTTTTTAATAGCGAACTCCACATGCAGGCCAGAAATTATCATGCACCAACATACAATAAATCATCCAGCAGTTTTTTTTTTGAAAACATAAATCATTCAGCAGTTGGGAATGATGTCTTATAAAGTGAGCATCTGAAGTGAAGCAGGTAAAATTTTCATGATACTTGATGAATGGTCATGGTAGGTCTTTAACCATAGAACCTAACTAACTTAGCAGAATCTGTTGCCGAGAAAATATAAAACCATGACTAATCTAACATGGACATGAACAAGCAGTTGGCGACTGATTTATCTGAGTATCACCTATATAACAGATGAAATACATATTCAATTCTACAGGTGGCAAGACTTCTATCGCAAAGACAATACATCAAACATCAATCAAACAATATTAGAAATTTGTGTAATCATTTATTCCGTTTTGACTTTTGACTCATCAATAAACTACGCGTTGATATTTTTGGGTTCATTGCAAACATAGTCATGCTGCTACTGTAGTAAGCTAAAAGATATCCTGATTGATTCTCAAGAGTTTATTTATACGAATTAAAAAACATAGTTTTCCAAAAATCGGTGCCTCTTGTTCTAATATACGAATTAAAAAAACGTAATTTTCCAAAAATCGGTGCCTCTCGTACTAACAAAAATCTACAGTAGTCATGTTTAGCATTAATCAAATAGGTTTATCATTGATATACCACACAAACATTTTGAGAATCAGATCATGAATCACATACAATCTCCTAAACCTCAGATTTCAATCAGTTGTCATATGTATGCTCATCGTAACACAACCTGTAGGTTTTCTGTAATTTGCATATTCAAACATGGGACAATCTTTTCCCGAAACTACCTACTCAAAGTAAAAACATGAGCCAACATTTCACAATTTTCCTTAAGCAACTGTTGGTAATCAATCAGGTGCCATCATAGATGAATCTGACATACAAGTGATCCTAATGAAAACACTCGAGAACACCGTAACAGTTTGAAACCTGTTCAGCTTATCAATGAGCAACTTAATGAAAGGCTTTGTTCTTATTTTATGATTACTCTGCAGTCTCACAGTAATATACCAAGACAACAAAAAATAAGCTTAGGAAAGGTTTCAAAAGGCACAAATATGCATATACACTTATTAGCAGGATAAGAAGTATTGAGATAACTGATCAAATTCATATTAGTTCATGGTAACAAACACTTCACTACTGTTGAAATAAAAAATGTAACAAATGATAAGTAATGTGCCATTGATCAGAACATGTCAAGATCAAGGATACCACAATTTATTCAAGTCAGATGTTCTATAGAGTTCTAACAAAAACATTCAGCCTAGCATTAACACAAGCTGGGGAAGATCCAGACAGGAGGACTGACAGGTGAGTTGTTGCGGAGAGGAGGTGCACCTGGATATTCAGCATAGCGAACATCGCAAGTTCCATCAGCCAAGGAGTACTCATGCCATTCGCCCAGACGCGGTCCAGCTGCATAAACACAATCGCCTCGAATCCCTGGGTAATCTGGACCGATACATGCTGCAAATCCGTGAAAACCAAGAAACAGAGTTCGCCCACCCAGGCTAGTGATCATAACCCACTTCCTCTCCCCAGAAATCCAGCGAAACACACGGCACACCATCGTCTCACTATTGTCCTGACAGATGAGCAACACCTCACCCCCGCACTCTCCAAGCATTAACCGCTCTCCCGTTAACCTGATCTCGTCATTCAGCTCCTCTCCAAGAAATGACAACTCCAGTGAAGTATCTGACAGCTCGACTATGGCAAGACGGCGGTCATTTACCAGGGCGTAGAGGGTGCCATTCACGAAGAGCATATCTTCAAAGACATGGGGCGGATCGGCAAAGGCCACGTGCCAGAGCGAATCCCCGGGTGGCAGTGCTGGACGGTGGCTCTGCCAGGCAGGAAGAGGATGGTTGCAAGGTCATCGGAGAGAATGACGCGGGTGAACGGTGCGGGGACCTTAGGAAGTCGGGACTGCTCGCCGGAGAAGAGGTGGAGGAGAAGGAGCCTCGGCGGGTAGTGGGCGGACGTGGTGGTGGCGGTGACGAGGAAGCCGTGCGCATAGAGGAGGGTGCGGCGGGATGGGGGCAGATGGTGGGCCCAGGGGAGGCGGAAGCGATGGAGGCGCCGGATCGAGAGGTGGAAGATTGCCTCCGAGAAGGAAGGCAGGAGGGCAATGAGGAGGAGCGGAGGCTGCGAGGCGAGGACCGGGCGGGACGGCGGGAGGAGGGCGCGGTAGGCACGGCAGGTTGCGCGCAGGGCGAAGAAATCCTCGAGGGACGTCAGGCGGCGTGAGATTTCTGGTACGAGGTCCGCCGGAGGGGAAGGCGAGTGAGCAGCGGAGGCTGCATCAGTGGTCGAGGAGGAGGAGGAGGAGGAGGCACCCGGCGTGGGGGCCGGGGGTGACTGCTGGCGCCGGCGCTTCTCCGTCGCCATTTCTCCGGTCCAATTTTTCAGTTCGTTTTCTGTTTTCTTTTCATTTCCACGGTTAGGCGACGATTGCGAAGACTAGTCAACCTCAACCAACCACCGACGCAGTTACGCAGCGCTGGCGCGCTGCTACTGCTGCTAGCAGGCTAGCAGCATGCCCCATGCGATGACCCACAGCTTACCACGGCCCACAGCCCAGAAGTGATTCATGGGCCACAAGACCACAACCAGCGCTCTAGCAATTCCTATTTTTGCAGTTGCTAAAATATTGGAATCCCTCAAAAACATTGCGCATCAGAGAAATAGACACAAGTAATAGCCTTTCCTCAAAAAAAAAATCAGAGAAATAGCCACAAGTAAGGAAAATTATATAAGAAAAAGGTAGGACTGAATTCTTAATATTTCATTACTATTCTTAATATTGCAAAAAGTCTAGGACTTAATTATTAATATTGCATTAAGGAATTCATATATACATGACTTAAAAGAAGAGTGAATTATGAATAGCAACAAGTCACAGTTCATATTTGGATTTGTAATGCTATTATGTGCTTCTTACACAAGTGCATTTAACATGTGGCACAAACTATTGCACGCCTAAGAGTCAGGCAAAACATGCTTCCAGTGCCACTACTTACAGCTCTCACAAATACAAGGAATACAACGATTAACATAGTACAAGTTATGACCTCGCATCAGTACCAGTAATGTCAGAACTGACCGTGACGCAAGGGAACCAATATCTACGCTTGCCATCCCTGTGGCCATCGTCGATCATAGCAAGACCCTCCTGTTGCAGTACAGCTCAGTAAGTTTAAATTCAATATCTTCCAAATTCCTATGTCTATCAAGAAATATTATGTTTGCTTCAGAAATCATCACAATCAAATCAACATCCACAGGCATACTAATGCACTGATGAGTCACATGTATGGCTCAAACAAATTGCAAGATGGATCAAGTGTGGATTCCTCAATGTATAACATGTCATAAAATGGATTAAACCAAGCTATTATTATTTTTTCCTTTGGCATGATAATGGTCCAAACAAATTGCTATTTCCGACTTTACAGAGATTGGAAATAGTATTACCTTCAGCAAAGTTTCAAGGGCATCGATCGCACGGCCCGTAGACCAGGAGAATTCCTTCTCAACTTGTTCTACCGTGACATAGCCTTCAGTCTGCATGGCAACAATGTTATAATAAAAGTGTTGTAATTATTGTAGTGCATGTTAACCATATTTAAAAACTGCTATAACCTAGTCTACTTTGTTACTCCCTTCGATTTTGTTTTCTTGACATTACAACAAAGAAGCCACCGGGCTAGTTCATTTTTTCACTAGCGTACATGTCTGCAGTCAAGAAAATAAATCCAGAGGGAGGAGCTGCTAACTGGAACAAGCATGATAAAAGATCTTTTCCAGGGTATTACGTGGGCGTCATGACTTCCAACATATGATAATTAGCAAATATTGTATAAAGTAACATAACAGAATATAACCACAATGTGAAAAGCACAAACCTGTGCAAGACCAAGTATCCCACTGTGATCTTTATTCAATTCGGTAGGAACCGAGCGCACAAGCTTTCTTCTCCCAACAGAAATTACTTCAAAGCCACTACCGAGGACCTATGAATTCATAAATAAAGATTCAGAATATCTACAAATCTTACTGGTACAGCTAATTCCCTGGTATTTAACACACATCAGCTTTTAAATTTAATTTTCATTTGGACGATGCAAAGTGTGTAAAACATGTAAATATCATGATTGAATGATAAAGCTTACCTTCAGTTTGCTTATCGCACGTAAACAGTCATCTTCTGACAATGATTCAAGAGCAGCTTTTCTCTTCCGACAAAGCTGTTTACGAAGATCTAGCAAGTCAATCAGGCCACCATTAAGTGATCTGGTTGCAATGCAAATGTCAACTATCTGAACTCCTGCCACAATAGACATGGATGGTAAGCAGACATAAAGATAGGAATATCAAATGACACTTCCAAACAAGAAGAACTTATAGGAAAGCTTAAAGGATACAAACCAAGTTCATAGTAGAAGTCACCAATCCCTAGGAGCTCTGCCCAGACTCCTTTATTAGATGCCAGCGGATCTACTCCAACTTTTGCACACATTTCATGAAACTGCTGCCTAAATATTGGATTTTTACGGATGTCACTCTGCACTAGCACAATACGAATGTAGCAGTACCATAGAGGATGAGCAAACACCATCAGCATGTGAACTTTATGGTGGTTTTGATATGCACATGGCAAAGTCAAAATATTAATGGAGTTTTCCTTCAAATCAAAAATGACGTAACAAGTTGTCACCATAAAGCATCTACAATGATAAATTTTCTTGGCTTCATTTTCAGTTCTGATCCCGATGCCCGTTGCTTCAGTTTTGGAGATATGCGTTTACAAAACTATTGGGACCCTTTCTTTATCTAGAAAAGTTTGATTGACAGGCTTACAAGCTCCTCTAGTCGTGAACAGAGGAGGAGGACATCAGTAACTACAAAATCGATATCAATAAGAAAATTTTCATATCCATAGGTTCAATATGGATGATAAAAGTAACCACAACATTTTTATTTGTTGAATGTACTCATATATTCTGAGCTAAATTTTGTGTCACACCAATTCAATCTCATGAGATCCTTTCAAAGTGAGATCCTTTCAAAGTGCTCTCCACAGTCCACATTCAACTGAAACAAAGGAGCAGAAAATCACCTTGTGCTTGCGGGCGAATTCCTCGAGCTGGGAACGGAACATCGCGAGCTGCTCCTTCATGACGTCTGTCCTGACCTTGGCCACATTCTCCCCAACCAACCGGAATTGATCCTGAAATTCCAGGTCACTCAGGCGCATGAGGGGGCAGGGAAGTCACAAAATTCTCAAGTTGACGAGCCGAACAACTGCACATACCCGAGTAGCTGCCGCATTCTGCAAGCCTGCGATACCCGGCCGCCGCCTCATCCTGGTGCCTCGGCGTTGAACCAACGTGGGGCAGGAAGGTGCTATCCCCAAACCTTTTGGGATTTCAGATAGCGCCTTCGGTAAATCGAATCCTGCGCGTTGAAGAAGGATACGTCAACCGAACCATGGATCCATGGACGGATGAACACGAATCGGAACAGCTCATCCTAATAAGCTGCGGTTGCTTACCAAGCAAAAGGCGAGGCCAGCTCACGTCCGGGTGACTGGTGGATCTCCCTCCACTTTGCCTCGCTCGAGTATAACGCTCGACGAGCGGCCTCTGCGGCGGTGGATGAAGGAGCGGCGGGTTGAGGATCCGTCACAGAGAAGACCAGCGAACGCCGTCGACGCGTCGTGCTCGTCGGTCGTCACGTTCGGAACGCTTTGGAGGAGGTAAGGGCCGTGGGCCTGTGGATTGTGCACGCGAGTGCAAGTTGCCGATACGGCCCAAGACTATGCTTGATTGGGCCATATTGTCCGTGCGTCAGAACGAGTGCAGGGCCCAAACACGGCACGAAGGCACGGCGGGCTGCATTGCATCGTGCCGGGCCGGCCTGGTTACGGCCACGATCATCAAACTCCGGCACGTGACGCGACACACTCGCACAGTCACACTCCCAAACGGCCGCCGGCCTCGCCGCCACTCGGCAGCGGCAGATCCCCAAACCATCGCCACGCCCCACCTCTCCCCACCGGCTGCTATCGCCATGGCGGCCGCCGCCTCCCTCTCCCACCTCCTCCTCGCTCCCAAGCCCAAACACAATCAAATCCGCGCCCCTCTTCCTTCCGGTCGCGCTTGCGTCTCCTCGCCACGCAGCAGGCGCCCTTCTCCCGCGATCTCCGCCGCCTTGGAATCCGACCTCCTCGCCCCCGCACCCACCCTCAAGTCCCGCCTCGCCGCGGGCGACACTCTCTACGGTCTCTTCCTCCTCTCCTTCTCCCCCACCTTCGCCGAGCTCGCCGCCCTCGCCGGCTATGACTACGTCGTCGTCGACATGGAGCACGGGCCGGGCGGCATCCCCGAGGCGCTTGCCTGCCTCCGCGCGCTCGACGCCGCGCACACCCCCGCCGTGATCCGCCTCCCAGAGGCCAGCCCCGTCTGGGCGAAGAAGGCGCTCGACCTCGGCCCCGCGGGCATCATGCTCCCCGCCGTCGAGTCCCCCGCCGCCGCCTTAGAGGCCGTCTCCTGCTGCCGCTACCCGCCGCGCGGCGTCCGTGGCGCCGCGCACACTGTCGTCCGCGCCTCCAACTACGGCCTCGACGATTCGTACCTCTCCCGCTGCGAGGATGAGACCCTCATCATCTGCCAGGTCGAGACCGCCACCGGCATCGCGGAGGTCGACTCCATCGCCGCCGTTGACGGCGTCGACGTAGTGCAGATGGGCCCGCTCGACCTGTCAGCTAGCATGGGATACCTGTGGGATCCCGGGAACAGGAAGGTGCGGGCTACGCTGAGGGAGGCTGAGAGGAAGGTGCTGGAGGCCAGGAAGAAGAAGGTGCCGGGCTCAGATGGCAATGCGGCGTACTTGGGCGGCTTTGCGATGCCGAATGATCCGGCGGAGCAGCTCAAGCTGAGGGGTTACCATATGGTGGCTGGCGCAGTGGACACTGCACTGTTCCGGAAGGCGGCACTGGATGACATTAAGCGGTTCCGGGAGGCAGTGATGGAGATTGGGGAGGAGGAAGACGAGGAGGGTGAAACGGAGAAGGAAGCTGACGGGTACTGGAGTGAGTGAGCGCAGTAGAGCAGGGCTGAGGTGGAGCAGAGCGAGGAACTGATTCTCATTGTTGTGTCTTTTCTGGTGATGTTTCTGTTCTGAACTGAAACTGTCTGAATGATCATAAGAAGTCTCGGATCTTCTTTATTTTAGTGTTCTCTCATTCAGTATTCAGTATCCTTCTTGTGGGTCGTAATGTTTTTGGCTGCTAATAAAGATCAGAATTTTCTGAAACAATACTCTTTTCAATTTTGCACGTCCAGAGAAAGCAGACATTTTTATAGAAAATTGGGAAATATGTCACGGTATGAGAAAGAGTAGTATTCTTGATGTGTCGTGTCCTCGTGGGGTCAGGGCTAGCCATCCGCCCAGAATCAGATTGTCAATCTCGGCACTTGCTCAACCTCCACCACAAGTTCAGATATGCAGCTACATCCCCATCCAAAACCTCTTCGTCCGTTGGACATTACCTCCCAAAAAGTATCTGCAATGAACAGGATGCTGCCTAAGGTGTTAGTACCGAGTCAGTAGGAGCTTAGTCCTCTTTCTAATTCTCTGGAATCGTCCAAACGTTTTGCCCCCTCCTCTCATGACCACAATGCTTGCAGCGAGCTCTGTATTGAACAGCAATCTTTCTTGCTCGTCTAGGATATCCTCCTGCTCTGATTTCACATCTGGACATTCCTGGCGTCCAATAGGGGTTGTGAAACTCCACCGGAAGCATGCTGTGAAATCACTGCGTATTAGTTGTGCTGCCACTAAGCCTGCGAAGAGTCCTGGTATGGTGAATTGGTGATTATGCTCTGCATTATTTTTGTTCAGTTCTTAAGCTCTGCGTATTAGCCATTCCATTCCTTTAAATTTGTCCTTACAGCCGAAGAAGACTGGAAAACCAAGCGGCAACTACTAGTAGAAAAGCGGGTAATTTGCATTACTTACCCATTCTCTCTAGTTATGAAGTTTGGTACATAGTACTTCATTTAGTTCTGTAGGCAGGATTTGATCTACGTATGAGCTGGTTAAAAAAGTTATAGATCTGTGTGAAATAGGCCTGTCTGTAAATTAGAGTAACATATCTACTCTTTCTTTTTGGTTCTTGTGTGTTTCGTCTCTAGTGTTGTTATTCCTATAATCCTGTTCAATTTAGAGGATCTTAACTACCTTACCTATGTATAATCATTGTTAATTCAATGTGGTTCATGGCGAGCCTATTGTGCTTAGTTCTCTTTTTTTTATGAAACAGAGGCATTAGTGTTGTTTCTTTTTCTTCTTTTGTAGGTGCGCAGTGTTGATGTGAAGGAAGCGCTGCGCCTTCAAAATGAGAACAACTTTGTAATTCTTGATGTCAGACCAGAAGCAGAGTTTAAAGAGGTATATAGTGGTTTATGTAATTTTCATCCCACAAATTTCCATATGACTTTTTCTTTGTGCCATTTGTTAGATCAAAATACCATCTTCAGTAAACTTCATGTATATTTGACATCACTTACTGGATTGACAATATTAGTATTCCTCCAGTCTTTTTTGTTGACGTTAGGACAGAATTCCTAGTTCAAAAATGGACTAGATCCTGTGTCTGAATGTCATCAAAATAAAAACAGAGGAGTGCAATTTCTGCCAAAATGAAGTTTTGGCTGTATATTCTGCACCTCTTCATATCATGGTGGTCATAATTCTTTAGTCAAGAATCGATAATTTTTGTGTGCCAATTTTATAACATTTTTGGAATTGTAATTTATGCAGTCACATCCACCTGGTGCCATCAATGTACAAATATACCGATTAATAAAGGAATGGACGGCCTGGGATATTGCAAGGCGTGCAGCATTTGCGTTCTTTGGCATATTTGCTGGAACAGAAGAGAATCCTGAGTTCTTACAAAGTATGGTAACAAGACTGCTGTTTGATTAATCGTAAATGATGGAGCAATCAGCAACATATGTTATTCTTGTGCAGGTGTTGATGCGAAAGTTGGTAAAGATGCAAAGATAATTGTGGCATGTTCCACTGGAGGAACACTGAAGCCAACGCAAAACTTCCCTGATGGGAAGCAATCTAGGTACGGTTTTTCGAATAATTTAGCATCCCAAGCTTGAAAATATCTAGTACTGTCATGTGACAGTCATAGATGATTATCACCATTTAAAGTATTCTATCAAGAATACTGATGATTTTCTGAGCTATAGATGCTATATAATTTGGTGAGTTGCATAGGCAGTGAAATTATAAAGTGCTCGAAATGTTGATAAAAAATTTAGGGTTCATAGAATCTGATTCTCTTATGATATTTTACTACATTGTGCACTTAGCTGCTGACCATTTAGGATTTGAATTTTTAGTGATTGACAAGGTAAAGCATTAGTTGTGCAGTTTGTGCAAATCAAAGGAATCACTTATCACAAATGATGTGATTTTTTAGTGGGATTTGGAAATTTTACATGCACGTTCTGCTCTGTGAATTGGAAAATGAGAACAAGCATCTTGAGGTTCTTTACCTGTGGGTTCAGATTTTGCAAATCTTGGAGCATCCCTCCCCTCCCTCCCTTGCAGAATAAACATAGCATCTTGAGGCTCTTTACCTGTGGGTTCCAGACTATCATATTGGAAGGTGTTGAATATACCTTCAAGCAAGATAATGCATTATAATATTCTACAGGCATATCGTTAGCCACATACTTATCCAGAAGAAGTCATATATCCATTATCCGGTTTCGATGCTTATTGTTAACTTATCTGTTGTGATTGATTATGGCAGGTCCCTTATAGCAGCATACCTATTGGTCTTAAATGGCTACCAGAACGTGTACCATCTAGATGGAGGACTTTACACATGGTTCAAGGAAGGCCTACCAACAGTTGGAGGAGAAGAATGAGCATGAATGCTTCTTGTTGCAGCAACGTTGTTCGTATACGGACGGTGATGAGTTGTTATGATATGCTCAACGGGTAGTCTTTACACTCTCGATCGGTTTTCACGACTGAGATATCTCTGTTCCTCCAGCCAGTATGACGAGGTCCTAATTTCTTGGGGCACCTTTGTTGTCAACTTATTGGCGTGGTGTGTAATGACGTTATGAATGTTAGTTTGAGTAAAAGAACTGTGAGTAGAAAATAAGTTCTCTTGATATCGAATTTGTGGGGATCATTTATCTTTACATCATGTTTCGCAAAATAATTGGTTGGCTGTTATGACAAAATTTTAGCACTAAGCTATTAGGATCTGTTCGACGTACTCCATTTAGAGGTTCGTGTGTTAGAGTTGTACGTAGTAATGTATTGCATTTTCTCGAGGAACTAGAATCGACTGTACTTTCGAGTGTCATCTTCAACGAAATACCAGAAGGACAAGTTGGCCGTGAAATTTGTGAGACTCTGAAAAACTGCACCATTTAACACCGTATAATGGCATGAATGAGGCAAGCAGAACTTTGTATCAGATGAGTGATAAATAGCAAAACCGAAGAATAATGAATCATTGAAGAGATAAATACGTTTATACATATGCTTTACATTGTTACTACAACCTATTAATCAAGAGTATAAACTGTGATTTGTAAATGTAATAAAGTTATTAAAAAAGAGCTACTAGTACATCTGAAAGCACCATCAGGAACAAGCGCACTGCGAGCTCCGTTTCAACGCGCTGGTCTCCGTAATGGAGCCCACGTCCACGTTGGTCCCCTTGAGCGACAGCACCTCGCCGCCGCCATCATCATCCTGCTCGCCGCGCATCCGGCGGGCCTCGTCGAGCTCGAGCGTCCTGCGCGAGACGACGGCGAAGATCTCCTCGAGGAGCGTGAGGAAGGCGCGCTCCACGTTGTCGCCCGTGAGCGCGGACGCCTCGGAGAAGAAGAGGCCCTGCTCCTCCGCGAGCCGCGCGGCCTCGTCGGCCTCCACCTCCCGGCGCTCCGGCGGCATGTCGGCCTTGTTCCCGATGAGCGCCACGACGGTGGAGCCGTCGGCGTGCGCGCGGAGCTCCTCCACCCAGCGCGCCACGTGGTCGAACGTCGCGCGCCGGGTGACGTCGTACACCACCATGGCGCCCAGCGCGCCGCGGTAGTAGGCGCTCGTCACCGCCCTGTACCTGCAGCATTTCACATGCAGTCCAATACCGTCATTTCTTTTTCTTTTGCGAGTATACCGCGTTGAAATTTGGAGCTCGAATTTCGTGGAACGTGAAAAATTGGAGAGAAGCCAATAAATTGAACAGAGGAATTAGCTGGACAGAAACAATGAGATGACAGTTGCAGAATCCTCACGCTGACTGTGAGATCACTATCAGCGTGTTCGGCCTGCTTAATGGTCTCAGGACCTGTCCTTGGCATACCACCATCTACTCGTGAGATTGTAAACATAACTTTCATCCAACTGCTTTAGAATTAAATCTGCATTATTGAACTCTGCCTACCCCCGTGCAAGCTTATCTTCTTTCAATGTTTCTTTTAAATTATCATTTTGATATGACATGACATCATTTTTCTTATCCAGATTCTGGAAGCACCGCAGCAGGGACGCAGGGCAAACGACATGATGGGATTTGCATGAATTTTAGATGTAGGAATGATTTTGTAAAGGAATAGCTGACTGACACCGTCCCCTCCTTTGGAAGCGAGTTACCGAACCCCATCCCCAACATAAACAAAGAAGATTGTGCGATCGGTAGTATATATATACTAGTATACACGTCATAGGATTGGAACGGCCAAAGGAAAAAGCCTTCGACGTAACATTAAAAAGGTAGATAAGAGCTTCAAACGTACACATGTACCGAACCAAAATTCCTTGGAGTGCAATCCAAAACATCGATTCCTACCTGTCTCGTGGCGCACGCCAGCATTGCCTCTGCAGGAGCTACCTGCTCTGTTCTTGCGACAACGAAACTCTCATGGCCTCGAGGGTGACTGATACAACGCACGCTCGCTATCTCTGAATCGCGTCTCGCGCGTGTCAATACAAATAGTTGAGCTAATCAGTTTAGCTAAAACAAGTTTTTCTACTGCGCTGCGGCCGGATTGAATTGAACAGAGCAACAGTAACGGTAAAAACACGTGACGGCGCGTCGAGTTTTCAGCTGTCACTCACCGGTACGCGAGATGATACGGGCATATGGCGGCGCACCGTGGATGTAGGAGACAAGTGCAAGTGCGTACCTCTCCTGCCCGGCGGTGTCCCAGATCTGCGCCTTGACGCGCTTGCGGTGCAGCGTGAGCGTCCGGGTCTGGAACTCGACGCCGATGGTGGACTTGGAGTCGAAAGCGAACTCGTCGCGCGCGAACCGCGCCAGCAGCTGCGTCTTCCCCACCGCCGAGTCGCCCACCACCACCACCTTGAACACGTAGTCGATCTCCGCCTCCCCTTCCCACTCCGCCGCGGCCGCCTCCTTCCCCTGCCGCGCCACCATCTTCACCCGCCCTTCCTTCCTGATGACGATCACCCGCCCGCGCGCCTTCTTCTTCTCGATTCCTTGTTGCAACCCCTGGCGAGCGAAAAGGCTAGATAGAGCTTGGCAGCGGAGCCAGCTTCCTGGTTCCGTGGTTGGTTGTCGCGTGTGGCGGCACGCGAGAGGTGGAGAAGAGGACGGTGCCGGGACGGGACGCTTGGTGCTTTTGAGGTTTCAATTTCAACTCTGCTGCTGCTGCTGCTCCTGCTGGTCAGCTGGCGCCTGTCTGCGACCGGCCGCCGAGCGATGCGGTGTTTGCGCGTGTCCCTGCTTTTGGAGGGGAAGGGTTGGTTTGCTGCGCAAAGTGGAGGCCGCCATCATCCCCGTTCCCTGCCCTGTTCTGTTGAGAATGTGTATCGTCTTGGGCATCACCCCCTTTTTTTGTTTCACTTTTATTTAGGCTTTATATGTGCATCGTCTTTTTTCTTTAGTCATTCTTTTCCTTTTACCTTTCTTGCAGAGTTTGGTTTGAAAGGTGTGGATCCGACGCGCGGAGCACGAGTAAATGGGCAACTTGCTTTCTGCCGCAGAAAAGCATAGGTTTCTAGCAAGTACTACCTCCTAAATAGTTTCACCTTTCATCTGTGCAATCTTGTGCAGTTTCGGTACTAGTACTAGGCTACATGCTTAGAGAAATAAGTGAAAAGACCATAATTGTTCTAGAGTTGAGAAGGATCATTACTTTTTCACCCAAGTTCTTTTTTGTTTTGACCCAAGGAGAAGGATCATCATTGGCTGGATACATTTAAATTGACCAATTCAGCTTATCAGGCATGTGTCACACAGCTCATAATGCCGTGACCTATGAATTCAGGTATTCGATGAAGCCGTGACAGTGACACCGAGATGGACCTTCAGGTGCTAAAATATCGTAGAAGCTTTGGCCACGCGGAGCTGATAAAACTGAATTTCTCGGCCGTTGTTTGGGCACCCAAGGTCCAGCGTCCAGAAGACCAGAAGAGAGGGCAGGGAGAAATTTCAGGTCCAGACATCTGGCTGTTTCCTGGATAAAACTGATGGCGACGTCGGCATCGCGGTGCTAGCTGTGCACAATTGCGTTGCGGATCAGGGATCGTTTCAGGCCCCTCCATCGCCGCAGGTCCCTGTCATACGCTTCTGCTCCGCATGCTACGCAATCACAAGATCGCGCCGCGATTATATGTTGCATGTGGCTCTGTACTTCGGGATTAAAGGCGGGATCAGGGGACCGAGCTATTTTGGTACTGTACCAAGCACGTACGCAACGCGAGCAAGAAATACAAAGCAAATCATCTGTTGCACAGTGGAGAATTGGAGGTGGGACTATACCTATAGAGAGGTTTGCTGTACAATTTGTGATACAATAAGGTACTGACAGGGTTTGTGGATTGTCTTCCTGGAACAAACTGCGCCTTTTGCACCTCATATTCCTTTTTCGAGTGTCCACAAGACCACACTTCGACCGAAAGCTCAGCCGGATACACGCGTAACGGAAGTCGTTAATACACAGAAGATCCCTGACGCAGAAGCAAGCGCACACCATTACAACGCAACGGTCACCGGCTCCGTCAGACACCCACTGCTGACAAGTCTAGGTGCCACCGTCGCCAACTCCACAGACCGGACCGAAAGAAAGGGGATCTCCTATGTGCCGATCGATCGATAGAAGTCAAGCGGTAGATCGGTTCACTGCGGCTCGTCAAAATAAACGCGTGCTATATGGATCCAGCACTGTCATGCGCGCCGCCGTTCAACGGATTTTTCATCCCGCGTGAGCGAGCCACGGTGTTGTGCCGCGCGCACGTTATTTGGCGCCATGCTGCGATGCTGTGGCAGCACCTGTGTGATTTTGACTTTTTGATGCGTTGCTAGCGTCAACATTTTTTACGAGACAAGTGGGTAGTAGGAGGGAAGTTAAGGATGAGGAACTTACAATTGAGAAACTAAAGTTATAACTAACTGTTGGATAATAAATTATTGAAACAAATGTGTTATTGGTTAAAATCGTAACAAACATTAGATATTACGTAAATGTTGATATTAGGTAAATGTTGTATTGAAGTTTCTGTAAATGTTGATTCAAATAAACTAAATGTTGATTCAAGTAAGTGTAAATGTTGATTCAACTATACTAAATGTTGATTTAAGTACGTTTGAATGTTGATTTAACAAAACCAAAAGTTGATTCAACAAAACTAAATGTTGATTCAACTGAATTAGATGTTATTTATTTCTATGCCTAGAGGAGGAGATATTGGACTTTTGGGGCACAAATCATATGACAAAAAAGGATTCTCCAACTTCTTGTCACACTAAATTCTCCGATATGTTTTACTACTAAATTTTCTGACCTATTGCCGTACTAAATTCTCCAAGAAGTGTTGCCACTAAATTGTCCGACGAGTGTAGCCACTAAATTCTCCGACCTGATGCCACACTAAATTCTTCGAACTGTTGCAACACTAAATTTTCCGATATTTTATATCACTAAATTCTTCAACATGTTATTTATTTTTATGTCATAGAGGAGGAGATATTAGACTCTTAGGGCACAAACCATGTGGCAATAAAGGATTCTCTAACTTCTTGCCACACTAAATTCTCCGACCTGTTTACCACTAAATTCTCGACTGTTGCAACACTAAATTCTCCGACAAGTGCTACCACTAAATTCTCCTACGTTTTGTAGCACTAAATTCTTTGACGAGTGTTGCCACACCAAATTCTCCGACCTGTTGGCACACTAAATTCTCCGACCTGTTGCCACACTAAATTCTCCTACGTTTTGTAGCACTAAATTCTTTGAAGAATGTTGCCACACTAAGTTCTCTAACCTGTTTTACCACTAAATTCTCCGACCTGTTACCACACTAAATTCTCCGACCCGTTGCCACACTAACTTCTTCGACCTATTTTACCACTAAATTGTCCAACCTATTGTACAACTAAATTATGTGACCAATTGCAATACAAAATTCTCCGACCTGTTGTAACACTAAATTCTTCGACGGGTGTTACCACTAAATTCTCTAACCTCGTTGTAACCCTAAATTCTTCGACGAGTGTTACCACTAAATTCTCTAACCTGTTATAACACTAAATTTTTCGACGATTGTTGCCACTAAATTCTCTAACAGGTTTAGGGTTATTAGGGTTTTAGGTTTAGGGTTCTAGGGTTTAGGGTTTAGGATTTAGGGGTTTAGGGTTTAGGGTTGATATAATCCGCACGAATATCGAACACCAATATATGCCACGCCTCCCTTCGAACGATCTACATATAGGAAGTCCAAACCATGTGGACATAAAGGATTCTCCAAGGTGTTATAACACTAAATTCTCTAACGATTTTTGCCCTTAAATTCTTCGACGAGTGCTGCCAGTAAATTCTTTGACCTGTAATGGCACTAAATTCACCTACAAGTGCTGTACTAAATTCTGCAATGAGTGTTGCCACTAAAATCTATAATGGCTTTTAACAATATTGTCAACATTTCAGGAAATCATATTCAACAATGTTGTAATGATTAATCAACATATATTGAAAACCACTTCAACATTGTTGTAATAATTAATCAACATATGTTGAAAACCACTTCAACATTGCTGTAATAGAGTCCATTTCAGGAAACCATATTCAACATTGTTGTAATAATTAATCAACATATGTTGAAAACCATGTTCAACAATTTTGGAAAACTAAACAAACCCGACATTTCAATCCACATGTTAGCAACTATTGCATCTGAAATGGTGACACATATACAGATTCATAACATCTTGTAGCTGATCAAGTGGTTAGCATTGTGATAAACTTTTGAACATGTTTATTGTGATCTGATGTCAGCAACTTGAACAACAACTTTTGACGAAGTGGTAAGAGATCAACCTGAACATAATATTAAAAAAAACCAAACAAAGGTAAGATGTAAATGCAGGAAATAGTAGTTGCAAATCATAATAACAATACTTACATTGCTAAACTGATCAACGAGTGTCTCCTTTATAGGTCTGCAGAAAATGAAGAACAAATATGCCAGAATCATATCTGCATGATCAAAAACAATTAGGCCTAAAATATAACTAGATACAGAAAGTAATATACTAAGTTGTTTTTGAGTCGGAGAAAAATATAGCACCTGTAGTTTTGTTTGCAAAATTGTGTCAACATGTTACAAAAAATATTGACTTAGTATGTATAAAATGTTGGCAAAATATATCTAAAAAGTTGATGAAAAAATTATTTTAAAAAAGTCAAAAAATATTCATATTAGATCTCATTTTGTAAAATTAATTCTAAAGAACACGAAGGTTCAAACGGATTCGAGAACGGATTCACGGTTAGGAAGAAAAACACGTTTAAAATTTCGTAATCGTTTCTTTTTCTCCGAGCTCCCATCCCGCCCAATCAGATTGTGACACATGGCACCGATCTATACCAAGCTAACTATAGAGCGATCTACATATAGGATTTACCTGAAGAAAAAGAAGGTCTAGTCAGGCCGAGACAAGAAAGCCCACTACGTCGTGAGTAGCCCGTTAGGACGACAAGTTTTTCTCGCGGAAAAAGTCCTATTTATCTCCCTCAACTTTCATGTCCGGTGCATTATTGCCCCCTCAACTCTAAAATTGAGTATCTATAGTCTCTCAACTATCGATAACCGTTCGTTTTAACTCCCTGTCCGGTTTTTGGAGCGGTTTTAGCTAACGTGACTGGCGGGGCCCACGTGTCGGGGTGCCACGTCAGCACTCCGGACCCCACCGGAGGACGCCAACACAGAAAGAGAGAGAGACGGGGAGTGTCCAAACGGGCCGCCCGGTGCGGCACGGTCCGGGACTGTTAAAGCACGGTCCATTTAGTCAAGCTGGTGGATTTAATTTTTATCAAACTCATTCGCCCTCAATTTTATTTTTTCTCTTGGCAAACCCTATCCGCAAAATCGTGAAATTTGGAAAATTATCTATGAGAAGAAGCAAAATTGATCATATATTTATATTCTACATCTCCTAGCGCAACTATTTTGGTGATTATCATCAACACCCATTCAGCTGCAACTCGCAGTTAGCGATCAATCCTCTTCGAAGCGGTTGTTTGGCCCATAGGTTTCAAAACCATTGAAAACCGGCTGCAACTCGCAGTTAGCGATCAATCCTCTATTTACCAGTACATTTTAGCCATTATATTTCTTCTTCTGCTCTTTGACGTGCGTTCTGCTGGTTTTTACTGGTTTTACCTTGATAGCTTCATTTGTTATCTTATGGATTTTGTTTTCTTTTTGTTTCTGCACTCGAGTGTTTCCTTTGTTTTGTTCTGTTATGTATTTGTTTGTTTTGGCACTTATCTTTAGAGTGGGGGTATAGAGCAGTAGTGTGAGTTAAATGATTTTTTTCCTTTTCAGCAAATGTCACTATGTCACTTTAGTGATTCTTTTAGTTGATCAAATTGTGCTGATTACCGGCTCTCGTCCTTATTGGTTGCAGAAGCAAAGAAGTCTAGGTGTGAGGTGCTGACCTTTGTCCAAGGCAATTAACTTGTATAATTTGGGTTGCCTCTATTGTATTGACTTATTCTATTTCTGTAGCTAGGCTAGGGTTTTTTTTTATCTCGACGGCAAGAGGAAAGTGATTGTGATATAACCACCAATTCATTCATTTTCATCACTGTATTGTGTTTTGGTGTTTTTGCTGTTTGTGTCATTTCTCATTTCTTATTTTATCTTCATCTACTGTTTATTCACCTATTTTGTACCAACTGACTCTGCAAACAGACTTATTTTTGTTTGGTTTGGTTTCTGCAGTTAATCACCTTCATGACATTTTCTTTAAAAGGAGCAAGTTAGAATAACTGCTTGGATTCTTATTTTGCTCTTTGCTGCAACCAATCCTGCAATACAGGCCATCCAATCAGGATGTTTCCCTTTATTCATCACCTTGAATGAGCTGTTGATGTCAACCTTTTCTTTCACCTCTTTTGCTCACACACATAAACCTCTAATGTAGTGGACATCTTTTTTAATTGGGAAATTCGATTTGTTTAATTTTCTTTATATTCATCCACTATTTGTAAATTTAAAATTTAATTTTGTGTTGTTTCAGTGGGCTGCAACATGCAAGCGAACAATATAGCGTGGAACAAAATAAATGATATTTCGGAACATTAGTTAAACAAGCCTAGAACAAATTTTTGAGCTTGTGAATCCCAAGCTGTTGATGTCAACCTTTTCTTTCACCTCTTTTGCTCACACACATAAACCTCTAATGTAGTGGACATCTTTTTTAATTGGGAAATTCGATTTGTTTAATTTTCTTTATATTCATCCACTATTTGTAAATTTAAAATTTAATTTTGTGTTGTTTCAGTGGGCTGCAACATGCAAGCGAACAATATAGCGTGGAACAAAATAAATGATATTTCGGAACATTAGTTAAACAAGCCTAGAACAAATTTTTGAGCTTGTGAATCCCAAGCAATTACATTTTGCCCTAGACTCTACCAATGACTCCATCGCAAGCTTTACATGAAGGTTTTCTGAATAAATGTTATATAAAATAGAATCTAATGACTCTATTTTGCACTAGAATCAAATGTTATATAAAATATAAGCTCGACACGAATATTTTGAAACCATGAAGATTCTTCACCATTCCTAACTTTTCTTTTCTTTTGAAATATTGCTTCTACATACTTTCAGGTTTGAGTTTGATAAGAACTGTCTCGTCATCCACTCATCTGGAGATAATCCCAATAGCCTTGGAGCCTGGAGGTGCGCATAACTGGTTAAGTGCAAATATCTATAAAATTACAATTTTTTTTGACAGCTTGAAGTTGCTAATGGTATTCAAAGTTGTGCTTTTATGTTGTTGAGCTCCTATTGGTAGACAGATTCCATTCGTCGTTAATCATATATTTTGTCACTTATTTCGTTTGTTCTGAATGTCAAATTTTGTTTTGGATCTTTATTCTTACCAATCAAAACTAATTATAGCATGCGGGGGAGGGGACTAGGTACGGTCGGAGGTGAGCACGAGGAGGGGGAAGTAATGGCGGTCAGGTCGGCACAAGCGACGGACGTCCTGGCCGCTTGGATGGGTGCGACGGGGAGGGGGCCTGGTACAGGTGGCGCGTGAGGGCGCGTGTCCGAGGGCTCGGGTCGGTGCGAGGTGACAAGGGGAGATGGCGGCTCGGGTGCGCGAGCGGCCTTGGCAAAGCGTGGGCAAGCCGGCGGGAGCTGGGTGGGGGTCGGGCGGTGGCACGCGGCATCCGCGCATCGTGCGTGGGCGAGGAAGGAGAAAGGGGGGTTCCGGGCGCGGAGCTGGGTCGGGCCGGGGATGGAGAGTAGGTTTGGGCCGGGGGAATGGTTTGGGCGGCCCATCTAGGGTTTTAATTCTCTTTTCCATTTTCTATTTTCTCTTTTCACTCCATAAGTCAAAATAAAATCAACAAGGACCAAATAAATTTAAATAAACCAAAATAAGGTGAAAAATATAAAAGTAAGGCAAATAAATCAGAAACAACCAAGTTTGCAAGTATTAGGATTTTATTTAAAAATTCTATGTGTTATTTTCCTATATGTGTAATTAAGTTTTAATTCCTAGTTAATTTTCAGAAATATTTTTCCTCAATAAAATAAAATGATTTATTTTATGAGTTTTTAATTTGACTAAAAATCGGGGTGTTACCGAGCCCGAGTACCGACTGGCGACTAGGGAGTTGAGAGAGCTGCAGCTCGAGCTGCACGGAGCGTGGGGACCGTGAGCTCGACGACTGGCACAGAGAGACAAGAACACCGGGCGACGAGCCCGAGCAGCGACCACGGGGACGTCGTGCCGCAACGGGGACCCCAGAGAGGTTGACGGCCGCTGCAGTGCAAACGGCCAGCTCGAGCGGCGCGTTGGATTGGAGGGATCGACGACGGCGCTCTCAGTCGAGAACCATTCTTACTTGACCTGGGCACATTCTCACAGAGCGAGCAACTGGGAACTATTTTGCTGCTCCTCTTTTTTTCTTTTTTAATTAATTTTGCTAGCTTCTGTTTTTTTTTATTTGAGTTGTTTCCAGCTTCTGTTTTTTTTTTTTGTGACAAACCACTCTCCCTTTATTAAGGAGTTGGAGAAACTGTGGCACAAATGCCTGCTGGTGGCGATAAGAACCAGACATGTCTGCCTGGGCTATGATGTTGCAGGTATTCCAGCTTCTGGTGGTATAGGGAACTGTAACAGTTTGCGGTGGCCCAGAGGTTGTGTAACAGACTCGGACTCTTTTTTCTTAATCTTTTTTGCTTCACTGGATTTTCACGGCTGATCGGAATCGCAAAAGACAAAAATGTGCAAACGTTCCGCCAACAAATAAGAAGACTGAAGCACAAGGGAATTAACATGTTCCAAATAACCAAGCAGGGTTCCATGCCCCCAATGTTATAGGTGCCAATTCAGACTTTATTTCTTAAAAAGCAGGCTGATTTTCACGTCTGATTGGGATCGCACGACGGGCCAAGCACTTTGATTTTGGGATCCTACGCGGCGAAAATGTGCAAACTTTTCACCAACCAATAAAGACAGCACGAAGGAATTTAACATGTTCCAAACGACGAGGCAGGATTCCATGCCCTCTATGTTATAGCGCCAACTCAGACTTTGTTTCTTACAAAAGCAGGCTGAAAACAGGAGATCAGCATAATACCTTGAAGTCTGCATTCTTTTACTCCTTACAACAAGATTTATTTAATGCAATTGAATCTCAAAGGAAAGGCACTAAGGCCAGGCCTGAGAGGCTGAGATACAGGTTGTTCTATCAAGAACAATATAACGCCTAGCGAGGTGAGTGAGAGAACTGCAGGCGCAACTTGGGCGAGCGATGGTCATGTTGGTCAAACTTGTAACCTGCAAAACAAACAGCAGAGTCAAAAGCAATCATTCACCTCTACAAAACTTGCATATGTGCATTTGCATTGTAAGGTATGACAAAAAGAAACTATATCATGCAATCATAGCCTTTATTTTCTTAATTAATTACAGGGAAATGGTATGCCATATATGTTGGTGAGAAACTCAATGAATAAATAAGTGCGAACGAATCAAGTGTACTAGAAATTGTTGCCAGCCAGTGCATTGATCATGTTTTCCCAGACTATTTCAATCTAGCTAACTGATCAAGTCGTGGTACACTATCTATATACAAAACGAATTCCTTGATCAAGTTGTGTAAAATTATCTATATACAAAACGAATTCCTTGATCAAGTAGCATAATTGTTTGTAGAGGGAATAAAATTTACATTCAACTGCTGATAGTTAAGTGTAAATAAGCATGCAATAGACTATGAGTCATTAAAGAAACACTGTCATAGACTACCAGCAAAATACCATTCACAAATATCACTGAGTTGGAAACACCATTAAATAGTAGCACTAATATGAGGCGCCTGACACTACATGCAATCTCACTCTAAATGGTGTTTTGCAGTTTCTACGATTTTACAGTAGTAATAACCTAGGTATATACAACATTGCTCACCTTGGAGACTCCCCATAGCAAGAAAAGCATGGTCGGGAGTGGCAAAATCAACAAAGCACATTGGTTGTTTACCAGCTACTCTTTTCACGAGTCTCACTTCACGGAACCCCATATATCGGCGAAAGATATCTAAACGAAAAAGTTAAAGAGCCAAACACCTTGACTGATGGTAAAAAAACACAATGTAAGACTTCATGGACACATGGGTTGATGAGTATATGAGATACAGTTAACTGATGGAAAAAAAATGACAACTCAGAACATTATAAAAACTCATCAACACAAGGATACGTGCAGCTTCACGAGTTGTACAGTCGTCAGGGAAACCTTCAATAAAAAGGGTGCTTGACGCGTTTGGAGGAGGACGAGGTGTCTGTAATCACCAAAAGCCATTACATTTGTGTTTAGCAAAGAGTAGCAAAATGCAATAGAAACAAATGAACATTACATTACCCCATTCTGTAAGAAAGGCTCATGACTTGCTGCATTGAATGTTGTCACCCTGGTTCAAAGAACCGTTTGAAACCGGCCGGTTATCCCGGTTAACCGGGAAACCGGTCCCGGCCGGTCGGACGGTTCGACCGGTTAGCCGGGATAAACCGAAGCTACATACTGTAGCAGTTCGGTTAACCGTCGGTTTTCCCGTTAACCGGACCGGTTTTTCGGTTCAAAAACCGGCCGGCCAGTTCGGTTTTTTAACCTTGGTTGTCACATCCTGTTGATAACCCACCATATGCTGTCCATAAGTCATATCTACAAAATAGTAACAGACACAATCATTCGCATGTACATGCCAGAGGTATGTCTCTTCATAGGTCAATCAGCAGCACAGGAAATAAGATGGCCTCAAGTTGCTATCCTTCTTTCTTAACTTCCATTCACTATAACCAAAATAACAAAAGCAGCACAACAGAAACAAAAAAAAATGAAGCTATCACAGCCACTGGTCAATTAAGAGCACGTGAAGAGAGTAGAAAAGGCAAGCTTATAGGTATATACATGTGTAAAGATTTTAAAAGTTGGCAGGGACATCCATGATTTAGCGCATTTCTATTTCTATAAATTACCTTATCAGTCATATATGAGCTTAAAAGGTTGAATTAGGAACAAAAACAATGATTTCCCATGCCACATATTATCAATTGTATCAAGTTTCTAAACTGAGAAAATAATGGGTACTGAAGTAACATCTGTCAGACAGAAGGCAAGCTATTTAACAACAATAATGCAACTCCACTGCTCACCAACTACATAAATGTCTGCATATGAATATACCTACAGCAAATATCCGAGCCGTTGTTCAATTGGTAATCAGCAACACTCATGTTAAGTTCATGCTAGCAAGCATTGACGTGTATGATGTGATCCATCTCTCAATAAAATATTACTAAAAGGAATCAAGTCATCACTACTTAGCATGTGGAGTCTATACGCAGAGTTATACATAATCCATTTTATCATCAAAAGGAAACTCAAATGTTCTTTACAGCAGAATCTGGTTTCTCGCATTCTAGCTAAAAAAAAACTCAAGCAAAAAAAGCATACTACACAGATGCTTATCTCCTTTTTTCTTTTAGGAATCCAAAACAGAAAAGCATTACACCAATTCCAGTGCTTAATCTTCCTACTGCAACCATTCTCCCCAGGTTTGCTCCAAAGCTTTACCAGGGAACATAATGGTACGTCTACTATCTACTGTGTTCATGACTTCTGTTCTAGATTTTGCTCAACAAAGCTAAACATCTAGCCCATGTGTAAAGGTTTTAAAAATTGGCAGGGACATCGATGATTTAGCTCATTTCTATGAATTACCTTATCAGCCATATAGTTGGGATTAAAAGGTTGAATTAGTATCAAAAACATTGATTTCCCATGCCACTTATATTAATTGTAAGGAGTTTCTGAACTGAGAAAATAACGGGTAATGAAGTAACATCAGTGACAAAAGGCAAGCTATTTAAGAACAATAATGCAACTCCACTGCTCAACGACTACGTAAATGTATGCATATGCATATACCTACATCAAATATCCGGGTCGTTGTCCAATTGGTAATCAGTAACACTCACGCATTGACGCATATCAAGTGATTGATCTGTCAAGAAAATATACTAGAGAAATATGCCATCACTATTTAGCTTGTAGAATCTATTTGCAGAATTATATATAATCCACTTATCATTAAAAGGAAACTCAAAAGTTCTTGACAGCAGAAACTGGCACCTTTTGCTAAAAAACCTCTCAAGCGAAAAAACATAACACACAGAAACTTATCTCCTTTTTTTCTAAGAATCCAAAGCACAACAACATTATGCTGATTAACCGTTCTCCCGAGGTTTGCTTTAAAGCTTTACCAGGGAACAGAACGGTCAAGCGAAAAAACATAACCCACAGAAAGTTATCTCCTTTTTCTTCTAAGAATCCAAAACACAACAACATTATGCCGATTAACCGTTCTCCCGAGGTTTGCTTTAAAGCTTTACCAGGGAACAGAACGGTTAAAAGTCTACTACCTACTGTGTTCATGACTTCTGCTCTAGGTTTTGCTCAACAAAGGTAACTATCTAGTCCAGAACTTCAACTACATGCTTATGCTAGCACAACACCTACTAGGGCTATTATTACCAGTCACCACTTAAACAAAACAGTAATCTGGAGAAATTGGAGTGTCTACACTAACCATGTTGATCGATGCGTTGTCGCTTGTACGGTGGAACAGATAAATGAGGGTGGGGCATCATCATAGGGTCAGCCTGAGGAGCCTGCTGCTGAATGAAGGCATGATAGCCGAATGGCTGTGGTGGCTGAACCATAACCACCGGACTGGCCTGAGAAGGGTGTTGCAGATGCATCACGGGTGGATAGCCGAATGGCTGTGGTGGTTGTTCCACCATGAACGTGCTGGCCTGTGGAGGCTGCTGCTGCTGCATCACGCCAAGCAGATGAGGTGGTGGTTCAACCATATGTCCACCCTGAGCTTGCTGCATCTCCATCATGTGCATAGGAGGTGATGGCGCTGCACCTTAGTAGGGCTGCAGTGCCACCATGTCCGGTGATTGCAGTTGCATCGGGGCTGCAGAGCCCATGGACGCCGCTTGATCAGGCATCACAGGCGCAAAATCCTGCTGCGGGACAGCTTCCTCAAGCGCGAACTGCTGATGCGGCAACCAAAAGCCCGGAGGAAGTTCCGGGGACATGGGCGTCTCCATGAGTGCGCCCTGTTGATCCACCACGGCGAACATGGACGCGCCTTGGGGATCTGGTCCGACCTCCTGAGGCCCAACCCCGAGTCGGGAGCGCTTTGTGCGTACGACGGCGGCGCCGCGGCTTCAACCTGCGACGGCATCCGGAACTCCGGAGCACCTTGAGGAGCCGGGGACGCCGCCACGCACCCTTCGACCTGCTCTAGAGCAACCGAGAACCCGAGATCACCTTGCAAGGACGGCGGCGCGTCCACCGCGTCCGGAAGCTGGGTCGCGGCGGCGAGCGGCCGGGAGTCTCGGAGGGCCATCCGACGGATCTACGCGCCGGCGATGGGTAGGGTTTAGGGGAATGGGGAATGCGGAATGCGGAAGGGAGGCATCCGCGCCGCGAGGGCGCATTCTTATTGGACGGCTGGTTGCCTGATTTGGCTCCCGCCCGCGTGTTCGCCGTGGAAGGAGGGCAGCGACGAGGCGGCCAGCAGCCAAAGAAAACTGACGCAGTAGCCGCACGAATAGAAACTGAAAATTGAAGGGCGGTGTCGCTTTGCGCGGTAGGTGGGTATCCGCTCAGTTGCTTGCGCTGAAGCCCTCCATCCAAAACAAGAAGGGCCGTTTGGACTGAGGCCCATATACAACCGAGCTCGACGAGATGGATCATCACAGGCCAGTCAGGCCTGCTATCCGCCTATCCCCGAAAAAAGGAATGATCTGACCTTTTTTTTCGTTATGATTTTGGAGCTCCGAGAGATAGACACGTCATCTAACTTTTTTTTCGTTATGATTTTGCTTTTCTTTTTTTTGAGCTTAGATAGACACGTTGCTGATAGTCTGATGTACTGTGACAACTCTTGGTGATAGCAGCTCGATTCATAGCCGTCCAAAACTCTCTCTGTCCTCCCAAAAAACATGGCAGGAGAGTCACCTTTTTCAGTTATAGAGACGAAGACGGAATTACTAGTTCCGGTTCATCGGTACAAACTACGAAGTGTGGGCATCTTGGTGGCCAACAAAATGACATCGACCGACCGACTATGCTCTCATCATTTCTCGCCATACCATTCCCAAGAAAACGTCGTCACCAGTCAGTGACATCAGACATCACCATCCATGGAGCTTTGGACGAGGCAACCGGTCTATCGCATCAGGTGATGACCGGCACGGCGAGAGCTCGCGCCACGGCGGCCTCGGTTGGGTTAGGTGCGCGACCGGAGTTGGTGGCCGGTCCTGTGTAGCAGTACTCCTCTAGCCACCCCGTGCCGGTGCTCTGTCCTACCCGCATCACGCACCGTTTCACCACACCGTTCAGGCGTTTACTACGGCGCGCTTGCGCTGTCGTGCTGTGCGTCACCAGCTAAAAGGTGACGAAAAAGGAACCCGGAAACTTGGTGCGCATCCAGGAAATGCGGCATGGTTGAAGAACGCGGTCCACGGCGACACGCGATCCGAGGCCCCGGTGCGACGTGATGATCCCGATCCCCGCCTCACCTCACCTACCTCGCCAATTCAGTAAACCCATGGCACGTGACCGTGGTTCTGCCCGGCCGGCAACCGCATGTCGCATCTCTCTGCTCGAGGCTGTAGCAGAGCCGTCCTTTTTGGTTGCCCGATTCGTTCTCGCCTCGAGCCGGAGGAGTCTGAATAGAAGAAACCCAGCGACCGAGGGCGACTCGAGCCGCGGGTGCCTGCCTTGTACGCCGTGACCGCGACATTCTTTTCTTTCACCGCGCCGTCTCCCCATAGCCTCTCCAAAGCCAGACCCAGACGCCTCCCTCGCCGCGCCCCGCCTTATAAACAGAGCCCCGTTCCGCCACTCTCCGTTGCTCCTCCTGCTCACTCTCCCTCGCTCTCATGTACGGGGCCGCGGTACTGTAGAGGCGGCGCGGGCGCCACAAGGAGGAGGAGGCGGCGGCGATGGGGCTGCTATCGAATCGGGTGGAGCGCTCGGAGATCAGGCCCGGCGACCACATCTACACATGGAGGGCTGTCTACGCCTACTCCCACCATGGTACGCTCCACAACCCCCTCCTTCTTCATGGACGGACGGCCGGGATCCAATTGAGCCGCCGCCGCCGCTGCTATGAATTCTCGCCAGTGTGCCGTTGCGGAACCCAAGCTGTTGATCTGACCCCAGTTATGGGCCCGCCACGGGGTCAATGCGCCCGCATTTGTGCCCGTCGGTGGAATCCCGGTCACGATTGTTTGTCTCCGTTGGTAGGGTTTGCTCAGCTTGCGTTTCGTTTCAGTTGGGCAATCTGTCCTCGTCGCTCTGCTTTCCTTTGTGAAATCCTCTGCAGAGTCCTCCGCTTGAAGCAAACGATCGCGTATTTGGTAGCAGACGTACAACAGCGCACCGATCATGCGATTTTTCTTCGGTGTAAAAATTCCATCTAGCCTGTAAAAATTTATGAATTATTTGTTTCATCTGTTCCGTGGCGGTAGATGACTGTAACTCGAAACAATTGTGGGGGACACGGGCCATAAAGACCGGTGCCATGTTTCTATCCAGCTTCACCTCATCATAGTTGGGTAGGAGTTGAATTGAGGATTCAACTGAAGCTCCCATACTCTTTCCCCATATCCTTCCAGATAGCTGTGATGCCACATGCTGTGACCATAGCTCTCCATGTCGAACAAATGACACTTGTTGCTGCTCACCTACTGCTAACCGATATGTCTGTCTCTATCCGTGCTTTGTTCATTATAGTCTGTAGTGTATAGTAGCCTTATATTTTTAATTCGAGGTTGCTTGCTGGAAAGAAGCACTGTAAGGTTGACCCCATACTTTACTGAACCTGATAGGTGATTAGTTTAGTTACTGCTAACTGTTATTTTACCAAAGTATCCTATGCTAAACTGTTAAATTTTATTTACTCACTTTGACTAATAGAGCTTGTTTATTTTGAATTTACCCCCTTTTTCTCTTAGAAACTTTGACCTTACCGTCATAGTTTTACCAGACCTCGTTTCCTACGCATGGCTTTACTTTTAGACAATACTGAAGTTATTGACCTCCATTTAGGAAGCGTAGAAAACACTTCTACACAGTGTCACTAGGTTATATTATATGGCATTGAACCGCTATCATCAGTGCCTTTTGTTGTCGGTGTGCTTGCTGTTATAGTGGTCCTTTATGGCCATTTTATCTGGCCCATATGTGGGAAGGACAAGGCATGGGTTCTGCACTACCTGCATGAAAAAGCTGCATTATTGTGAAACATGCCTTGTTTCCCCTGGCCCGGTTCTCCTGCATCATTTTCTTTTTCCTGGCATTAGTAGTTGTTTTTGTATGCATTGCTTCCCATTTTTGCTTGCTATTCATAAAAGGGCAATTGCAATTTGCTAAATTCGTCTGCACTGCTTCTCAAGAAATTTTGTTGTGCTGTTGATATTCAGGTATTTATGTTGGAGGAAGCAAGGTGGTGCATTTTACACGAAAGAAAGAAATTGAAGGTTCAGACTCATCCGACTCAACCTCCATCCTGATCTCAGAGGCTCCATCAGAGTGTCCTACATTCCCTGACTGTGGATTTCAGCTGGCCGATAGTGGTGTTGTGCTCACTTGCTTGGACTGTTTTCTCCGCAACGGCTCCCTGTACTGCTTCGAGTATGGAGTGCCATCCACAGTTTTCCTTGCAAAGTTCCGTGGAGGAACCTGCACGATTGCCCAATCAGACCCTCCGGATGTTGTCGTCCACCGAGCAATGTACTTGCTTCAAAATGGGTTTGGAAACTACGACATATTTGAGAAGAATTGTGAGGACTTTGCTCTGTACTGCAAGACCGGGCTTCTCCCCGTTGACGAACCTGGCATTGGGACTAGTGGCCAAGCATCTTCTGCAATCGGTGTGCCATTGGCAGCTCTTTTCTCCACTCCTTTTAAGCTTTTGGCTGCTGGTCCGGTAGGAATGGCCACTGTCACAGCAGGGATGTATTGTGCTGGTAGATACATCACTGATATAGGAGTAAGGAAGGATGTAGCAAAAATTGAAGTGGAGAAGTTATCATCGCACCTTGGTTTTCGCCTTATCGAAGATGAAGAATCGATGAACAAGCAGTCAGGAAAAGCGAAGACCTTGCTCCCTATGAAAAGGAAGCGTGAAAGGTGACTGCTATGGTATAGTTTGGGAGGATGAACCTCTCTACCCTTCACCCACACTTGGTGCAGAATTGTGGATAGTTTGGAATAGGTATAAGCTATATATTGTAATAATAAAATTGGTATAGATTTGTGCCTGCAGAGGCTCTGATATTATAAGGTGCACACTTTGCATGGAGCATGATAAATTGAACTACCTTATACATCGGATATGTCATGAATCTCAAATAACTGAATCAATAAATCAGCTAGATTCTTTTGTCCGAAGATCAAATTATTTATACTTTGTTCCGTTACCATTTGCTATGTCATATTAATTATAACCGACATGCTAGCCATTTTATTTGCTGTTTATATCCTCTGCTGCAGTTAACTGTTACAGTGTTATTTACTGTTTTCAAAAATGATGGTCTCCAGACTCTGGAAAATCACTATTTCTGTAGTTACTCGAAAAGGCAAATTGCTTGCACTCTTATGTTCACCACGCATGAGCACATCATTTCTCCAGACTTGCATAATGACAACTTGTTCGGATTCTACCAGATGCTGTCACAGCCACAGCGAGGAAACTTCAGTACCTTTTTGCATGTGGAACAAGTTTTGTTAGCAACAGGAAGATGCTCATTGTTTCCTATGAAAATTACCTGCATCCGTAGCCTTTCCTTTGAACTTTATCTTTGTGTTCAACCTTTAATCATTGATCTGCTGGGCCTACCAGTATACCACCAATCTCTTTTCCTTCTTTTGCACTGATATCGATCAATAGGCATGGACACGTTGATTACTGAGATCATTGAACAAGAAAAGTTGCCAATGCTTAGACCATTGTTTCAGACTACAGATTAGTATTCAGGAAATGTGTCATCTGCAACTGAAGTGAGCCAGTTAATTTGTACTGGACTGTCACTGGTCCGTATGTTTCTGGAAGGTAAAACGTGAACAATTTTATACGTTTATACTGTACTATTGAGCATGGGATTTCAGTTGGGTATTGGCAAATGGTGTCTCCTCAAGCATGAATCATATGGTCTGTGTGTTATCTGTTGTTTCAGATTGGTGAAATTGATAGGGGTCTGAGAATCAAAACGAGTTTCAGAATTTGGAATGCAGCTGTCCTTTGACAGAGGGAATTAAATCCAAATCCTTTGGATCTTTTTCACATCTGAACTGGATTTTTTTAAAAAAAAAACATGGGACATGTCCATCGCATTCAAGTAGGCGGTAAAGCGTAATTTGACAGTGCGATAGGCTTGGAAGCTGGGCAACTTTGCCAGCTCAAAATTTTCGACCGGATGTGTGCTGATTGAAATGTTTTATTACATCTGGTTTCATTTATTTCGTTTTCTCCAGGCCCAATCCATGTGTTTGAAATCTGTCTCCGCAGGTCCGCATGGCCTCATTGCCTAAACCCGTTTCTGCAGCTCAGAAGTCAGAACGGCCCAAGTGACAAGACAAACTATGCAAAGCGGGCATCTGCCTAACCAATACCACTGCGTCATTGCGTTGCGTCTGCTGAAAGTGCTGATCAGGTTCGTTTTTATTTTATCTTGGGGGCTTTTTACTTGTTGACACGTCAGGTATGGTCGCATGGGACCTGATGCCTAATACGGAATTTCAGGTTCTGCGCTTTGACTCCAATTATTGAGGGAGACTGGCATCTCGCGTTTCTTGCAACTATCCATTCGCAGAGAAAACCAACCGTAGAGGTCCACGTCCACCAACACCTGCCTGCAAGAACAAAAACAGAACGGGATAGGAACAAGAATGACTTCAATGCCGTGGCTGTTTCCTGCACTCCTCTCCATCTGCATGGAAGACCATGGGCTCCATGTCTTGCTTCTGGCACCGGTGCTCTGACCTCTGAACGGCTGAAACTTCCATTAGTGTTCGTACCTTGTCAAGGTGGATTGATTTAGGTGAATTGATTCTCTGAAGCTTCTCAAGGTGGACACCATTTTTCCTTCCCTTTAGACGATGCGATGACTGAAGTGGATCAACTGCGAGTTCCGTCCACATTCTGTGCGCAGCAGCATCGTCAATTAGCGCTGATCCCTCTCTTTAAGAAAACAAAGCAAAAGTCGGTTAGTGCTGATGACACGAGGCACACGGCACACAAACATTCGCGCTTTTGTCTCAAAATATCCATGCGCATCCTGATCCTGATGGGTGGTTCCTTATGCGTGCAGGCTATCTTCTTCTTTGCGATATTTCCGTGAAGAGCATTATCATCACGAAGATTTCTACACCTTGTGTTGCGCCCGTGAGCGAGCAGGCGGCGGTGACGAGAACGTGCGGGATAAGATTCTCGCTTATCCCGCGTCGCGCGAGGGCGGGACGAGACGGCGATCGTGGATGGCGACGTGGGTGATCGGACGGAGGTCACCGGCCGAGCACAGCAGAGAGGAGAGGATATGCTGCTATGCCGCGCGAGTGCGACGCGCCCAACCCTGTCAGGTCGCGCCGCACGCGACCCGAGCGCGGTGCGGTGCGGTGACCACCCGATCGGTACCGGTCTGTCACGTTGCGCCGGCACGCGCCCCAACGGCACCGAACCCACCCGGTATATTATCCAGCCAGGTTTATCAGCGCCGCCCCCTGGTGCAAGGCGCAAGCTGCAACAGAACCGCACGGCACGGGCACCTGATCGATCGGTGGGAGTGGCGCGGCGATGGCCAACGGCGGGGACGCGGAGACCAACGGCGGCGGCGGAGGAGGAGGAGGAGGAGGCGCGAGGGGGAGGACGGGGTGCAGGAGCGTGCTGGTGACGGGCGGCGCGGGGTTCATCGGCACGCACACGGTGCTGCGGCTGCTGGAGCAGGGCTACGCCGTCACCGCCGTCGACAACTTCCACAACTCCGTCCCCGAGGCGCTCGACCGCGTCCGCCGCATCGCCGGGCCCGCCCTCTCCGCCCGCCTCGACTTCATCCTCGTACGCGCGCGCTTGCTTCCCCTTTTCCGCAACTGATTAGCCAGGGTTTCCCCATGCTCGCAACCTGTTCGATTCGATGTGCCTGTGCCTGGACTTGAGAGACGAGTTTGGTTTGATTTCAGGGGGATCTGCGGAACGTCGATGACCTGGAGAAGGTGTTCGCCGCCAAGAGGTGGGCACACTGATTCGACCAATCCTGCACTCCACCAGAGCACACCATTGTTTTCCCCGTTTGCCTGTGTCGACCAACGTGCGTGCCAACCGTGTTACTGGCTGCAGGTACGACGCCGTCATCCACTTCGCCGGGCTCAAGGCCGTGGGCGAGAGCGTGGCGCACCCCGACATGTACTACGAGAATAACCTCGTCGGCACCATCAACCTCTACAGGGCCATGAAGAGGCACGGGTGCAAGAACATGGTCTTCTCCTCGTCGGCCACCGTGTACGGCTGGCCGGAGGTGATCCCCTGCGTCGAGGGCGCCAAGCTGCAGGCCGCCAACCCCTACGGCAGAACCAAGGTAAAAAATGGAAAAAAAAAAACCAAGCACGACGCCGGCCGAACTGCCCAGTACCGCGTCGCCTCGTGGCTCACGTTCGCGTGACAAGGACGCGTAGCGGCTTTTGTCTCGTGTGCCAGTTCTGCTTGCGAGTCCTGTCCTGATGATGAGGGCCAACTCTGCTGTTCTCCGCGCAGCTTATCCTCGAGGACATGGCGCGGGACTACCACCGCGCGGACCCGGAGTGGAGCATCGTCCTGCTGCGCTACTTCAACCCCATCGGCGCCCACAGCTCCGGCGAGATCGGCGAGGACCCCAAGGGAATTCCCAACAACCTGCTGCCCTACCTCCAGCAGGTTGCTGTCGGCAGGCTGCCCGAGCTCAATGTCTACGGCCACGACTACCCCACCCGCGACGGCACCGCGGTGCGCGCCATTTCCATTCCAACTCCAGAGTTCGTCAGTGGCATTTCTTGAACGAATTGGCCGTAACATGTTGTTTTGATCGGTGGTGCCCCCACAGATCAGGGACTACATACACGTTGTCGACCTGGCCGACGGCCACATCGCGGCGCTGAACAAGCTCTTCGACACCCCTGACATCGGTGCGTTACTTGCTGGGCCACATGATGCATCCGGAAAGATCTGTGCACGCTAGCCGAGTTCCCCATCCTGTAACCATTCTTGAATTTTTCTTGGCAGGTTGTGTGGCCTACAATCTGGGCACAGGGCGTGGCACATCCGTGCTTGAGATGGTGCGGGCGTTCGAGAAGGCCTCCGGCAAGGTTCTATCTATGCATGACTGATGACTCATGGGTTTACTGATGATCTGAAAAGGGCTCGAAACTGACATTTGTGGCTACCAAACTGCAGAAGATTCCCACCAAGCTATGCCCAAGGAGGCCGGGCGATGCGACGGAGGTTTACGCGTCCACTGAAAAGGCTGAAAGGGAACTCGGCTGGAGGTAATTGTCATGAACAGCGCACCTCCTGTCCCCATTTTTTAATATTATTCGGTAAAAAATATCGAAAGAATTACTATACGTAATCTTCACTAATTAGTTATTCACGTGAAGCGTTGAGCACAATATCTAACGGGCTCTTATTCACTTGATGAACTGTTGAACGTGGTACGAAACTGAGAGCTGAATTTCATGTTGCAGAGCCCAATATGGAATAGAGGAAATGTGCAGGGACCAGTGGAACTGGGCCAAGAGGAACCCGTACGGCTACTGTGGCAATGCTGAAAATAAGTAGAGAGCGGCCGATTTATTAAAATTCTGGTGTGAAATGTCCACGGTTGTCTGAACCATATGAACGGAAGGTGTAATAACGAAGGCTTGAAATGAGACACCAATGTTTCACATGATATCTCTTAGGCATCTCCAACCCACAGACAGCGGTTGTCTACAAGTTTTAGGAATTTGTGACACGAGACAGTTAAATAGACGAACTATATAACCCACAGACAGAGTGCTGTCTATTTAATTGTTTAATGCTTTACATGCATTTTATGATCAACTATGAATAAAATTTTATATACAATTGTGTTGCTTGTTCATAGTGTAGGCCATTTTGAGCTAATACGGTATTAGATGGATACAAATTTGAGTATTGCATACATCAATAAACAATATAGAGAAGAGAAGAACACAAACCTTATCCCTTCATTCCTGTCAAAAGAAAGAAAAAAACCTTATCCCTTCACGTGCTCCTCTGGGACTCTGTTCGTTCTGTCTCCCCATTACTCATCTCTTGCGTTTCTTCTCGTCTGGGTGTGTTCGTTTTCAGAGTCTAAATTTTAGAATTGTCACATCAAAAGAATCTTATTATTTAAGAGTATTAAATAAAGTTTAATTATAAAATAAATTACAGGCTCCTAGACTAATTTACGAGACGAATCTAATGAGGTTAATTAAGTCATGATTAGAAGACGGTTACTGTAGCATCACTTTAGCAAAATATAGATTAATTAAGCTCATTAGATTCATCTCGAAAATTAGCACCAATCTGTCAATAGGGTTTTGTCATTAAATTGATCGAAATATTCATAAATAATAAGATTCTCTTCGAAGTGACAGTGTTAAATTTTAGAGGGAGGAAACGAACACACCCTACAGTAGCTCCAAATATTGCTCCGGTGTGTGGCGAGCGGAGCTAATCACGAGAGAGGAGCCAGGCTGGTTGCACGGTGCGAGGAACAGCAGCGGCGGCTAGACAAGCTGATGCCGCTGTTGGAGAAGCTAACGGGTCCCCTACGCTCGTTGCCAACAGCTCGTCGAGTCCCCTGCGCTCGCCTGCAGCGCCACCTCCACCCGCGCCTGGGTCTTGGCAAAATCTTCGTGCCCTACGCCTCGTATAGCCTCTCATGCGCCAGCTGCGGCCCGTCGCGGTGCTCCTCCGCATGCTTGCCGCGGGTGTAGACGGAGGCGGCAAAGGCGATGGCCAACGGATTGGGGCTGCTACGGCTGGAGCGGAGGCGGCAAAGGCGATGGCCAACGGATTGGGGCTGCTACGGCTGGAGCTGCTCGTCGGCGGAGCATATCGCTTGCGTTTGCTCCCGGCACACTCTTCGCTCGCGCGCCAAATTGAAAGCTGCTTTCGCAGCGGATCCCACGCTACCGTCGTCTCCTTGCCTAGCTGCGTACAACGCGTTGCGGACGCCGTCGCCTTCGCTCGGGCAACGAGCCGAATCCGTCGTCTCGCGAGACGACGGCTCGGCCGTCTCCAGACGGGCGGGAGGCGTTTTTTGCAAAAATCCCTTCATATAGACGGCATCATTATTGCCGTTGGAGATGCCCTTAAAGTATCTGGATTGCTATTAAAGTATTGGGATAATCGATTACAAGGACGCAACACTTGCCTAGAAATAATCACATGTACAATCTGCCTCCAATACAAAATTAGCAGCATACGCGACATCTCCATATTTTCATCGCTCTCGCGAAGATCTGAAGATCTTGAAAGGGCCACCAAATGCGAAGTGTCACAAATAGGTACAAGTCTTATCGTGCAGAGCTTCGCCTACACAAGCTTCTGATTCGTCATAATTAAATAACTAAATTAGGGTGAGCACATGTCCCAGTCAAGCTCCTCTGCTCCATCTACCATACAAACAACTAGATTCAACACACATTCGGCACTTTGTCTATACATTAGCTCACTCCCTCTCCTCCAATCCTCCTCATTCCTCTCATCCTCTCCTTCTTTCATGTGAGTCATTCTATATTTCTACTCATTCTTTTGTCTTATTCATTCGTGCAATGTGTTGTGTGGCTCTTTGGGGCTGTTTGGTTTTAGCCCATGCGTGTCCTGCCAAATCGTTGGCCGACCAAAATTTTGGTGATCAATTCAGCCACCATCATTTTGGCCAACTTTGGCATGAAAATGAACTAGCCCATTACATAGGCTCATTGGCTTGTTAAATTTTGACTGCAATCCAAAGACATGTACCCTACATGGTCAATGACCAATTTTTTGGTTTGACAGCCATTGGCTACAAATCAAACGTGCCCTTTGTCTTATTCATTTGTGGAATGTGTTGTGTTGCTAAACTCACCTGACTTAGGTTTTTCGATAGCATGTTGTCCATGTTGTTGGTCTTTCAATTGATTTCCACGCTGCAATTTGTGTGTAGGTTTACCTGTCCGTCTTCCTTTCTGCAGAGAAGCAACGAGGCCAACGACGTGAGGGCGTATTTGATCATTTCAGCCACGGAGGCAACGTTGGAAAACCAAACTCGCTGCCCTATAGCTCTATTTTGTTTTTTTGTGGTGTGATATTTATCAAGGTAGCAGATTCATCTCAACCAAATATTCTCAACATCGTAAAAAATTGTTGTAATTTACTCTCCTTTGTCTTGCCCTAAAACTCAAACCATCGCAGTCTAGAAAGTCTTATCGTGCGAGCTTCATCTACACAAGCTACCGATTCACCATAATTAAATAATTAAACAAGGGCGGGCACATGCCTCCCGGTCGAGCTCCTCCGATGTGTGGCTAAACTCACCCCGTATTTGGGCTTTTCGATAACCTGTTGTTCATATTGTTGGTCTTTCAATTGATTTCCACGCTGCAATTTGTGCGTAGGTTCGGTGACATTGGAACAATATCTACCCGTCTTCCTTCCTACGGAGCAGCAGCAGAGCCAACGACGTGAGTTGCGTATTTGATCATTTTTCTCTTACGTTTTCAGCCATAGAGGCAACATTGAAAAACTAAACTGTTGCCCTATAGCTCTATTTTGTTTTCTTTTGGTGTGGTATTTATCAAGATAGCAGATTCATCTCAACAACTGTTGTAATTTACTCTCTTTTACCTTGCTCCGAAACTCAAACCACCGTAGTCTAGCAAATCTAGTGCTCACTTCGTCTTCTATGCATTGTCCGAAGACTCAAACCACCATTTGTTTACCTGTGAGGGTTATGCTTGTTACCTCCGAAAACCATCTTAAGTTATACCTCCAATTAATGATGCCTTCGTTTTGCATAGAGATGACCCGTTTCGGGAAATCTGCGGAGAAGTTATGGAAGATCAACGTGGCCTTCATCGACCCTGTTCGTGTTCGTCCCGAGGCTCGCCATGCCGGCGAAGACATTCGTCGATCGCCGATGACGTGCATAGCACCGGTGGGCATGTACAAGACTATGAGCCTTATCCGGGCCTTCCTCGTCCCCATGTCGGCTAGCTCATCTTGCTTACCGGCATTGCCGGCTACACCGTTGGCAAGAGCCGCGGGATGAGCAAGGCGTGGAAGGGAGCCCTACAAGAGACCCTGTTCGTGGTCGTCGTCATGTCCATGACCTTCCTTGATCGGGCTGGGCTTGTGGGAGTACGCCTACGTCGTTCAAGCTAAGGCGATGTTATTTTGCTGCATATAGCTCATGTTAGAGGTGAGATTTTTGCTATTTTGCCCACGCAATCACGGGGCTTCGCTATTTTGCCCATGTCTCGATGGGCTTCGCTAAAATGCCCACGAAACCATTGCCTCAACCGGTATAATGCCCATGAGCTATTTTTCGGACGAAATTGCCCCTATCTTCTTCTTCCTCCCCAAATCTCACCCGGTCTCCATTGCCGGACCAAGCCGATGCTGCCCCGGCGCGAGCTCGTCCCGGCATGGCCCCGTGCGCACCTCGTCGTCGCGGCGGAGCCGCCACCAGCTCCCGCCGAGGCTGCCGTGCCACTCCGCGCACCCGCTCGTCGACCTCGAACAGCACCGCCCCGTCGCGGGTCCCGGCCGGACCCACCCGCGCTGTCTCCGGGGAAGTCGACGCGCAGCCGAGCTCCCGCCGAGGCTGCCACTCCCACGTCGCCGCCGTATCCTCCTGTGCCACGCGTCGCCGCTGCCGCGCCTCCCCGTCCTTCCTCATCCTTGGACCGGACCGCCTCCACCTCGGCGGCCTGATTCTCCCTGCTCCGTACGTGATGTGCGCGATCTCCTCGGCGACACGTGCCATCTCCTCGCGCGTGCGTTCGATGGCGTTCGCGAACTAGAGCCCCTCTTCCTTGACGGACGCCGGCTTCGTCCTCGCCGAATCTAGCTCGGCTTCCGTGGCAACCTTGAGCGTTGCGTCCTGCTCCTCCCGGTGTTGCGCGGTCGTTAGCGCTACGGACCGTTCGTCCTCGACGTCCGTGCTGCTCGTCGGATGTCGCGCTCTTCGGATTCGCCGCCGACCTCGGCGATCTCTCGCAACGACACGCTCTTGGATTGCCTCGTGCTTGACGCCGCTGCCGAGGGCACGCGAATCGGATTCAAAGCTCGTCATCATGCTCGGACGTTGGCGTCTCTTCCGCGTCCCGCTCGGCCCGGGCCACGGCCTCCGTGGCGGACTTGACCTCACGCTGCAGCTTGCGCAGCTCCCGCTTCACGCGCTCCAGCTTCGTGCCTCCCCGCCCATCCTCATCCTTGGACTAGACCGCCTCCACCTCCGTGCGCGGCGAGGTCGGAACTTCGCCGCCCATCTAGGCCGTCGCCTCCATGCGTGGCGAGGTCCTTGAGGTGCGGAGGGTGCAGGCCCATGGAGTGTGGGGAGGGCGATCATGGCAGCTAATGGGAGGAAGAAGGACGGAGGGGCAAGCTCGTCCTAAAGGGCATAATAGCAATGTGTGCAGCGGTTTTTGGGCGTTTTATCGAAGCCCAACGACAGCGGACATTTTACCGTAGCTCCACCGATTTTGTGGGCAAAATAGCAAAAATCTCGTTAGAGGTGGGTTGTATACCTGCTACGTTGTGGTTGCCATGCTTTGTATTTGTGGGTACATTCGGTTTGGATTTACCACGCTGTTCGAGGAGTAGCTAGTGTCGGCTTTAATTATCATGTAGCATCCAAGGTTAGGTTATGGATGTAGGCTCCTAATAGTCTGTGCCTTGGCTTTGACTATCTGATTCTTGGATGTAGTTCAGTACTAGTACGTATTATGTATTATAAATATTAATATTTTTTATATTTAATTAAAAGTTAAAAGCATTTGACTTCTCATGAAGTGATATGACACTTATGTTGGGACCCCGAGATCGAGTAGTAGATTGAAACTAGTGCATATAAATGGAGAATGTTTCCTTGTAACCATCGACCGTGCCGAATGAGGTACGCTTACCATATCAATGGTTATAGTCGTACATGTATGGAAGAGATTGATCTCCGTGATGGCGTGGCGGATTTGCATTTCAGACCAGGACTTGTTGTCTTTCCATTTGAGTCACTACCATCACTAACCTTTGTGCCCAATTTGTAAACCACTTTTCACATCCTTTAAGCTAAACACACATTTAGTATACTCCTTTAGTTCTCAAATTATTGACGAGTATTGATTTTTTCTCACTACGTTTGACCATTTGTCTTATTCAAAATATTTTTTCAATTTTAAATATATAAAATTTAAATTGTGTTACAACCTATTTTAATGATATAGCAAATCATAGTAAAAATATTATATATATATATGTATATATAGTTAAAATAAGTCAAACTAACTAGTGGAACATATATATACAAGATCCAAGCATCTAGTCTAGCTATTCAAATAATGTTTATTAGGCCTCCTTTGGAACAAAGGAATTGTGGAGGAAAAATGGAGCAATTGAATCTATAGGAAATAATCTTATGTGTATCCTTTGGATTGAAGGATTGCTTCATGAAAATTTTAGAGGATATGAAAGTTTCCTCCATACTCCCTCCATATCGAAATAGAAGTCGTTTTGGACAGTATTTAGAATACCAAGACGTCATTAAGTAGGGAGTATATTTCCCGTCATGCCCTTAATAAATAAAATGTTTGATGTGTCTCCTTCACCAACATGCTTTAGTCCTACTGGTCATCAGGGAGGACCCCAAACAATCAGATAGCGAGTTCGAGTTCCCATGTAGTGTTTTGTTTGATCTTTTTTTACGCTGATTTTTCATTGGTGGTACAACTCTTCGGCACTTGCGCGTGGAGTAAAAGCTTGCATTGGGAGCCAACGCATGGAGTAACTGCAGGGGCAAACTAGTCCAAATGAAGGGTGAAAAGCTCAAACGACATCTTTTGCTACCAACTACTCCTAAGGCTAAAACGACATCCTTTAGTCATATGGAGGGAGTATTTTGAAGGATTTCTAGCATGCGGTTCAACCTCATGTTAAATTCATTTAAAAGTTTCATGGAACGTGATCTCTCTCTTTGTTCCCTCTCACTCATGAACATATAACCTTAAAATTTTTGTGTTTTTTGCGACATATCCTAACAACTCTGTAGGAGCAATTTCTGCAGGCCTTTTTTTATTCCATAGCATTCAAAAGCATATGCAACTTCAATCCTACATTTTTTTATTCCTACATTTTGGGAATCATGCATTCCAAAGGAGCCTTAAATTGTCTGGCGAGAGAATCGACCAAACGTGCCTATCCTAATTCCACATTTATCCTTCATCGTTGATAGAAAATTGATTCCTACAACTCGTGAATTCATATCTGCTAATTATTCGGACTTCGACGATTTAATTTAACTTGTTTCCTCACAAGCCATTTTGCCTTGTGTTAGAATAATTTCTTAAGATTGTTCACATTGTTGAGAGAGATTACTCACAAACAAGAGGCAACATAATGCCAATGATGTATGCACATTCTACAAAACTATGCAAATTTAAGCGTGCCCGTGCTACTAAACACCATAAATAGTTGACCCATCTTAGTATTTTACGAAACATAAGGGTATACCCAATGGTGATTTCATTTTTATCAAATGATGTATTACCACAAATAATTTTGCTGACATGGTTTTAGCGTGTAACCCAAGTCTTGGGAAAATGAAAAATGGCAACAAAACAAGGTGCTAAAAAGTGGCATAAATCATATATTAAAAAAACATTGTTTTAGCATCATCTCATCACTTTAATAGTATGAGTACATCTCTAGATGCTGTCAAGTGGAGCACAATATAAACTTCGTTTTTAGGCGAGGCCATTTCTTATATTCCAATGGCACTCAAGCTACTCAAGCTCGGAATCCTTCTAGAATAAATAACTCCAGTCAACTACTTCCTCTGTTCTTTAATATAGAGTGTTTTTGACTTTCGGACATCTATTTTGACCATTCGTTTTATTCAAAATATTTGTAAAAATATTATCTTTTGTTATCATTTGTTTTATCACCATGTTTATTTTATGTATGACTTATTTGCTTTTATATTTTTATAATTTTTTGAATAAGACGAATGATTAAAGTTAATGTCTTCTAGTCAACAATGCCTTATATTAAAGGACATAGATAGTATTCGGTTAGTACTCGCTCCGTCCCATTGAAAGTGTCGCTATGATATCCGTGCTAGTCAAACTTTTTAAACATTGATTAGATTTGTAGAAAAATATTAGTAATATTTGTATATCTAAATAAGTTAATTATGAAAATAGATTCAATTATCTATCTAATGATACTAATTATATTAAATAAATATTTATAATTTTTCATATATTTTTTATCAAAGTTAAAAAAGTTTGATTTTTTGAAAGCGAGAACGATATTTTCAATGGGACAGAGGTAGTACATGTTATCCATCACACCACCCTCTTCGAATTTGCCAAGGAGACCAGGGAGAGGAAAGAAGCGTTTTTTTTTTTTAAATTTGTGAACATAATCTATTCTTGGCAATGTGCAAAAAATAGAACATAATAGTATGCCTTATTTAAACGGTTGCACCATCCTCTCATACAGTGATACACATGATTCTTATTGTAAGCTGGTTGCGCTACAATATTTTTTGTGTCGACCAAATCATTGATGTAATTTAATGTTGCATAGGCTAATTACAAATTTCGTCAGCTGATTTTAGTGAAAATCGTTATGGTTGCATGCTGGAAACCTTTTGTGCCAAATAAATAATATTTAATGTCCGGTTGAGATCTTTGAGACATTGGAAGCAGTTCTCCAAAGATGAATTCTCTTTACTTAAGCTTACTTTTTTTTTTTTGCAAGGCTTTACTTAAGCTTACAACGAAACCATATGTAAAATAGCCTCTCTGAGAATCAAAATAATGTTGTTCAATGTTGGTTTAGAAGTGGAAATATCCACTGTATAGCATCCTCATATTTGGAGTGAAATATTCTTATCTAGATATAACTAGTGGTGAATACATTTATGGTTAAAGCTACGGACAGATATAACAAAATTATGTCCTCCTGTCTTGACTTTTTAATTGGAGTACAATCGAAATCTTAAAAGGATTTCAGTGGTTGGCCAAAAGTGTATGCAGAAAGGCATCCCTAGTACTTCAGTCTCTCTGCTGATTTTTCGCAACTTCTTGTGTGACTTTAATCATTACTTCGTCTACCATCCTGTAAGAGCAATATTATGCGAGATCTTTTGGAAAGAAAAATTAAGTGTGCGATATAGTTTTCATGTCACCTGACTGTTTCGTCTAGAACGGCACTCTAATTCTAAAAAGTCGGTTGCACGTCGTAGAAAGTGGGTTCTGAACAGAGAGACATATTGATGCAGAAAGAAATGAAAAAAAAGATATAGTAGTAAAGAGAAAAAATCTTATCGCACCCAGAGGTCCGTGGCCCGACGGTCGACACGTGTCTTGTCCACCCTGGCCCATCCCCGCGCCTACCTGAACCTTCCAGAAGGAAGCACCGCGAAAAAAGTCTCGGAACCTTCCCGCCCTTCCTCCGCCCACCACGACGCCTCAGTCCCACAGAAAAACAATATCCTATGTCCTATCCAATCGCCACCACCCACGTGACGACGGGGCTTCATCGGACGGCTGAGGACTGCGCCGCAGGAAGATATCAGAGCGACCTGGCCCACGTGTACGAGCGGTTTTTGTCGCAGTCCGGTTCACACGCCGGATCGGGTTTTTTCTCTCGTGCTCCTGTCTCGGTTTTTCTCCCCTCCGTTCCATTCCTGTCCTCCTCTTCCCCCGTTGGAGTATCGTATAAAATTTCCTAATCCGCAAGCGAAGCTTCCAGAAGCCTTCACACCTTCCGTACCTTCCGCCCACCGCGACGCGGTACCTGCCGCATCTGGAAGCGACTTCCCAGATCTGGCGGCGGCCAGATGGCCGACCAGCAGGGCGCCGCCGCCGGAGATGCAGCGTCCGGGGAGCCCCCACCTGCGTCGGCGCCTGTCCCGGCGCCTGCGGAGGCGGCGGGGCAGAGGACGCTGCCGACGCCGTTCCTGACGAAGACGTACCAGCTGGTGGACGACCCGGCGGTGGACGACGTGATCTCGTGGAACGAGGACGGGTCGACGTTCGTGGTGTGGCGGCCGGCGGAGTTCGCGCGGGACCTCCTCCCCAAATACTTCAAGCACAACAACTTCTCCAGCTTCGTGCGGCAGCTCAACACCTACGTACGTTACGTGCTCCTTCCTTGCTCCTCGGTCGGGTTGGGGATGATTGATTGGGCTTGCTTGGTCTGCAGCGTCATGGCGGTGATGTCGCTTGTGTTTGCTTGGTTGTGACGTAGGGATTTAGGAAGATCGTCCCGGACCGTTGGGAGTTTGCCAACGACTGTTTCCGCCGAGGGGAGAAACGGTTGCTCTGTGACATACACCGCCGGAAAGTAGCGCCAGCGCCGGCTGGGGTTGGCTGCCGCGGCCGCGGCCGCGGCGTCCGGCGCGGTCACGGTAGCCGCGGCTCCGATTCCGTTGGCGCTGCCGGTGGGGCTCCCGGGCTCGCCGGGGCTCTCCTCCGACGAGCAGGTCCTGTCGTCCAATTCCGGGTCCGCGGAGGACCACCAGCACGCGCCGTCGGGCTCCGGCGGCGGCGCCAGCGGGTCCGCGTCCGGCGACATGGGCGAGGAGAACGAGCGCCTCCGCCGCGAGAACGTGCGGCTGACCCGTGAGCTCGGGCAGATGAAGAAGCTCTGCAACAACATCCTCCTCCTCATGTCCAAGTACGCCGCGTCCCAGCAGCTCGACGCCACCGCAGCGCTGTCCTCCGTGGTCAACAACAACTCGGGCGAGTCATCGGAGGCCCTGCCCCCGCCGCCGCCGCTCCCGCCGGCGTTGCTCGAGCTTATGCCCTCGTGTCCGGCCGCTCTGGCGACTGCGGCAGCCGGCCTTGCCGGCGGGGTGGGGCCCGATGCGGCCGCGAAGTTGTTCGGTGTTTCCATCGGGTCAAAGCGGATGCGCGACGAGTCCGGCGGCGACGGCGAGGAGCCGGCGGACCACAGCGGCGGCGGAGGCGGGGAGGTGAAGCCTGAGGTGTCGGATCCGAATCAGCATCCAAGCAGAAGCAGCAAGGAGCCTTCGCCGTCGTCGACGTCGCCATCGGCGGACCAGCACCGCTGGCCCATATACCGGCCCACGCCCGTGTACCACTCGACGCGAGCCTGCAACGGACGGGACCCGGGGCCCGCCGGGTCCGACCAGGACGGGTCCAGCTCCAGGTGAGTCGGCCCGCCCAGCCTGTAGAACCTTCTAGTAAGTACTCTGTACCAATTAATTAATCAAGTCACCATATTAAAATATGAGCGACTAATTATCATCATTGCTAGAGACATAATAATAGTAGAATTTTTGGTTTTCTTGCTTGCTAATTGGGAATTTGCCGAATTTCCTCTCAGCTGCTGCTGCTGTTGTAATCTGTACGTTGATTCCTTGTTGTAATCTGTACGTTGATTCCTGATGCTTGTGTATAAAAATCCATCAGGACAGGAGTCGGACACCATGTACTTATGCCCTGTGGGCTACGGAAATGAGAAGTGCATTTCCGGGATGCTTCTGTATTGATCAATTATTTCATCTGAAAAGTGTTCACTGCAACATTCTGGTGGTTTTGCGCGTGCTGATTAGTATTCCGTTGCGATCGCAAGTAGTAGTACCAAGTTACGAGTCATTTGCGTGGTGATTCTAGAAATCGAATCGGTTGTTCACCAAATTTTTGTTATTCAGTGTGCCACACCGGCTTGGCTTTTGTTGTTCAGAACTTCAGATAAGGACCTGCTGTTATGCGTCAATTCATTAATCGTTTTATCTCAGGGACCCCGCAAATGAACACGTCATTGCCAACTAGAAGGCGTGCCTTCGTTCGCGATCTCTTGGAGTGAGGTTTGGCTGTGCCGTGGGGTTAGATTGGGACGCGCCATCCAATCGTTCCATCTCAGGCGAAATGCGTTCGCCTTTCTCTACTGTTCCTCCTCGTTTTGCATGGCCAGCTGGTCCCCACGTTTGGAATCATCGAAAGCCCCTGCTAATTTGTTCCTTTCCAGTCATCGTCGAGGAGATGAATCTGTGGACAAGTAAAGCTGTCCTGGTGCCGTCGCTGATTAGAATATCACGTGAACGGAATTGATGTTAAATTGGTTTCAGACTGACTGCACACCTCCCCGGCTGCCTCCCCCAGCGCCGCCGCGCGCACCTCCCCGCGGCCCTTCTTCCTCCCCCGCTCCGCTGCCTCCCCAGGCGCACGTGCCGCCGCCCGTCACCCCCGCTCCGCCGCCTCACCCTACGCACAGGCCGCCGTCGGGCCCGCCTCGTCCTCTCCTCCCCGCGCACAGGCCGCCGCCGGGCCCGCCGGATCTAGGGCGGCGACGGCGGGCATGGTGGTGGATCCGGCCCGGGCCTCCATCCTCCGCCCCGCCCCGCCTCCCCGGCTGCCCCACCTCGCCTTCCGGTCCGGCTCCTCCCCGCCCGCCTCCCCGGCTGCCCCACCTCGCTCGCCGGCCGGCTCCTCCCGCCCCGCCTCCCGGCTGCCCCACCTCGCCTTCGGTCCGGCTCCTCCCGCCCCGCCTCCCCGGCTGCCCCACCTCGCTCGCCGGCCCGGCTCCTCCCCGCCCGCCTCCCCGGCTGCCATGGCGGGCGCAAGATCCGCAGGCGCCGCCCGGCCGGATCCGCGCCGGGCCCGCCTCACTCGGCCGCCGCACATCCTCCTCTCGACCGGATCCGCATCGGGCTCGCCCGCCTCCGCCGCCCTCATGGCGCGAAGAGCAGAGAAGCACGGGGCCCACGCCACGTCGGGCGTGTCCCGGACGTTCCGTACCACGCTCTATATGACGGGTGGGAGCGCATCCGAGAGGGTACCGGACGCCTCCCAGTACTCCGGTGCAGAGGATTATGTACTACGTGGATCCTTCAGTACCGGGTATCGGATGGGGAAAATGGAGAGGGAGAGGGAGAGAAAAGGAAGAGAAAAAGGGAGGAAAGGAGAGAAAAAAGAAAAGAAAAGGGAAAGATAGAAAAAAAAGAAGAGGAGAGATGAAAAGATGGTAGTTGGAGATGTTGAATAAAATATTGGGTAGTTGATATAAAGGATGGATATAGAGTACGAACGGGCTGCAGAAACCGAATATAGAAGAGGAAATTTTGCTGACCGGGACGAAATATTACTTTTAGAGGATGAGTTTAGAGTACCACGAGTGCGGATAGTCTCATTCTCGGGGATTGCTGTTTAGGTTGAGCATAGCGTACATCAGTACTTGCGAGACCGTGTGTCAAATCTTGCATTTGCGTGCTCACTGTCCGACCAAAACCCACGTTAATCACATAGATTCCGTTCATTCCGATGCACCAAACGCTAATATAACTCTTGATGTTAACTGTTGTTACTTTTTTTTGAACTTAGTGTTAACTGTTGTTACTCCTAATAAAGCTGGAATGTATTTTCCTGGATGGTGTCCGGTTAATGCCCATAGCAACTTCCAATCCAAAGAGTTGGCCGCACGTTACCATGCGTGCGCCGGTGGTCGCGTCATTGCTTTATGCGGCTAGCTAGGTAGATATCCGGTATCACTACAATAGTACTAGCCTATACGGATGTCACATTTCTCAGGGTGCCTCATGGAAACCGCGCGTTCAGCTTTGCGCGTTCACCAAATTCGTGAAACAAGCCGCAGAGGCGCATAGACACGCTTGTAGTAACCAGGACCGGCAATGCAATTTCTGGAAATGGTGGAATTCAAGAGCATATCTGTGGGAGCCGGAAACTTCCACATTCCATCTTTGGCATCTGCGTGCCCTACGACGCTAGGACTACGAACAATTAGCATTCCCCAAAAGTGCAACACGCACGACCCTGGTAGCTTCTCGCCTTGGCCGGAATACCATTTTGGGCATAACTTTTACCCATATCGTTTGACCGAACACAGATTTGTTTCGCCTTCAAAACACCACGCGCTGTTGACGAACCTTCCCAGCGATCGCCTCAGAACCAGAGTAAGCCATCACGTGTTTCTTTATGCCGCTAGGAAGATAACCGGATATGACTATATACTTACAACACGCACGACCCTGGTAGCTTCTCGCCTTGGCCGGAATACCATTTTGGGCATAACTTTTACCCATATCGTTTGACCGAACACAGATTTGTTTCGCCTTCAAAACACCACGCGCTGTTGACGAACCTTCCCAGCGATCGCCTCAGAACCAGAGTAAGCCATCACGTGTTTCTTTATGCCGCTAGGAAGATAACCGGATATGACTATATACTTACCAGGGTTGGAATTCATCAAACGTTTTTGCGCGTTCGCTAATGTTTTGTGAAACAAGCCGCAGAGACGGTTGTCACTGGCAACGCCATTTCAGGAAATGGGGAATTCAAGAGCACTTCATACCAAATCTATGAGAATGAAGGGCTCCCCTCGAAACTTCCTGCATTCCATCTTTGGGACTTCCGTGCCCAAACAACGCACACATTCCCCATAAGTGCAAAACATTTGCGTGCCCCTGGTCACGACGCGTTGGATGGCCCTGATAAGTTTTACGGATAATATCTTATGACCGAATAAATATTTACGATTCCAATTTGAGCTTTGATGGACATGAAGGAACCTCATCGGAAAGGCCAGGGCCGCTGCTCCTGTGAACGGCATGGGATCGACTCGTAGTAGAGTCGTACACGGCCGCGTCGGCTGCTATAAGTAGCAGCTCATGAGACACGATCTCCTCTCCATCGTCCATTGTGCATCCTCTTCTGCGGCGCATACCAAACCGCCTAGGTTTTCTCTTCCGTCCAATCCCCGTTGTTGTTCGACTTCGATCGACGCCGCATAGGTAGCTAGCCATGGCGGTCAAGGGGATGACGACGACGCTGCTGCCGCCGACCACCACGAGCCTCGAGGTGACCGTGGTCTCGGGCGAGTCCGTGCGCCTCCGCTCCGGCCGCAAGCTCGGCCGCGGCGCCTACGCCGTGGTGCAGACTGCGTCGTCCTCCGCCGTGACCCACGTCGACGAGGACGGCGACTGCGGCGGCTACCCGTTCTGGGACGAGCCCGTGCGCGTCGATCTCCCGGCCGGCGCGCGCGCGATCGACGTCGAGATCTGCCGCAGCAACGGCGGCGGCGGGCGCGGGCGCGGCGAGTCGGTGGCGGCGGCGCGCGTGCCCGTCGAGGACTTCTCCGTCGGCCCGCCCGGCCACCTGCATTGCCTCAGCTACCGGCTCCACGACACCGGCGGGATGCGCGGCCGCAACGGCATCGTCAACATCACCGTCAAGAGGATCGGCGGCGAGGGCGGCAAGGCGCCCAAGGCCGAGGCCTCCTGCTCCTCCTCCATTCCGGCGCCTACCATGGGGAAGGTCGTGGACGGCGCTGGCGCGAGCGGGAGCGGTTCGTGCTGCGCTGTTGGAGATCCGGCGGCTGGCGTGGTGATCGGGTACCCCGTCGGTATCGATTTCTCTGGGGCCGGGCACGCCGGCGGCAAGGGCGGTGTGTAGATCAGCGCGGTTGGTTTCAGGGTGGCAATGTCTGTGCCTGATCTTGCAGTAGGATCAACTTGTGGTGCGATAGATGAAATCACTCGCTAATTTCCAGGATCGTGTTTAATTTGTTTTTTTATACAGATTACTGATTAGATAGATGATCCAATCAATCAGGTGAAAGATGAACAGGTCCATGTTAAACATTGTTTTTTTCTGACTGCTCCGGTTTGCGTTTTCCGGTTTTAATAATACGTTTCTGACTCAAGTACGCTCGGGAAATCACTGTTCTCATGGGCCGTTTGGCTTTGGACGTCTGGGCCTGTTGCGCTGGCCTGTGATTTTGCTTCTCCGACTTTACTGGACTTGGACCGATGCTCTGTTGACTGTTCCCGCGTTCAGCCTCGTGCAGTGCATTGACCCGTTGTGACCAGTGAGTCAGTGACCAAGGATGGTAAATTAACAGGTCTTTTCGGACAATCAAAATCAGACAGTTCAACCGGCTGGTGGACCACCTTCCTTCCACGGAAATCAATACACTGAAATCCATCCCCGATTCAATCCTCATTGCTCAGATGCAAGCGCTCGTCCAGATCAGAAATTCATGGTAGCTGAAATTCACAAACGTTGAACGGAAGAAACTCGAAACAACCTGCCCTAGAGGATCTCATGCTTGCTTGCACTACACGTATTAGTATTTTTTATGCACTCCACGTAGCATGCATGCAGATAAAAGTAAAGGCATGCCTACTCCGGATTGGAACTCACACCATCTCTCGCAGATTAGTGACCCCTATCGCTACAACTTGCGCATCGCAACTGTGCGTGCCTTAACCCTTAGCGGCTGTTCGTTTTCTTTAACATGCTAAAGTTTTAAGGCAAAAGTTTAGTGTCTCTTTTGAGGTTAAAGTTTAGCTCCTCTTTTACCTCACTTTTTAGCTTTAAGGACTAAACTTTAGCCCCTTTTAGTCTACATATTCGTTTCCTTGAGACTAAACTTTTGTCCCCTTTAACCTCTTTAACCTTTTTAGCCCATGAAACGAACACCCTTAGTCATCTCGAGACCTGATGACCCATTTGACTCGTCGACGATGATCCTCTGACCGGCTGCCGCGCGCGGCGCTTTTGCCCTGTTTCGGCAAAGGGGTTTAATGACGACTCCCCGCACTCCAAGAAGTGCAATCAAGGTAGCTGCCCTATGGCCATCGAAAGCGGACATTCATGGCCTCAGCTGATGGACTGATAAGTTGCACCATTAACTAGGCCTGCATGCATAGGCCTTTGCTTTCAGCGTCAGTAAAGAGTCTCGCCTCAACACCAACGACAAACTCCCTGAATGCCTATGGTAATGGACTAATGGTGGTGTTATTGATAGCATTCCAGAGGCTTCGGACGAGGAGGAGGAACAGGGCAATTGGCCTTTACTCAGTGCAAATTGCATCACAGGGATCTCGGCAAAACAAATGGAACTGGACGATGAATATGATTTCCTCTCGTCTTCTCCTCGTCGCGACGTCGACCCTGCTCAACGCTCCGCGTGTCCCGCCGCTGTATTTTCAATCTGATTGCTTCGAAGCCTTCATTTCAATCCATGGCAGCATATATAACACCAGGTGGCAGGTGGCAGTCGCACACTCCAGCTGCTTCGTGTCCTGAAAGCAATAAGCTCGGGCTATGTTGACGGAGACGGAGATGATATGACTCTAATAGCCCGTAAAATAAGACCACCAAATAAGCAGTCTATCATTGCAACCCATACTTTAGAGTCAAACATGTGGGTCGATCCATTTATAAATTTATTCTTCCATAATAGTTATTGCGTATATGTAGACGTCGGAAGCTGCTCGACCGATTACATCATTATGCTATGACAGGACCATCGGTCGTGTTCAACGTAGAATTGATAAATGACAGTGAAGTTCAATCGGTTTCCAGGAGTAGTACTACTGTAGATGTTTGCAGTGAACATTACTACAAGCGTCTCAGGCCCAAATGAACTGAGCTCCACTATTTGCGAAGCTGTTGATGGTAGTTTGGTGCCCGGTCCCGGTCGTACGGCTTAAGTTACTACACTGCTTCAGTTCAGAAGTCTGACTGAAAATTTTTCCTCATCGCTAGTCACATAGCACATGCGCGGCATCATCATGTGTTGTACCAGTCCATATATTCCGCGCGCACATACGAGAGCAGCATCGTCTAGCAGTTTCCATCAGATTAGGGAACCACAATAATTGAATCAATATAATCATTATTATACGTGACACATTTATTTCTCTTCATAAATTTAGCATACACGCGCTTTGTCATAAACTTGGATTGAGCCATCTTGGTTTTGGGCTTTCTTCATAGCTGACAATTGATCAGCGACGTACGTACTTGCAAAAAATATTGTGAAGCGGGGGTCATCTCGGTAGAAAATAGTGATGTACTCCTTGCAAATTAGTGCGCGCAGTGGCGAAAGGTAGTACAGCCAGAGAAACGTTATTAGTAATTGAATTACACATGCACGAATTAATTAAACGCCATATCTCACTATCAAAAGGGAATAACGAACAAGAGAACATAATAAAGTGGGGATCCTCCTTCATACGAATGAATCAACCAGGGCAGAAAAAGGAAAGGTTGAAAGCAGTTTGATACTGTATCCGTAAGGGCGTCGTTTCCAAATGGAAATGGGTACTGGTTTTATTAGGCCTGGCCGTATTGACATTGCAGACGGTCGATACGGTACAGCACGAGCCGTGGCAGCTGGAAATGGGAAATTTGGTGCCGTAAATGACGCTTTTTCGCACCCTTAATTTAGCTATGATGATGGCAGCACTAGTGACGCCTCGTGCACGCATGTGTATACGTACCTCTGCGTCGATCACCAGCACGAAGAATGAACAACGTGTCCATCTCGTTGCCCCGTATCCGCGCGATATACTACATCTTTGCGTCGCCTCGACTTAGCTGAACCCCACAGCGGGCACGGCCCAGGCCCAGCTCTCTCGTGTCCGTGCGCTGGCGGGTTCGGCACGGCGCACCACCGCGAAGGCGTCGTTGGGTGGGGGCCGTGCTGCCCGTACCCCTGCCTGCTGCTGGCATTTACTCCCCACCTCCACGCCACCACTTGGCCAGCCAAGCCTCCCTTCTCGCGAACCGCCTGCCTGCCTCCCCGGCCGGACGTCGCACCAGAAAGATCCCGCCCCACACAGCGCGCCGCCTGCTCATTTACGACCGCTCCGTTCTTCCTCCTCCTCTTCCGTCCCTGCCCTTGGCCGTTCCCGATTCTCCCAGCGCCGAGCGGAGGGCAGCCCGGCCATTTCGCCACGCACGGGAACGGGAAGGGGGCGGGGGACCGTACGGCGGCGTTCCGGGGCGCGTCCGGCTCAAAGCCAGCCCAGCACCACCGCGAAGCCCGCCCGTGAGAGGCGAGAATCGGCGAGTCCGGCCGACCGCTCGTGCAGCCCCTGCTCTCAGCCACACATCCGCTAAAAGATTCTCACTCTTTAACGCCTTTGATTGACGGTAGCAAACGGCTGGATCCATGCCTTCTCTTCACGTGAACTTAATTTGGTTTTAATACTCTTGTGTGCGTGTGTCAGGGTGTGTGCTTTTGCTCGTGTATTAACATGCCTCAAGGTACTACATCACACAATAAAGATTCATAAAAATATTCAACCCCTAACAATGATCATTATTGTATGTTATAATATATAATTAAAGTTATACTGTTGCTGTCTTTGTACTTTATTTTTTTTATATTTCGGCCAACGATACGACGATCATCTAAAAATAGACCACTATATGTTATATGTTATATAGAGTGACAGTACATGTTATACTGTCACTGTCTTTGTACTTCCTTTTTTCATATTTTCGTCACAAAGCTGCGATCATTTAGAAGTTGATTGTTATCTTATAGTGAGTGACCTTATTTTGTTGATCCATATTATTTATTTATTTATTTATTATTATTTAATAAAATATTTTGAAACATAGACAAATGGGTCTAGTTTTGAAGATTTCATCGTGAAGAATAAAATGGTGCAATCAGTTTATAATTTTGTCAATCTATTTAAGAATTATGACTATTTCTTTAGATGACAAAGTTAGGTACCAAAGAAATCAAAGATGGTCCCTTTGACTGGATGATTGCTGGATGCTTTCTCCGTTGGAGACGCCGTCACTTTATGGAGACACGTGTTGAATTCCCAGGGGATTGTACGTAAGGGCACCCGGAGAAAACTCGCGTTGCCGTGAGAGGTCCGCGTCACGTTCGGTTCCTTGGCTTTCTCCCATCCCTTCCTTCGGTCCAATCCAAACCCGGCTTCCCCCTGCCCTGCCGTGCCACCAGCGCCCCTTTTCCTCCCCGTGCACCTGTTTTTTCTCCGCCTCCCGCACAGCAAGGCTGACAGCGAGCGGCACGAGTCTACCAGTCCTTCTCGTTTCATTTTCCTTACCATTTCTTCTTCTTATATAGGAGTAGAGTAGAAGATGCACATATATATATATATATATATAGATATATAGAGAAAAAAAGGGAATGGGCGCGTCGCTGTTGTACTTGCGCTCGATCGTCTACACGGACGGGGGCGATGGTCCCGTGCCCACGCCACGACCATTTTGCTTGCCAGATCTGTGGCGGTGTGAAAGTAAACAATTGAGCTGCCGCCGATGTTCTTCATCCGCCGGCGTGGGGCCCCGCCCGTTTGACTCCGGCCTCCGTGTGCGGGTCAGCCCCACTTGATTTTCTGCTCCACGTCTGTTGGCTTCCCCCATTTTCAGCTTCCTTCCCCCGTCCTCACCTCCCGGAAAAAACACAGTGACGCCAACCAACAGCGGCGCGTTTTATCTGCCTCCTCGACTCTCCACATGTGCACCTTTATCTTCCTCTCTTATAGCCAGCCATAGCCGGCCGGCCTTCCTTCCTCTCTCGACCTCCTCCTCCTCCCTCCTTTTCTCCTTCACTACCCTTCGTCGTTCGCCGGGGCAAGGGGCACATGCCGCGGTGGAGCTCATTTGAGGGATAGTATATAGTCGGATTACAGGGTGGGGTCGCCATCGCCGCCGTTAGGACGACGACGGCGGCGGCGGAGTTTGGTGTTGTCGTCTTGGCCTTCCTTTCCGTGTTCGGCTCCATGATTCCCTTCCATATTTGCGCCTGCAATACCGTGGACATATTTTAATGCACGCCTCCGGTCTCGTTCCATAAACAACTCCTGATTTAATCCTTGGGATCTGGGGGAACCCGCGGGGTTTGGTAGGATCGCGCGCGCCCGGGCAGCAACGAGAGATCTTTTTTTTTTGCCGGGAGTGGAGGAGGAAGTGGTTCCTGATGAGCTTCGGTGGCATGTTCGACGGCGCCGGCTCCGGCGTGTTCTCCTACGACGCCGGCGGTGGGGGATGCACAACCCCGGCCGCCTCATGCCCTCGCCGCCCATCCCGAAACCCGGCGGCGGGTTCGCCTCGCCCGGCCTCTCCCTCGGCCTGGTAGGCCGCTGATGAGCTCACTTGCCCCGTCCGATCCTTTGGTATTTCTTGTGTGCTCACTGCTGATGATTCATTTTTTTGTTTCAGCAAACGAACATGGACGGAGGGCAGCTCGGAGACGTGAGCCGGCTGGCCCTGATGGGGAGCGGCGGCAGCGGGAGCGTCGGCGACGGGGACTCGCTGGGCCGCGGCCGGGAGGACGAGAATGACAGCCGGTCCGGGAGCGACAACCTGGAGGGCGCCTCCGGTGACGAGCTCGACCCGGAGAACAGCAACCCGCGCAAGAAGAAGAAGCGTTACCACCGCCACACACCGCAGCAAATCCAGGAGCTCGAAGCGTAAGCCTGTTTGGTAAAATTCGAGTTCTGCTCATCAGACCGGCTAGTAGTAATTAATCTTGCATCCGCTACCCGGCCGGTTGCAGTGTGTTCAAGGAGTGCCCGCACCCGGACGAGAAGCAACGGATGGAGCTGAGCAAGCGGCTGAACCTGGAGAGCCGGCAGGTGAAGTTCTGGTTCCAGAACCGGCGCACGCAGATGAAGGTCCGTTTCAATCCATGGAGGCATGGACATAGCATGCACGTGTGCTAGCTAGTAGCTGATGATGTTTGTCGCTGAACGACTCGCAGACGCAGATCGAGCGGCACGAGAACGCGCTTCTTCGTCAGGAGAACGACAAGCTGCGCGCGGACAACATGACGATCCGCGAGGCGATGCGCAACCCCATCTGCGCCAACTGCGGCGGCGCGGCGGTGCTCGGGGAGGTGTCCCTGGAGGAGCAGCACCTCCGCATCGAGAACGCGCGGCTCAAGGACGAGCTGGACCGCGTGTGCGCGCTGGCCGGCAAGTTCCTGGGCCGGCCCGTCTCGTCCGGCAGCCCGGTGTCGTCGTCGCTGCACTCGGGCCTGGAGCTCGGCGTCGGCTCCACCAACGGCTTCGGCGGGCCCTCGGCGCTGTCGCCCATCATACCCGACCTGCTGGCCCTGCCCGGGCCCGTGGGCTCGTCGTCGGCCCTGCGCCTGCCCGCGGGCATCGAGATGCCCGCGGCGGAAGGCGTGGACCGCGGGGTGCTGCTGGAGCTCGGGCTCGCCGCCATGGAGGAGCTCGTGAAGCTGTCGCAGATGGACGAGCCGCTCTGGCTGCCGGCCGGCGCGGGCTTCGAGACGCTCAACTTTGACGAGTACCACCGCGCGTTCGCCCGGGTGCTCGGGCCCAGCCCCGCCGGGTTCGTCTCCGAGGCCACCCGCGAGGCCGGCATCGCCATCACCAGCAGTGTCGACCTCGTCGACAGCCTCATGGACGCGGTAAGATGTTCACTTCGTGCTCTTTAATTTCCCGGCCGTCACGTTGTTTGTCAAAAGTTACAAACCACCAATATAATGCGCAGTCCCGGTGGTCGGAGATGTTCCCGTGCGTCGTGGCGAGGGCGAGCACGACCGACATCATCTCGAGCGGCATGGGCGGCACGCGCAGCGGGTCCATCCAGCTGGTGAGTTTGCACTCCATTCCGCAACGCAATGCCATGGACGTCCTTTGCTTTCGTTGCGTGACGAGTGACGGCTTGGAACGCACGCAGATGCACGCGGAGCTGCAGGTGCTGTCGCCGCTGGTGCCGATCCGGGAGGTGCTGTTCCTGCGCTTCTGCAAGCAGCACGCGGAGGGGCTGTGGGCCGTGGTCGACGTCTCCGTGGACTCCGTGCTCCGCCCCGACGGCAGCCACCAGAACGGCGGCGCGGCAGGGTACATGGGCTGCCGCCTCCTCCCCTCCGGCTGCATCGTGCAGGACATGAACAACGGATACTCCAAGGTGCGTACCCGTCCGTCCGTCCGTCCGTCCGTCGTAACCACCGCCACCACCAGCTCACCCCATGGCCGCGCTCGGTAATGGCTCACCCGATTTGAAGGCCCGGCCTTAACTCCGTCCGCACGGCATGTGGCGGCCACAGTGCGCGCGCATTTAGGGCGCGCACAGCACAGCACAGCGCAGTATTTTATGCTCCTGCGCGTGTGCGTGTGCGCCGTACGTGAATCCAAGGCTCCTGCCATGGCGCGGCGCCCGATGCGCGCAGGTCAATGCGAGGGCGCCTGCGCGCGCTGAAGACGTGCGAGTGAGTCCAAGGCTCCTGCCATGGCGTGCCGCTTGCGACGACGACTCGGTGCTCTGAGCTCTGACGCGCGGCGAGCTTGACTTGTAGCTGTAGCTGGGGGCACCTAGCCCAATTTTGAAACGTTTCGACGCTTCTGCTAGATGCGGCGTCATACGTGCGCCGAAATGGTCGCCGCTTAGATCCAGTTTTTAAGGGTACAGTGTGTTGTTTGTTTAATCACCGCGGAGCTCGTGTTTGCGAGCACGACATTTCCTGTAAGCAAAGCACTGTACTACTACTCCGTAGTATAGTTTGTTGGATAAACCCAAACCTCTTCTTCGTGATCCATGATCTGCTCTAGCTCGGTTGTAGATCTTGTCTGCTTCCTGTGGCCTTTTCCTGCGGCGCTTTGTGTGGTGTTAGTACGACACGGCGCGGTAGGGTTTTGCAGCGGTCAACTGCTGAGCCCCCCCTGCTCGGTTTGACGTGATGATCGATCTGTGCATGTGTGTACCGCACTGCCTTGTCCTGTTGCGCGACGTCGTATGCCCGCCGACCCATCCCACCCCTGGCCCTTTGCCGCGCGTCCTTTACCACCGTCGCGTGACCGCATCTCTTTTACCTGCCTGCCTCCGCCATTACTGCGCTGTCCCCGGCCCGGCGCCACAGGCAAGTGGCCGTGGCCACCGGGGAGGAGAGCTGCTGCCCGCCTCTATAGCTGCAGTGAGACTGACGCTTTGCACTGTTGGTGTGTACCTGCAGGTCACGTGGGTGGTTCACGCGGAGTACGACGAGGCGGCGGTGCACCACCTCTACCGCCCGCTGCTCCGCTCCGGCCAGGCCCTCGGCGCGCGCCGCTGGCTCGCCTCGCTGCAGCGCCAGTGCCAGTACCTCGCCATCCTGTGCTCCAACTCACTCCCCGCCCGGGATCATGCCGGTGAGTAAAGTACCTGACGGTTGACAACTTTCCCAAGCGTTCCTTATTGTGCCATTCCCGTCGTCGTATGACTGATCATTACGAATGTTGCTTAATTGATTCAAACATGCCGCCTATGTGCAGCGATCACGCCGGTGGGGCGGCGGAGCATGCTGAAGCTGGCGCAGCGGATGACGGACAACTTCTGCGCGGGGGTGTGCGCGTCGGCGGCGCAGAAGTGGCGGCGCCTGGACGAGTGGCGCGGCGGCGAGGGAGGCGGGGCCGGCGGGCCGGGGAGGAGAAGGTGCGCATGATGGCGCGGCAGAGCGTCGGCGCGCCGGGGAGCCGCCCGGCGTGGTGCTCAGCGCCACTACGTCGGTCAGGCTCCCGGCCACGCCGCCGCAGGCCGTCTTCGACTACCTCCGCGATGAGCAGCGGCGCGGCGAGTGGGACATCCTGGCCAACGGCGAGGCCATGCAGGAGATGGACCACATCGCCAAGGGACAGCACCACGGCAACGCCGTCTCCCTCCTCAGGCCAAATGTAAGTACACTACCATACCACCCACATTTCGCAATGTATTCATACTACTTGTGCGTACCATGCGTCTACGACTGTTCACTTTCATAATTTTATTGTTGCCTTTCGTGATAACAAATTTTATTAGCTACTAGTGATATGGAGATGCTAAACAAATTTGTTTAACCAAGATTTTACTGCTTTTACCATAGTGATTAGTGAATGAGCTCTGTCTCTCTCACTCTCTGTCCATTCTGGATCTTCGGTGCAGTACCACTTGCTTTTCAAGTAGTACTAGTACCTAGTACTGTACCATGCTGCCGGATTTATTGGTACTACTATGTGCATGGGTTGAGGGACACGGTGACATAAAGAAATGGACAAGCGGGAAAAGGATAAAACTTGGCATCGGGCAGGGTTGACATTTGTGAGGGAAAGCCTAGCCGTTAGCTTTCCCCTCTGTGCTTGGAGCCATGCATGCAGCCTAGCTGCCCTGATCCTTGCTCTCCAAAAGGCTGCCTGCCTTTTTCTCCTTTTTTACCACTACCAGTACCAGCTCCTATTTTAGATTTCCTCTCTCTAGCTTGTTAAAATGGTGCATCCTGTTTCATGGAACCTGCGATTTGCGAGTTGTACTCTCTAATTCACCATGACAGTTATCCTAAAATGGCTTATTTCTTTCTTTCCATACTTCCTGACAGACCAATGTCAAGTGGTTAAATTACTTTTGTTGTCAGAAATTCTAGTGGTTTTGCTGAGAAAATAATGCAGCAATGCATCTCATGGTGGATTGTTTCCGTTCATTGCATACTCGGAATTTGTAGAATACTTCCTCCATTCTTCTATTTTTCAAAGCCAGTCTCGATTTGTCTCCTCTTTTTACCACTGCTAGTGCTGGCTGGTTTTTGGATAACCTGCTGGACTCATCTTCTTTCATGCTGGACAATACCTAGTATTTTTTAAGGCGTCACTCTTATCTCACTTGTTTAAAACATACATCCTGGTTGATGGTGCTGTTTGACTATCCCGAACTTGCTTGTTCCTTCCAAATTGCCTCCTTACTTTCTGACAGACCGTTGTGGCTGATTTTTGGATATCCTCCTGGACTCATCTTTCATGCTGGACAGTACCTAGTATTTTTTAAGGCGTCACTCTTCTCACTTGTTTAAAACGTACTACATCCTGGTTGATGGTGCTGTGTGACTATCCCGAAATTGCTTATTCCTTCCAAATTGCCTCCTTACTTTCTGTTGTGAGTGACTTCTGAAGTGATTAAATTTCTGTAGTGTTTGGTCGTCAGAAACTCTAGTGGTTTTAATTTACATGATAAACAATGCATCATATGACTCATCTTAAAATTATGTGCGAATATTTCGTACTATTAGCAGTTTGTTGAATCAGCTGTAGTCCAGCCTGTTTGAGGCTAGCTGTACTGTTCACATGAAAATGCATGCTCTTTTTTCTCTCCAGATTATATGACTTTTCTCTGTTGTCGTGTCAATCAATAACAATACACTTCGTGATGATGCTGCAGGCAACAAGTGGTAACCAAAACAACATGCTCATCTTACAAGAGACCTGCACTGACTCCTCAGGCTCCCTCGTGGTCTACGCGCCTGTGGATGTGCAGTCCATGCACGTCGTCATGAACGGCGGCGACTCTGCTTACGTGTCCCTCCTCCCCTCCGGGTTCGCCATCCTCCCGGACGGCCACAGCCCGCCGTCGACGAACCCTGCCCAGGGCTCACCTAACGGCGCATCGTCCGCGAGCGGCAACAGCACCGGGTCCCTGGTTACGGTGGCGTTCCAGATCCTGGTGAATAACCTGCCCACCGCGAAGCTCACTGTGGAATCGGTCGACACCGTTAGCAACCTGCTCTCATGCACCATCCAGAAGATCAAGTCCGCTCTCCAGGCGAGCATCGTCTCGCCCTAGTGGGCATTTGACATGGATTCCGGTTACCCATCCTCGGAGCCGGATGCCATCTCAAATGCTTAACTTGAGGTCATGGCAGATGCCACAAGCCTGAGTTGATAACTTCACAAAGGCAAACAGCTGGTGTTGTTTGATTGAGAGAGGCAGTGTGGAAAAGAGAGAAGGAAAAATAAATTATATAGTGTTGAGTAAATCGCATAGAGCAATATGGGGTGAGACACTCAGGGATTAAGTCAAGAACGAACCGTTCGCTGGGCATCAACAGCTTGAGGTACATGTTTTTTAACAGTTGCTTTGAGCTTTTGATGCTGATGTGGTGGTTCGGGTATTGACTTAAATCTCTGGTATAGAAACCCATTACCCCTAGGGCTTCTCATATAAAATTATCTAGCAGTTTGTTTTTAACCATTTTGTGAAGAGTTTCTTTTCCTTCTACTCTCTAGTTATCGAGTGATGATACTGATGATCGGTTATATGTTTCCATGATGCCATGATGGTTGGTGTTTGTTAAATTAGTTTTTCACAACGTTTGAGTTGATATGTATGTGCATGATGTGTAATTGTGTATCGAGTGTTCTGATGAGTAGTGGTTTATACTAGCTAGTTATTCCCTAGCTTAATGCCATAACCATAAATTGGTTAAAATCACATGGTCAGTTGTCATGCGAATGAGCAGTGACTTGTTGCTACGTACTCCCTGTCTTATTTATGATTTATTTTAGTAAGAATTCTATTTTATCTTATCAAAGTTTGAGTTTCCTCCAATTACAAAATCGGGTATTCAACCCCTCTGAACTATTGCAACATTTCACTTTTCCTCCTGGTTGGTATTAGTCAGTGGTTTTGATCCTCACATGGCTGTTATATTTTAAAATTATTGACAAGTAGGTGCCACTAACTTATGGGTCCCACGTAGGGATGAAAACGGATCGGATACGGACGGATATAGCTCCCGGAGTCGGAGCGGATAGTGCCGAATAACTATTTGCCGATCCCATACCCTGTCACATATTCTTATTTCGAGTCGGAATCGGAGTCGGATATTATTATAAGATTCGTAAGGATAAAAATTACAATATAGCAGTGTAGTTAAAGTGAAATTAGAGATATTAATCATTAATATATAGGGAATAAAATAATTTTATTGACTATTTACATTAAATATAGATATTTGTGATCATATTTTTCATTTATAATCATGTATATCTAAATAAATTATAATAATTTCAGATTTCGGACGGATAATACTCATCCCATATCCTATCCCGCTTGCTTTTCTCGGACTCGGATTCAGATATGGATAATGTCGGATGCCTATTGATGCATCTCATATTTGGCCATATTTACTTTTTCGATCTTCGGATCTCGGACGGGCGGATATTTTCCCGTCCCGTTTTCACCCCTAGTCCCACGTGTTGTCTACAACTTGGTTTTGTAGTTGGAGGAAAATCGAACTTTGATATAAGAGTTGAGAGAACATAGACTTCTTCCTCTGCCATTTGCACTCATTTGCCCACATGTTTCCATCCATTTGCCAAAAAAAGAGCAAATGGTTATTAGTTTTAGCAATTTGTCATGCATCCAAAACATGGCCTAAGAGTCCGTTGCCTTTATGCAATTTAACCTCTAGTTCTACTGTTCAATCTGAAATTCAAATCAAGTGGCAAAGGCACCATTTACATGATTGATGAAACATTAATGCACTCAGGGCCAAAAAAAAAAAAAGAAGTGTAGGTGTTGATTGCTGATAAACCTTTCTATAATTGGAAAGCCACAAACTCATTGAAAAAAATTCAAATCAAGCAACATTGGCAACATTTACAAGAATGGTAGAACATTACTGCACTTCAGGGTTCTGCTTTTAAAAAAGCATTAACATCACTTGGGTAGTTATTCTGAGTAATACATAGAGAGAAATCATACTGAAAATCAAGTTAGAGAAAGGCCACATTCTCACAATTTCATTCAAGTTAGCTGAAAGTTGATGTGTTTCCGATCTAACTAGCAAAGTTTGTCACCTCTTGCACTTTGCTTTTGCCATTTTCTTCCTCTTCTTCTTCTCGGCCTTTGGGATTTTTGTCTTGCGAGCTTCTCTCTTCTCTTCTTTCACTTTCTTCTTGTTTTCCTTCCGAGCAGCCTTCCTCTCCTCAGGTCCCATCTTGGGATCAGCTTCATGCCACGAACCATCTTCGTCAGAACTAGAACAAGATCCACTATCATCTTCATCATCTTCCACACTATTCTCCAATGAGCACTTATTTTGCAGATTTAATGTCTCTTCCACTATATTCTGTGACAGCTGTTCTTGCTGTTTTTCATCAGCACACATGTTTTTAGTTCGCACAAATCCTAGCAGTGGTTGGTCATAAAGCTTTTCCGCTGGTGGCTCATAACCCAAGGATGGACGTTGCATCATTGACATGTTGACTATATCAGCCTCACACTGCTTCACATAATCCAGTGTCTATTGAAAGAAATCAAATAAATTTTATTATTCAACCTGGTTGTTCAAACCTTAAAAGGATAAGATTAAACACAGTATATGACCTCCCCTGGCAGGAAACACCCTATACACTACTGCCAAGCAAGACAGAAAATTATAAAATTGCTGATTAATTAGTAGCACAACAAAGTAAATGCAAGTTCTCCCTGCCAGCAGGATCTTAGGAAGCGAATCACTCAGGTCCAATATAAGCACACGAAAATCTTAATTAATCTTACCTGCACCATGACTGTCGGAGAAATTTCATCATCATTTGCAAGTGTACCTCCATTTTCTAAAATCTTTTGCTGTACCTGCAATTAACATAATATCGCTAAGCCAAAAATATATAAAATTACTTCCCACAAATCAGCATGCATGATCACCAATTAATTGTTATTATTAATCCAACATACCTTTTCTAGGTAATCATCAACATCTTCATCAGCAATGTTTTGATCAATCACAAAATTAAATAGATCTGTTACTGACATCACAGCAACACCTCGTTTCTTAAAGAAGTCCTGCATTAAACGTTGTACATATCAGAAATAGGCGTAGCAGCTTATCTGCTTATGCATATACCTGTGGGGTTCTACTTCGACTTACAGACACATGCAAACAATCTTCCTTTAAGAAGTCCAAAGCTGAAGGGTGATCAAGGTCAACTGATTGCGAAACATCAATGATATACAGGTGGCCCTGCACAGTAGGCAAATCAGGAGGGACATAAGAACCATGTAATGATGTATTGGAGAAAGCTTAATTAACTGGTTTTCATTTACCTCAAAATAAAGAATGTTGTACTCGCTCAAATCACCATGGACGAGCTTGCACTTTTGATAAAGTGTCCTCATTGTTGTAACAATCTGAAAAATAGGGTGCAGTAAGTATATAAGAAAACTCTACATAAACACTGCAGTCAATAAGACAGTTTGTCTAAATTCTCTTTTTATTTTAGACAAATCTTAACTCGCTTCAACCGAATCTAGTGTGATGTAAAATTAGAAAAATGATTAACACTTTTAACTATGTGGAAGATATTATAATACACCGCAACAACAGAAAAAAATTATAAATGGCAGCAAGAGACTGGGACCTCTAAACAGTGAATAATATCACAAAATAATTTTTACATATGACTTGAAATCTAAATGACCATTGTAATAGTTTGGAATTAAAAGACGCCCCAGAGAATAACATGTAACCTTTGGGGATAGCGCATAATGTTCAATGAAATTGACATTAAGGAGTTTGCTACACTAAAAACTAAAAAGGTTATTGTATGATCACCTTCTCTTGCAACAACCTATATTCCAAATATGAATTATCATATATGTGCTAAGTTGTATAATATTAAGTAGATTTTGAATAAGAAATGTTTCAGGTACTTCAATTGTTATCAATTAAGAGAGTTAACTATTTAAACTAGTCTATACCTCAAAGTAAGATTCGCGCAGCTTGTCATCGGACAGTGCAGCATCCTTAAGACGAGGAGCTGCCCAACCTCCTTTCCCTGATTGATAACCAAAGATATATATTAGAACATATTCTAGCAATACTTTTTCCCTGCAACTGCAACAAAAGGTGATTCCACAAACAAAAAATATGTATGTCATTATTAAATGAGAAAGTTATGGAACTACCAATGAATTCCATCACTAATACATGAAGTCTCAGGAGCAACGGTACTGGGCATCTAATTCCAGCTGCTCTTACTCTGTAACAAGGGTAACAAAGATATGAATAGAGTGAAAGATTAGAATTATTACAACATCCATTTAGTAAGGTTGTTCTTTGCTAAGAAAGAAAATTTTACTTTGCCGCAAAGATTTACAATTTTTAGCCTAACACGTTGCACGATAAACAGAAATTAAGCATGGTAGCAATAGGTTGCCAAGCTGATGGAGTAAATATGGATAAGGTCTGAGAAATATATCTCACCGTAGAAGATTTCTCATTTCCTTTTCAGCCCAGGTCTTAACCATTTTCCGGGGATTATGCTTGCAATAACCATGTCTAAAGCGATAATCTCCTTGAACATACCTGTCTCTATCCCTGCAATAAACAAATGATATGCATGCTTTTTTCAGATCACTTCTTTTTAAATACCAAAAAGATAAAGCGCATATCACATTAAACTTTTGCAATATGTTTCAATGAGTATATATATGCAGAAATAATCTAAGATAGAGATTGAATCTTACTTGAAGACAAGGACAGAGGTTTTGTAGACTTTGATTGCTAGCTCCTGGCCATCTGTCTTAGTTGCATGATAAACATTTGCCTGCATAGAAAAGGGGTTAATATTGAATATGTAGATGATGTACCCAGTCGGGAAAATAGAAAACATAGAACCGAAGCCAATGTATAAAGCTTTCTCTGTAATTTGTTTACAAATAAAGGAGCTGGCATTCATTGTTAATCTTTTAGTTCTACAGTAAAGTGAAAATATGCAAATTATAAATGAAACAGTTCAGTGGCACATGCACGGTAATTTAGTATTCACCTCCTTTCCTGTAGAAATGCAGCCATTTATGTTATTAAAAACACCGCGATTTAACATCTTGAATAGAACCATGCGTGTTCTTGGATCAATAGCCTGCATTTGAACAAATTACTTCACTGAAATACTAGTCATTAAAAAAATTAAACCAACTGATACTTCGATTAGCATCTGGATGGAAACTGATGCTTGTACGAGAGAAGCTTGTGGCTCTCAGCCACATATACAAAAATAAAATGATAACAAAGGTACATATGATGACCTTTGCTGCCATTTCACTCATACACATAATTGAGAATTAAATAGATCTCAACCCTGTTGCAATAATTGAGAATAAAACAGGTCTTGTAACTTTATGACAAATTAACCTCATTAACAGGTAAGGCAAGATGGTTCAAAGGCAACAGAAACATCATCATAATGCAAGATCGCAAGTTCAAGCTGTGTTCAATTTCAAAGTACAAACGACAGAACAAATATCACCTGGCAGAGAACATTTACAGACCTGTTCCACAGTAGCGCGGTCGGCCTTCTCATTGTTCCTTATTTTCCCAATTGCTGTATCCCTTATGCTGCCCCTGATTGCAGTCGTCACCGAATTTGACATCCCGACGTTCATCCTACCTTCCCACTCCTAAATCATTCAAAATCCATGATGACATATTGCAAAATCACAAAACCTTGCGTGTGTAACAAGGATCATATTTTAGAAAATGATTCGCACTGATATGCAATAAAAATTTACAACCAATATAGATCAGCAAAATGACACTGGGACTACGGATTATCCCCATCTTTTAGTAGAGTCTCCTTTAATTGTCGAGTGCAAATGTTTTCTAGTATTCAGAACATACGACACAGAATTCTATTCGCGTATGTTTAACTGTAGTGCACATTTACGACATGGGCAGTACAGAAGTTGAAGCTGTATACCTCCAAGGGAGTGGCCCGGATGTGGGAGGCGAGCTTCTGAGTGCGGTTGGAGAGCGGCTGGAAGGGACGGGAGAGAACGCCTCCGTGCGCGTTTGGTCTCCGCGCCGCGGCTGCGCCTCCGGCAGTCGAGAAGGCAGCGGATGGCCGGGCTGCGCCGTCAGGGCCCTCCATGGCGTCGAGCCAGTCCAGGGCATCGCCGACTTCGGAATCAGAGACATCATCCACGTCGGAGTCGGACCACTCCTCCGAAGACTCTAGCTCCACCTGCGCCATTGTAGGAGGACAGGCTCTGCTACGCGTCGACCGTCGACGGCGGACTGGGACGGAGAGAGAGGAAGCGAGGAACAAGAGAGCGATGCTTTGTCTGGGCGAACGATTTTAGGGTACAAGGAGAATACGTGGGCTTCGTGGGCCTTTACGTACTTTGGGCTGGCCTCCGCGAATCTCATTCCTCCCTCTTTTTCTTTTTAATTTGTGATAATACTTGTTTTAAATTGGCATAGTAAAACATTTATACTGTTATTATCACAGTGAAGAGATTTGGCGCGCTGCAAGAACAGATTTAGAACCATCATAAAAATTTCTTATTATAATATATTGTCCTTAGTAATAGTACTATAACAGTCCACGGAGATCACATTCAACCAAGGTTTTAAATCTCCCGCTATAGTGTCGCTATAGTCCGCTATAGCCGTTTGAGACAGTGTACCATCATTCTGTTCATGTACAATATAGCCGCTATCTCCCGCTATAGCCCGATTTAGCTCCGCTATTAGCTGATTTAGAAACATACCGCTAAACCTCGTAACCCGCTATTTAAAACATTGCATTCAACCCGTAAAAAGGTGTAAATGATCCCTCTCACCGATCGATTGGGGCCCTCCGAATTGATGAATTCAATTCATAGGGCAACTATAGCTGGGAATTAGTCCAAATTTTAGCCTTTGAGTCTGGGATTGATGGATGAGATTCAATGCTATAGTAACGGATCACCGAGTACAAATAGTCAAAACAACATCTACAAACAGAATTTTGCTACGTATCAATTCAAGGTATTGTAGCTCCCTCATAAAACAATGAACGGACTGCTACACCCCTCTAAATTGATACCTTCAATTCAGAGGCATGCATCCATCACCGATCCTTGTTTTGTACTCCGGAACTGGACTTCTCTCGTGCCCCTACGAATGGAGGCATGGAGCAGCAACTAGCAAACTTTACATATCGACGAACAGGGCGCACTGGTGCACGCCGAGTTCAGTTATTGGTGAGTACAGGCAGCAGCAATTGACCGGTCGGTGCTCTCTTCGTCGTGTACGGCGGATATCCTTACCCTAGGAAGTTGACGCAGTTGACGTCCAACCGGGACCAGCAGGGACGCTCGGGAGTCGTTGTTGACGCCACGCAGGCTCAATCACTACTAGAAAAGGAGCTTTCGAGTATCGGGCAAAAAGGATCGTAGCATCGGTCAATCCGACCGATACTACGTCAGCGTTATTACGAGCATGGATTTTCGGTATCGGTCAAGGCGCCCGATACTACAGGCATATAAAAAAATAAAAAAAGTACACATGGCCTCGAGGCCAGAGCAAGCCCGACCCGCCGCCGGCCCACATCCGCCCGTTGCCAGCCCGCATCCGTCCGCCGCGAGCGCCGGATCTAGGGACGTGTGCGACGTCACCTCGTCGATCCGGCCGCCTCCTCGCTGGATTCGGCTGCCTCCTTGCCGGATCCGGCGCCGGGGAGGGGCGGCGCGGCACGAACGGGCGGGAGAGGCGACCGTCGTGGCCGATCCGGGAGGGGCGGCGCGGCGCGGAAGGCGGGGAGAGGCGGCCGTCGTGGCCGGTCGGGAGGGTCGCGCCGAGGAGAGTCACCGAGAAGGGGGCCGCCGGGGAGGCTCGCGCCGGGAGATCACGGAGAAGGGGGCCGTCGAGGAGGGTCGCGCCGGGAAGTCACCGAGAACGGGCCGTCGGGGATTGACGGGCGTCGGGAAGGGGACGGGGCCGCCGGGGACATGGCCACGCGGGGACGGGCGGCGGGGACGGTCCCGCCGGGGACATGGCCACGCGGGGACGGGCGCCGGCCGACGGTCCCGCCGGGGACGGCGGGCTCGAGAGAGAGACAGAGAGAGAGAGAGAGGAGGTGGAGGAGGAGTGGCGGGCGAGGAAGTGAGGAGGTGGAGATGTTTTTCTAACCCTAACTGCATATATATATAAATGGGCTGATGGGCTTTGAGTTGGGCTGAGAGAGGTACAATAATATCGGGCCTAAAATAATGTCGGTTTGCCCGTTATTACCGGCCCTTTTTCAATATCCGACCCAAGATGACGTCATTGTGCCCGCTATTAATGACTTTTTTCAATATCGGTCAACTATGACGTCACCGTGTCCGCTATTACTGGCCATTTTCAATATCGTGCCGTCGATGATGTCATCACCGCCCGCTATTATAGTGGACCTCGTAATAGCGTCGTCCACGATGACGTCGGCGACTACACACTTGTAATAGCGAAAATCTTTGTGCCCGCTATTACTGGAAAATCCGAGATGTTATTGTAGGCTCTTTTTGTAGTAGTGAATAATGCAATGCTGCCCCGTCTTGCGAGACTCCCTCCGTCGTCGTCCCCCGCTAAGATACGTCGGAATTTCTCGTTATGTATGCTCAGGAAGGAACTTGAATTGTCCCATTTCCGGTGAAAGTCCTTGGCACGTACATGTTGCTCTCCTTTCGACATTAAACTCCTTGTTGAAGAGAAACTTTCAGCATGAAGTTTGGTCCATGCTATTTTTCTTTCTTTTCAACAAGTTTGGTCCACCCTAAGACAAGTCTCGGTCTCAGTGGAGTGTCATCGCACAAATACTAAGAAGATATTCTTAAGAGCTGTGTCAGTGGAGGGTCGTGGTGATGACACTCATCTCTCATCCATGACACTCTCTCTCTTCTTTCAGTGCTATGTTAGTAAATTTAATGCTCATGATACTACTCGACACTGCCATTGAAATTGGCCTAATATCAATATGCATGACTATAGTAGGGTCCTCCACACACAGGGTACAGGTCGGTGGGAAATTATGGTCCATACTCCATAATACCACGAAGTGTTTTTCTTTCTAGGTTTAACTGATGGACTATTCTATTGCCTTTAATCTGTCCAACCCAGAGGCCAAATATGTTGAACAAACCTTACCTATAACAACTTATTACTTGGTTTCAGCAGGCCAAAATAATTCGCATTTGACCCTATTTCTTTGAAGAAAGTACATATAGTATTCTGTTTTTACTCTGATCACTAGCGTGTGATGGCACGCATGCACCCTCTCAGTCACTCTTTTGCTCGGTTTGAAGAACAGTCTTGTTGACTGTAGAAAAAATGTTTCAGGAGACATGGATTGATGCGGAAAAGTAACTATCTTTGATGCTTTCCATAAGAGTAACAATAGAGGATTCACCACAAAAAAGAAGTAGCAATGGGGAATTGGGGATGGAGAAAAATGGGCAACAAAAGAAATACTGAAAGCAGAGTTAGGTTGTAAATAGGTATGACAATTACCAAATGATTTGGTCGAGTATGAACGACCTTGATATGGCATTTGGATCAACGGCCATATTAATGAGGCTTACGTTTAATAGATTAATAAATATCCTACAACCGATGCTATCATGGATAATTACGAAACAAAAAAAACATTACTCTATTGTTAGCGGATAAAAACAATGACAAATAACGAATGAAGTTCCCTCAAATATGGCTTTGAGAAATGACAAGAACCGTTTTCTAGCATGCAAGAAAAGATTATTATTGCTATTAGCAGGGATTCAGGGACAGCTGATACTCAAACTGTAAACTGACAGCAAGTTAACTTAAAATCATGTCCTGCTTCATATTCATATTCAATATCATTGATTGAATGAACCAGTACAATAAACTTTATTTAAGTTTGTTAACCATGCCAAATATCCAGAACAGAACAGAACATTTTTGGACGTCCTCCGGGTAGTGATCAGAGTAAATGGAATACTATCTGCACCAACTATTTGAGGATTCCATTTTGTAGTTGCAGTTTAGAGGCTTCAAATGATCGCACTTTAGAATGGCCTAAACAGACTTAGTGTGAAGGTCCAATTCACTCCTTGGCTCCTGCATCCGTTGTGTAAAGAGAATAGAGGGACAACAGTGACAGCACAGACCACCTATCATCTGTACAAGGCCAGCGAAGTGACCTTCATGATTCTGCTCCAAAATGATGAATGGGCAAGTCATGTAAACATTTGTAGCTAAGCTTCATCATCGCGCCTTAGACTATCCATTGATTGTTCCCTCGACTTAGACTTTGTTCCTAGGGACACCAAGCAGCACTTGTTATGCCACATTAAAGGTCAACATGTTAGTTGATTTTCTACTTTTAAGTGATGGAGCCTCTGCTGATAATCAATGGACTGTAGCCACAGTTGGATCAGTCCCTGAAAGGTCAGATGCCATCCAACAAAATAGATTTCTTAAGCGAGTTTCATTCAGCTGTTGGACAGGCATAGTGAATTGGTGACACTAGCATCAACAAATTACAGTAGCAGAGGTAGAAAATAGCAACCTGATTGAGTATCGATCTGGCAAAGACTATATAACAGCCATCAACAGCACAGCGTATCTTATTTTACTGAACCTCACAGTCATGTGATACTTGCTCAGGAGTTAGGGCTCTCTGGACCTAATAGATATATCATGGGGAAACCAATATCCCAGTTTGAGCGGGTTGTAAACTATATACTCATGTCATGCAAAAGCCTTCAGTAAACCAAGTATCACGAGTACAGAACAAGGCCTAACTCAAATGCTGGTCCAATTCTCCATGTGCTAATAAGCAACTTCGAATACATAAGAAATCGGCAATCAAGATGGTTGTCAATTTATAAAAGACATAAAATATATACCTATAACCTTGACTATATGGGTGTGTTTGGTCTGTACACTGGCAAAAGCGCCTGAGTCAAGCACGGTGCTCAGGTATCCGATTTCAGAGTCCTGAGCTGCGACCGGTGCCTGAATGGTGCTCAGGCCAGGGCATTAACAAAACAGCCCCTAAATGTAAGAAGTTAATTAACTGGACTTAAATATGGCAGTTTTTTCTAGGAACAATTAGTTACTAATTAGTATGGCAGGCATAAAATTTCCTGGATCAATCAGTTAATTAGTTTAAATATAATATATATAGTAACTCCCAGATGTCAAACAAATATAAATAATCAATAGCCTTTACATTTGTGTTTCTCTTGTCCTTTAGTCTTATGAGTTTCATCTCTACCCTACCCCAACTTGCTTGGAACAAAAGGCTATGTTGTTGTTGTTGTTGTTGTAAATGCCTTTACATTGTTCCTATCCCTCTACAGAAAATTGCTCCACTCTATATGTATCTAGTGGCTAAAATACGTACAAGTTACTCACTGGTTTTATTACGTACCCTGTTTTAATTCTTTTGCGTACATACTGTAGGAATCGGACAGTGAAACAATAACATACTTAATGTCTATCCTCACACAGAATTTTCAGTTAGCCAAACAAAGACAGATATCCACTCAGATTGCTCAAGATGCATATGCCTGTTGTTCAAGAAGGCTGTTTACCTGCCTCTAAGGCTATCTTCACATTTTACTTGCAAATTAGAGAAGATCCAATCATTCAGTCCAGATATTGCATGGTTGGGTCTTCATTTCCACAGCTCAATGATTCACATTTTACTTGGCATCATAAGAGAGGTCAACTCCAGCTGGTGAATGGAGTTGATGCCCATTCAAGAATCAAGCATACCAAGTTGAAGTTGATGCTCGGTGCCACCATATGATTCCATTCCTCACTCAATGTAGAGTGATTCAACACCTGAGTCCTCACCGCTATCGGCTTCATCAGTGTCAATATTCTTTTTGCGACCCCCTCCATCCCCAAGAAACTCATCCCTCAATTCAGCTCCACCACGACGCCCCCCACCAAGCTCATCCCATCCACGGCCCATGCTGGTGAACATTCTATCCAAATTAACCTTCTGTGGACTTATCATAAGCAGCTCCTCCAGCTTTCGCCTAGCTTCATATATCTCATTCTGCTCAATAAGTTCCCCTTTGTAGTACGCTTCCCTTAGAAACACCGTGTGCAGCTTCCCCTGGTTCCCTCTGGTAGATATGTAAAATATGCCCTGGTACTTGAGCAAGAACTCCTTGATCTTCTTGGGCACACCGAGTGCCTCCCGGAACAGCGCAAGGCGCTCCAATGTGGTGCGCTTCTCAACTGTGAGCGAGAGCAGCTCATGAACAGCCGCGACAGCACGCTTCTCCATGCGGCGCTGTGCCTCGAGTGAGCGCAGGTCGTGGCCGGAGACGTCCACGTACGGCGACGCGTACGGAAGCCGCTGCCATTTCCAGACAGCGATACGGAAATACTTGCCGATCTTAAAACCTGGCGGGAAACGGGTGGGGAAAGCGAAACGCGCGTCTTCCTCGCCGGAGTCAGGGGCACGGTGCTCGCGGTAGTGCCGCTCCCGCGCGCGCTCGACGGCGGCGACGGTGAGGTCGGGAGGGTCGGTTGGAGAGGGCAGAAACTCAACGAAGCCGTCGGGGGTGAGGCGGAAGAGGGATGGATTGGACAGGATGACGGAATCGGCGAAATCATCAGGGAAGCCGAGGTCGCGGCGGATCATGCGGATATTCTCGAGGCGGAGGCGGCGGTGCGGGGGCGCGAGGAGGAGCAGCTTGCGGAGGCGGAGGACGGATGTGGTGGGGAGCGCACCGGCCACGGCGTCAACCTCAGCGCCAAGCGCTGCGGCGGCGCGCGGGGTGAGACGGACGTGGAGCATGCGGTGGACGGGATGGAGGAAGAGGTGGAAAACGTGCGGGTGGCGTAGGAGGAAGCGGCCGGCGTCGAGGGGCGCGAGGCGGAGCTGGCGACGCGCGAGGGCTCCGAGGCGGGTGAAGGGAGCGGAGACGGCGCCGCTGCCGCGGGCAGGGGCGGCGGCGTAGAGGAGGAGGGCGTGGAGCGCGTGGAAGCGGCGGACGCGCTTCTGGACCTCCATGATGCCATCGAAGGAGTGGTCGCGGACGCGCTGCTGCTTCTGGGGGATGGAGGTGGACTTGGAGGAATAGGGCGCCGCCGCCGCCACATCCACAGGCGCAGCCGCTCGCGGCGGCGGCGGCCGGAGGGCGGGGACAATGCGGCGGAGCATCATGGATTGGGAGAGGTTAGAAAATGGATTGGGTCCTTTAAGTGGGCTGAGATTATCTAGTGTTCCGGGCTGGTTCCACGTTTAATTGGGCTGGACTACCCGCCCTTTCTATTAGTTTCATAATTCGGCTCTCGAAATAATCACAATTTATGCGGCTCTGTAGAAACTGAATTGCTTTCGTCCGAAGTCGCACAATAGTAGTAGAGTCATACGATACTTTGTACGTAGAATACATATAGAACAATATGATCTCTGTTAGTTATATTAACTTGCCATGACGTTAAGACATGACACAGGAATACCGTTTATTCTTTGAAAATCAACTCGCCATGGTCCGAGTGTCCGGTATGGCCTTTAAATGGCCTTTTCATTTTCACATCTAGGTTATTCCTCGGAGCATCCAGAAAGAGTTCTCTGGATCAATGTTTTGAATCTCATCCGAGTGTCTTGTACTCTAGTTTTTATCACACCAGTGGGCTATTGCAATTGAAGTGAGAGAAAATAAAGAGATACTGATATTGAAGTTAGAGCAACTCCAAGAGATATTGCAAAAAACACTTTGCATCCCTATTTTTTGGAAAATATTCGGCAAAAAGAGCTTCCAACAGATTCGCTATCGGCATCAGGAAAATAGCTTCGCCTTCATCCCGCAGAACTCGGTCACCATGTATGTAGGCGGTGCCTCATTCGCCATCCCTCCGCCCACGCCTCCTTCGCCATTTTTCTGTTACCATGCTGGTGCAGTCTCCCAATCCCCATCCCCCTCCTCTACCTGTCAAATTTGACACCCAAATCGATATGCAGGTCGCTGTCGGCCACGCCGCTGTCTCTGCCAGCCAAGCCACCACGTGTAGTGGTCATTGGGAGAGACTCCTCAATTTGTGATGCACGGATTTGCTACCCAACGAAGCTAGAGCTCCATTGGACGTGAAAAGAGGAAGAGTAGATCACCGTGGTATCTGATCAATTTCGTCGTCACATCTGGGCAGGACGACCATGGCAAGCATGGGAACAATTTGCGATCGAAAAAGTATCTGCGGCAAGCAGTGGGGGAAGAACTAAGTCGGATGAAAAAAAAGGTGCCCACTAATGATAACATGGTCAATTTGAAAATAGAGTTAGAGTTGGATTTAGATAGGCTGTTGGTTTCCATCATGTTTTTTAGGTGGATTCATTTTAGAGATTAGCTAAAACATGTGAATTTATAATTAGTTTTAAAGAGACTGTTGAGATGCTCTTATCACCTTTAAAGATGAAGATTTTTATGTGGTACTTTTAAAATGGTGTTGCCTTGACCAAACCTGTGTGTTTGTACACCGGAAGAAACAATCCAACACCTATCTTCGATTATCACTTTGCTAGATTCATATGGAGAGAGCTTCAATTCACTTTTGGTATCCAAATCTGAAGTCATGCTAGCCATATATTGACTAATTGGCTATTTGATTTACATAATAAATTAAAATATCAAATACTAGCTAGTAGGTGTGAGTGAAATTGTGTTTAGCAATTGTTCAATTAAAACTTATATGATCGTTTTCTACAACGCAACACATTGTGTGAGACTTTGGCGCAACTACAAAAGTGTGAGGAGGACACCAACAATACGAAAGAGGCATACCACGCATTAGAGTCGATGATCATGTAAATTTTCACCTACCAGAGGTGGTGTCTTAGTAACAACATTGATTTGTAGTAATGGGAGTGAACCCGTTTTCTAAAAAAAATGACTGCTTTTGGGCTCAGGTATATATAACTCATGTCCCATGATGCCCAAATGTTGTTCTTCGAGAGGAAAAATAATACCCCAAAGTGATTCAACTCTTCTCCAATGCTAAACTTGTGGCCATTGGATTTGAAAAGAGAAAAAGAATTTAAGTCTACAAGCAACCATTCCACGTTTTGATTTCCATTTGTTTTCTCTAAGGTTGAGACAACATGTGGCCATTGGATTTGAAAAGAGAAAAAGAATTTAAGTCTACAAACAACCATTCCACCTTTTGATTTCTATTTGTTTCTCTAAGGTTGAGACAACATGTGGCCATTGGATTTGAAAAGAGAAAAAGAATTTAAGTTTACAAGCAACCATTCCACCTTTTGATTTCCATTTGTTTCTCTAAGGTTGAGACAACATGCTTTGTCACACCCATTTCGAGAGATGAAATGGATGCAAACGTATGTGTGTCAGGATCGGTTAAATCACACATACGCGATATCATTAATGGCAAACAGCATAGATAACCATATCCTCGAATTATTACATTGTATCATCCATCTTTATTACAGCACGACCCGTAGGTCTAATAGAGAGTACATCACAGCGAAGTAAATTAACGTAGACACCCATGACGCCACGAGGCATCGGCCGGTGGATCGTCCGCCTAGTACTCCTGGTCCCGACCCTCGTAGGACTCCCAACCTTCTCCTGGAGCTGAGCGACAACGTAGGATATAGCAAGTGTGAGTACATGTCGTACTAAGACAAGTGTGGGAAAAGAATGACATGTGGCTATAGATAAGGAAGGCTATTATTTGGGTTAATGCAGAAAGCACCTATCAAATCATGTTTTAATTAAGCACCCTAATTACTATCTTTAATGAGGTCTGCCAAAGCATCACGGGTACAACCTATCACCATTCCCATTCCGCCCTTTGTCCCCTAATCAAGTGAGGGTCCATGCCGCTCTTGACCGTGAGCACGAGTTGTCATGACGGTTTACACTCTGCGAGAGGTTGTAAACATTTTCCCTCGAGGAAGTGATTTCGTCCCCTAAGGTTAGGTGGACTAAAGTTTCCATTATGTCGGTGCCATCGAGACACGTAACACACTTTCGGGGTGTGTGGCCAAGAGATTACCTCCAAGACGGTTCACGGTGTCTTCCGGTTTTGTACGCGACCACTAGAGATCCGCTAACCTAGAAGAGTAAACCCTCCACTCGGGCAGCCTCACTCTCTTGTGCCGGATGGCTCGGAGACCTCGTCTCTTCACCACGCCTCCCACGGGACTGCCGGTACTCCCCGACCACCGCCCCCACTCCTTCGCGCGTACTCCACCGACATCTACCGTATACTACGCCAAGCCACGCCCATACTTGGCTCGTGGGCTGTACGGTTTAACATGGATTATCGCTCCGAGAACCGGTCCTTATGTTTTGGGTGATAACAAACACGAGACTACCGGTATAACCCGGGCGTAGCCCCCAACCATTCACCCAAAACCCTAAGCCATGTTTCTAATTATCCAGTTCATCATTCATCATGCGAGAAAATATAAAGCGATAGCATTTAAGATTAATAATAACCCGGAGCATAATAATTTAGCAAGCTAAGCAATTCTACCCATTTATCCCAAAATCTACGTCCATGGCGACAAGGAATACGAGGATCAATCAACACCGAGTAAGTCCTAACCATAGGCATTCATCAATTTACCTAAACATGCATTAACTACGCTATGTGACGGAATAGACGGAAATAGGTACAAAATGCGTCAAGGGCACTTCCCTTGGTCGTACGGGGGTGGCTGCTCAAACTCCTCAAACTCTTGATTCTGCAGATCCTCGTACTCCTGCGGCTCAGAGACGTTCTCAACTATACGCGTATCACGCGGAACATACAAAGCATAGCAATAAATTAATACAGAGCATGCAGCAAGGTACAAAACAGTATGATAATGCCCTAAATGCAAAGTACATGTTCCTACGAGAATTGTGCGCAAGAATCACTTAATTTGGAGTTACGGATCAAAAGTTATGCTAAAAACAAGTTGTAGGGACCTAAACACAATTAACCATAGACTTGGGGGTAGCACGTAAATTTTCCTATGAACGGAGGCATGCGCACTGAATTTTAATTAAATTCGGGGGTTAAAATGTAAAAGATACGTCCTATCCTAAAACGGGGACTATATTGTAAATAAAATATTAAACGAGGGCTCTTATGCATAAAACAGGACCTATATTTAATTAAATTATTCGCCGAGGGCTAAAATGTAAGTTGTGCATTATCCAGCGAATAAATGAATTAAAATAAAGGTAAAAACCCGTGGACCGGGTGCATGGCCCCGTGGACCGTGGTGCATCGGTCTACGGTGGACCGGTTATGAGAGGGGTATGGGGCCTTCTAATCCGGGCCCTTGGTGGCGGATCCAACGGTGCGGGGGCGGCCAAGCGGGCGGCGGGCGGCGAGCGGCGCATGGCGGCGCCGCGGGGCTCGCCGGAGCTCACGAGGTGGGGGGGGGGAATGGTGGGGAGGTCGAGGCGGGCTCACCGGTGGGGTGGGGTGAGGGCGGAGGCGGTCGGAGAGTAGGGGAGCTCGAGCGCGGGGAGGGAAAGGGTGTGGTGCGTCCGCGGCGGGGTTTTATATAGCCCCGGGGGGCTCGGGACGGGTTGGCGAGGCGAGGGCGGCCATGGCGCCGTTGATGGCGCCCGCACATCAATTCCCATTGATGGGGTGCGGGGAGGGCGATTAATGGTGGGGTGAGGACGGAAGGAGGGCGGCGATCACGCGCACGCGGTTGGTACGAAGCGGGATGCGGGGCGCTCGATTCGAACGGGGAGGACGGATTTGGGGCGCCGGTTTGGGGATGGCCGGAGGAAGAAGAAAGAGAAGGCCAAGTGGGCCTTGGGCCGGGGAAGAGAAAGAGAAAAGAGAGGGAGAGAGATTTGGGCCCAAGGGTCTTTGGGGTTTTTAATTTATTTTCTATTTTTCCCTTTTGTTTTTCCCGGGTTTTCCTTAAGCCTCTAAAGGTTGCATGGAAAATTAAATTGAACTATCGCGGGAAAAATGCTACATGCCATGATGCTATGAATGCATTGATTTAATTATTATTTATTTAGGAAAGTAATTTGTAGCCCTTTTATAAAAATAGAGAAAAATGAAATTTTATGAAGAAGTAAAAGTAGGGTGTGACACATGCGCTGAGCGCATGTTAGACCTCAAGAGAAATATTTTAGTGAACATAGGGACATGTGTTCACCTTAGTTTTTCTATTAATTATGGATAATATAAATATTAAATATCTGATTATACTATTAAACATGTCGGACTAGTGGTAAATATGTTGTAAAATCATAAATTGAAGTACGAAACATCAAATTACGACAAATTTATGAAATTACGTTAAATTTGACGAGTTTGTCAAAATTTATATTTCTAAACTTCAATTTATGATTTGACAATATGTCTATAATTAATATAACATGTTTAATAGTATAATCGTAGATTCAATATTTATATTTAACCATATTTAATAAAAAAACTAGGTGGACACATGTCACTATGCCCACAAAAGTCATTCTCGAGACCTCAATGTACATAGTCATGTAATAACATAGTTGATGGAGTTGGTTTAGGAAAATTAAACAATAATTCTCATTGCATTAGTTAGTTTGACCCATTCAAATTTAAACTTAAATAACACAAGCCATAATTTAAAGTTAAAACAAATTCAAACACAAGATGTTGTGCAAGAGATGGCTCAAATGGTATTTTTATTTTAAAATAATAATTATTAATCTAAGTTTTTTTAAAAAAACACCTCAAACGAAATTTTCAAGATCTAGACATTTTAGTCATGCCATATTGTATGGCGTGATTCTGAATAAATCCCGCCATATGAAATGGCGTGATTGTGTCCACGTCGGCGTCGACCGCCACGTCGGAGCGGGCGTAGACCGGGCTATCAATCATGCCAAACCATCCGGCGTGATAGGGACTTAGGTAATTTTCACACGACGTGGATGGAACCGAGCACAACTGAATCACGCCATATGACTTGGCGTGATTGATAAGAGAATCACGCCAATTCATATGGCATGATTCACTCTTCTCTCTATTAAGTGTCGCTTTCAGCTAATGTCGGTGACATCATCAAGTCACATTTTTGTTTTAAAAAAGTTGTAGACAATACATATGATGTCCGATTTGAATTCTGTATTCACCATTATATTCTACGAGACGAGACAAACAAAACTAGATCTTACTTGTATGTACGTACAAGGAGTTATGGGCATGTGTCCCCATCCCTATATTAGAAACTAAAAAGCATTTAGAAACCAAGAAACTACCAACGTCTAAAACCGAAAACTTTTTTCTATTAAAATCACTCACAATTAATATAGATAAGATAAGTTTAATGGCTAGTAGGAAATTTGAGCTAAAACTTTTTTAGTGGCTGATAATAAGTAATAAGAAATCCATTTTTCCCTTATCAACAAGAAAATTTCCCAAGAAATTAGCAGACTCACTCTATTAGTTCATGTCTTGGCACACAATTTGTGAATCTCATTTCGGGAGGCCTTAACCCTAGAACAAAACGTGAATGGTACATGACAGATATATTTTATGTATTGAAATAACAATTTCACAAAAACTATACTAACAGAGAAAAAAAACAATGCATCTATATGTGTAAAGTTGAAAGTTGTGATATGTTTTATGTATTGAAATAACAATTTTACAAAAACTACGCTGAAGGTTCCCTTGTGCCCGTCACACACTGTCGTGATATCTTCACACGCCGTCCTCTAACTTTGTTCTTAACAATATCCTCTTCATTCATGCCCTCGTTTAAAATCAGTTCTTCTTTCGTCAGTTCACTGGAGCTTAACCCTTGCACACTTGAATTGGACTTTGATGGTTTTTCCATTAAGGACCATAGGACTCACTGTATGATATGTCACTTCAATAGCAAATGGAAACCTCACCATTCCGCCAGCACCATCCTCTCCTCACCATCAAGCTCACCTCACTGTTTTTTCTTTTTTTTTTTGATAACAAGCTCATCTCACTGTTGAGTAACGCTCACCTCACCATCTGTATTATTTTCACGTCAATCTTTTTTGTACAACTTTACTGCGACCAGACCTTGTGGGCGACCTCATTTGTAAATGAGTGACCATCCAAGTGATCTTACCTGTTGGGCAAAATATGCAGTGCAAACTCATCTCTAAGTGCAATCATGCAAACCTTTTCAAAAAAAAATATATTTAGAGGTTTCAAAAAATTACAAATGCTTGCATATGAGTGTAGATGGGATAGAGAGACCTTCATAAAAGAATTTAAGTTCAAATTCGTCTTCATTTAAAAGATACAAAAATATCAAAACATGAACAAAAGGACAAAAAATACAACATTGTACACTATTTTGTCTTTTACCTCTTATGCATCCAGATTTTCTCATTTTTGTATCTTTTAAACAAAGACGAATTTGAACTTAAATTCTTTTATGAAGGTCTCTCTCTATCCCATCTACACACATGCAAGCATTTGTAATTTTTAGAAACCTCTAAATATGTTTTTTGAAAGAGTTTACATAATTGCACCTAGAGATGAGTTTGTACTACATATTTGATCTATTGGGCCAACAGAGTCGCACACATGCCATAGGCATTTTGCCATAACACGGAGGTGACAATCATGTTTTCTCATATCAAATGTTGTGTCTCACTTACAAGGCATCCGAAACACTCACAGGAAAGTTGAATTTTTAGTCGTTTCGATGGAGTTAATAAGCTTTTGAGAACATCCAAAAAATTTGGATGGAGTTAATAAGCTTGTGAGAACATCCAAAAATAATATGCAACATGAACTACATTAAAAGAAATATATTGAGTAGACGTACTAAGCATGAAGGCACATTGAGTACTAGCCATGTGAAAAACAGCAATTGTACACACTATTCATGAAGAAGGATTTTTTGATAAAGATGCTATTGATGGAATTATCATTGTTTTTGTATAGGAGAAGAAATTGAATAGGTGGGGGGAGGAGCGGTCAAGAGACGATGTCATTTGTTGGCAAGTGCGGTAACGGCGGCCATCAAAAGTGAATGGGTCCAGGACAGCTGCCGAGTGGAAATGATTGAGGCGTTGGGACGTCGTCAGAGGGCTCAGCCTTAACCATCGAGCCAACAATATACCGGCATGAGTGGACGGTCTGCGCAGGCTGCCGCGGCCATGTGGATGCTCCGCACGCCACTCACTTGAAGAGTAGAAATGCGCCAGCTCGAGACCGATTGGAGGGTGATCCCTCGACGCTCCAGCTGCATGCCTGCCTGACGGGGTGAAAAAAAGAAGGAAAGAAAGCGGGGAGGTCACTGTTGGTCTAGTTGGCGGAGGGAGGCTCCGATCCAGTGCAAGCACAGTGATGGCGCGCTCACAGCCATCGGGGGCTGTTGTCGGTTGAAGCACGCACGCGGTGGAATGCGCGACAGGCAAGGCGCAGCTACCGTGCTAGCTGCCGCGCGACCTCACTGACAAGGCTCACGTGCCGGTGCCGGCGAGTGGCGACAGCGCCGGGGAATGGCTGTGGCTCCACGGAACGGAACGATGCGACGACAGCGGCGTGCTCGCGCGAGACGCGACCGCGCTCCACGCGATCCATCACCGACGGGGACCCGGCACCCGGGGTCGCACGTGCCCCGCGGCGTCGATCCTTCCGTGGCGTGCGCCGTGGCCGCGACGACGCGGGGCCCACTGCGGAGTGAGCACGGCATCAAGTTGGCGCGTACGCCCCCGCGTAAATGCAACACAGGACGGCGCGAACCACCGCCTCCTTCCCGCCGTTGAGATTGGAGATGCCGGGGCCGGGTGTGGGGCCGTGGGGGAAAAGCTGGATCACCACAGTTACACCGCGGTCGGCCGTGGTGCGGCGCGAAGCCGGGCCCAGCGCCCCACCGCCAGATCCGTTCCGGCCTGACACGAATTCTTCGTCGCAGCACGGCGTAGAAGTACGGTACGAGACGGTTTTGTCATCCGGCTGGCGAGGCGACCGAGCGGTGCGGCGCCCTCGAACGGTCGGACGGGTTTACCCGGTCTCGTGCCGTACCGGACTCGAGAAAGCAAACGCGACGCGAGCGACGGAATCCGATGGCGACGGCCGCCAGGCGTAACGCGCCACCACCTGGCCCAGCGACAACGCACCACCACAACGCGCTATGCCGCCATCCCACCTCACCTCACGGCCAAGCCCACGGTGCCGTGCCGTGCCGTGCCGGTTCGCGCGGCTGCTGCTCCGCCACCTCGGCAGGCGTCCACGCGCTTCGCGCCTCCTCCTCGGTCACGTCAGCCGCATGTACCCCGCCGCCTCCGCGCGCGGTCTCATCCGCTCAAAAGCTCTGTCTGACCATCATCTCGCGCGCGAAAGCAGAGAGCTCGCACTCGGTCTCGGCTGTCTTCCTCCTCACGCGGAGCAGTTACTCCACTCCACCTCACCAGCTCCGCTGTTAACCGGAGCGGCAGACAGCAACGGCTCACCGCTCGGTGGTCCCCTTTTCCCTCGCACGGGCCCCGCCGCCAGCCTGACGGGCCCGGCACGTCGCTGTCGCGGTGTCCCCGCAGCCGCACCCACACCACGCCTCAATTCGTTTCATTTCTCCCCACCCCCCCGCTCTGCTCCACAGCTCCTCACCTCACCTCGCTTCCAAGCGAACGAACCCCCGAAGCGGCAACGGCCTCCACTTCCACTTGACCTGTTGCGCAGCTTCTTCCCCTTGGTTGGCTTCCACTCCACTGAACCGAGAGCGGGCGCGAGCGAGAGGAAGGAGGAGCAGTCGTCCTCCATGGCGAGCAACGGCGACGGCAAGGGCCGCGTGGCCACGGCGGCCGGAGGAGGCTACGGGTACGGGTACGGCGGGTACGAGGGGCGCGAGGACCGCAAGTGGTGGCCGTGGCTCGTGCCCACCATCATCGTCGCCTGCATCGCCGTGTTCGCCGTCGAGATGTACGAGAACAACTGCCCCAGGCAGGAGACCCGGTCCGGCGGCTGCGTCGCAGGCTTCCTGCGGCGATTCTCCTTCCAGCCGCTCCGCGAGAACCCGCTCCTCGGGCCGTCCTCGTCCACGTACGTTCTCTTGGTTCAGCCTACGCTTTCTTTCGCACAGTACTAGTGCCCAGAACTACCGGAATTGTGGTGGTGTCCGAGGATTGCAGCAATTGGGGTGGGAAGGCTGGAGAATTTCGGCCCTTTCTTTTTTCTTCAGGACATTCTGAGGTTTGATTGGGCGGTATTGCTAAACAAACTTGAGATTTTTACCATCTTCGTCTTTAATTATGATAACAAGCTCGATATTGGGGCGGTTCCTGCAGGGGTTTAGAGCTCGCACGAGCTAGTAGGTTCGTTGGCGTGAAGTCTTAAGTGTTGTAGGAACAAGGAAATTACCGAGCGTTTGCGGTCCTGTTGGAAGCTTGTTCTCTTGGGGCATCATGCGGACGAGTCATGATCTTTTTGCTTCTAGGCTTTAATTGAGTATTCCTTGAGTTGAGTCCTTTTCACTTTAAATGGTTTGAAAGTCTTAGTGGCAGGGCAGTTCTGACTTTCGATGTGATTGTGACAATTCGGATCTCTGTTCTGATTAGCCTGAACTGATCTAAGCATATTTAGTTTCGGTTTGTTTGTTCAACAACTCCATTGTTCAGACTTAAGTTCCCTCAAATAGACTAGATTCCATCAATATTTTTCTAGTAGTAGTTGCTTAGTGTACTAGCGCACCACAATCATAATGGCTGTCCGGTCCCGGCTGATTTTTCTTGTTGGTTATTGTTAATGCCCACACTTCTGTCGGACTACAGATGGTAACTGGCTGACATGGGTTATGTACTTATGTTGCAGACGTATGTAGGATCCTGTATTATACTGGTATATTGTATTATCCTTTGTATTATTTTCCAGATAAAATCATGGTAACTGTTTTGACTTGCGTAGCTGTCTGTTTTACCTCTGGCCTCTGCAGAATAATCTTATTTTAACTGTCTGGATTATCTGCTTGACCGTACTTGCTTGCCCACTTATTTTAACTCTCTAGGATATTAGCTTAGTGACCGGAAAACTTCTGATTTCTCCATTGCGAATTTCAATTGCATTATACTGCCCTTGAAAGGAAGCGTTAGATTTATGACATGGTTATATTGATGCTAGTTTTCTGTTTGCCAGTTTGAAGAGAATGGGAGCTCTTGACTGGAACAAAATTGTTCATCAGCACCAAGGGTGGCGCCTCATAAGCTGCATCTGGCTCCATGCTGGCCTGATCCATTTGATCGTGAACATGCTAAGTTTGCTGTTCATTGGAATTCGCCTTGAACAACAATTCGGGTTTGGTAAGATTTTATCAGTGCCGAATCATATTGTGACTTAATTTCAATGTAACTCTTCCCGTTCATTTGGTGGAAAAAAAACCTCTTCCACTTCCATATACTTGGTCAAACAGTACCATATTTGAAGGATTCTATGCAAGTATTTTGACATTTCTGCATTGGTTCCAGATTTGAACACCCACAAGCTTTTGTATTTATGAGCAAAGAATAATATATCAATGCAAACCAACTGTCCATTTTCACATTTAGATGTTTCGTTTTGTACTTGTATATAAGGCTGCACATAACTATCTTATGCTGACACTTTTTATGTTGCCTCCAAGTTCGCATTGGTGCTATCTACCTACTATCTGGCTTTGGCGGCAGCGTGTTGTCGGCACTCTTCCTACGGAACAATTACGTCTCTGTTGGTGCTTCTGGAGCTTTATTTGGCCTGCTTGGATCCATGCTTTCTGAGCTACTCATGAACTGGACTATTTACTCCAACAAGGTCAGCAAATACAGCAGATATACATGCTGCCTTTTCTATATCCACCTTCCTGAGAATTGCTTCGCTTACCTACATAAATTTTTGCTTGCAGGCAGCAGCCATACTAACTCTCCTGTTTATTATTGCGATCAACTTGGCAATTGGGATACTACCTCACGTTGACAACTTCGCTCATATTGGTGGATTTGTGACGGGGTTTCTGTTGGGTTTTGTTTTGTTGGCAAGACCTCAGTTTGGTTGGATGGAACGCCATGAGTTGCCCCAGACTAGTCAGCCTCCCAAGTACAAGGCATACCAATATGTTTTGTGGGTTGTGGCGTTTGTCCTGCTTTTGATTGGGTAAGTGAACACTCTGCACAGATTTGGAATTGAATGCAACTACAAGCATCACCCAGATCAGAAAAAGTGAGCATGCCAGAATTTAGTTCGATATACCTGTCGATGGCCATTTTATAATATGATTCTGGAATAGTGCTGAGCACATTTTGAGTATGCTACGAAGTTAATTTGTTTCATGCAAACATGGAGCGAAACTGATATCAAAAGGCTCGTTTTGCAGATTTGTGGTTTCATTGGTGATGCTTTTCCAGGGGAAGAATGGGTATGATAGCTGCCACTGGTGCCGTTACCTCAACTGTGTACCGACTTCGAGGTGGAAGTGCAACACATAAACCCCATTTCTGCTATGTAGTGTTGGGAGGGAGAGAGACCATTTTTTATGCCTGTTTGTTTGTAGATATGGACAAAGTTCTTTGTTCTTTACCGGATTGTTTCTGTAAACTGCTTTGTCGGGCTTTGTATGTTTATAACTCGAGTTTGATACTGTGCCATGGGCTATTTAGAATGCTACATACAAGACACAATGATGATGTTGATCAAACGTTACAGCAAAAATGAACTTGGCCCTTCTCATGTTATTTGTTATATAAACTAAAAAGTTAAATTTCACAGATGGCCGTCCTAGCTCAGTGGTAGAGCGCGTGGCTTTTAACCACGTGGTCGTGGGTTCGATCCCCACGGACGGCGAATGTTTCTTTTTTATTATTTTGCCACGGACGGTTATTAACCACTAAGTTTTGGTGTAGTCAGATTGATCCAGAAGAGATTTTTGCTTTTCTATACAAAATCAGAAGAGTGATCACTGGAGAAACTTTACAGAATTTGTGATTTGTAAATTGGATGGAGTTGCAGGCGAATAATCCATAGGAACAACTGAACAAGCCCCAACCCAACCCAAACGGTTGCCTTTCGGCTTGCCACGGACGGTTATTAACCACTAAGTTTTGGTGTAGTCAGATTGATCCAGAAAAGATTTTTACGGTTATTAACCACTAAGTTTTGGTGTAATCAGATTGATCCAGAAAAGATTTTTGCTTTTCTATACAAAATCAGAAGAGTGATCACTAGAGAAACTTTACAGAATTTGTGATTTGTAAATTAGATGGAGTTACAGGCGAATAATCCATGGGAACAACTGAACAAGCCCCAACCCAACCCAAACGGTTGCCTTTCGGCCGCTTCCCTCAAAGTTAAACCACGCGCGTGCACCCGGTTCCAGACTTTGCAGTTGTTCAATCCGCGCATTCTCTCCACTCCCGCCTCTGCAACTGCTCCAGCGCCCGCTTCTCCCCAGCGGCAACCGCCATGTCTCCTCCTCGTCTCGCCGCCGTTCTTCTCATCCTCCCCGCATTCCTCGTGGCCGGCGGCGGCGTGGAGATCCTCTCCAAGTCCCGCATCGAGAGTTGCGCCCGGGACTCCGCGCCCGGGACCCCGCTCTCCTGCGATCGGAAGATCGCCCTCAACATGGCCGTCCCCAGCGGCTCGGTGAGCGCCTCTACACCTTTCCCCGCACTCGCATTTGAATGACGGTCGCTGATGTTGCTGTGGCGTGCGTGTTTTGAGTGGGATTGCAGAGCGGCAACGAGGCGTCGATTGTGGCGAAAATCACCGAGGCGGAGGCGAAAGAAACGGTGGCAATACAGACCCTACGAGATCCCCCCGTCATCACCATAAAAAAGACTGCCGTCTACGCCGCCTACGCACTCACCTACATCCGGGTAAAACTCAGCCATAAAACCTGGTTGCTGCACTTCTAGTTCTGAAAACGGTGTTGTTTAATGTCTGCGCTTGCATAGGGTTGTTGCATCGTTCCGTCCTTCGAGCCTCGACAATTTTGGGTTTCGATGTACACAATTTTAGATAGGTCTTGGATTATGGGAACTGCTTCTAATGAGAAGTCATTAATCGATGGCTGTCCCGCGAACATGAGCCTAACTGTACTGTTGGTTCCACTTTCACGAGTGCCATGATCTATGTTCTGGGGAAGGCTCATGGTTGGGGAGACTTCACATTACTTAGATGTTTCAGTTTACATAAGCATTAGACACAGTTCAACATACTTCAATGTCGTCCGGAAGATATGTACATTGTGCCTTTTGAGTTGCAACAACAGTAGTCTTTCATGTCCATTTGCTCCGTGATTTTGGTTCAGACTGCTGTAAAGTTTTTTTTTCAGTCAAGCAGATCAGCAGAACTCATACTGTTATTCAAGCCCTTATTTGTTTGCCTCTTCAGGATGTTGCTTACAAACCTGAGGAATTGGCGGTCGAGACGCGCAAATGTGAGCCAGATGCTGGTGCTGATGTTGTTCACTCTTGTGAAAGGTAGATATGTCGTGATTACAGTTGATGCATCATCATTGGCACTTGTTTTCCAGCTTTTGATTTTACAACAAGTTATCCTTCTATTTTTAGCGCAAGTTGAGATTGGCAGATGTGTGTATCATGCATATGGCTGTGCAGTATATTTATGTAGATATAAACTCTGGGAATTGCATAGTTAATATGTTGTTCTCTCTCTTTTTTGCTTTTGGTACACTGAGGGGTCATAACCATGGCTGTTCTAAGTGGACTCAAGATTTTATTTTTAGGGAAATTATTTAAAGTTTCAATTAATGTTGTATGTATATATACATGACGATGTTTTTCTTCATGAATATGTCTAATAGGTTACGGAATGAAAGTGGTTCTGTGATTGAGCACACAGAGGTTAGAAGCATTTTACCTATATGTTTTTTGTCACCGTGTTTTCTAGATAGACGGCAATATACAATACTATAACTCCTACTCTGCATGGTTGAGCATATCCTACTTTGCTTTAAAATTTTTCCCTGATCTAGTATTCATGTTATGTCATATCACCACTAGAACTACTGTTGCTGACGTTGTTCAATCTTAAATACTATGAGAAGTTTTAGTTAGTCACATTTTGAAGTGGTAGGAATTAGTAAAAACTTGTACAAGCTTTCATGATTGTTTCTGCAAGACTCATATCTATTGCACCCTTTAGAAGCTATTAGTTTATTATTGTGGATATATGCTAAGCATCAGTTTGACAGCCCATAAAAAAATGGGAAATATTATTAACTAAACAGAGGAAAATATGCTTGACATACTTGTGTAGTGAATTCACCGGCATAACCAGTAATCTTTAATGGTTTTGAGTTAATTTTTTGCACATCTGGATATATAATTTTGAGTTTGCTCATGATACTCAACTTTTCCCTCTACTTTGGCATGGACTAGCCTGTTTGTTGTGCATGTGGGAACAGCCGCGTTCATACATCCTGTGGAAATTTTGGTAATAAGTTCATGTATAATTTTTCTATGCCTATGTTTTTTAGTACACTACCTAACACATCTCTCACGCCCATCAATTTTGCAGTCGATACAATGTTCAAAGGAAAACAGAATACAGCTCACTGTGTACGATTTCCTGGTGAATGGTACGGTACTGTTTGTGATTGCTTTTGTTTCATATTTATATTTTAACTATAACTGATAACTGAAATATTTATTGATCCACCACTGTATCTACTAATATATAAGCTTCATATCTTGGTTATGACTTTGTACGTGTCAATGTCAATTGTTATATTGTCTGAATTATTTGGCTAGAGGCTACATTCTTTGTTACACTTCAGACAATCCTTAATTATCTTTCTTGTCCCATATTAAATATGTTTCTATATTGCTTTATTTTCTCGAACAGGTTCCATGTTTTTGAAATTGGGACTATGTCTCTTGGGTTCAGCATCACAGTACAGGTGAAGAAAGGCTCGTCTGTATCGGTACAATTTTAAATTTTACGCTAGAACTTTCAACCAGTTGTACTTCTCTCTAAATTAAATTATCAAATGAATGGTGTTAGATTATTGTTTCCTTACCACACGTACCCATGACCTTTGGTAACTTAGGTTCACTATATACTTTTCTTAATTAAGATTTTGAATATTTACACTTCCTTAGCAAATGAACCTTTCTTCTGGTATGACATCTATTTAGGACTATTTGTATTTTGATAAATTCCACTGCAGGAGGTTCTTGTTAGTCCTGAGAATAGAACAGCTGTTTCTACAGATAATTTTCTGAGAGTAAATATTATTGGTGACTTTGCTGGTTATACAAGTATACCACAATTTAATGAGTTCTATCTTGTGACTCCCCGGAAGGTACATCATCAAATAAAAATATGCACTTTGACACTGACATATTAGCAATGCTAAATTTTGTGGCCCTAAAACATTTTTAATGTTTTATATCAAAGGATGCTGTTAGTGATCAGCCGCAGGTCATTGGAGAAGAATATTCAAGGTGGATGCTGTTGGAGAAATTTTACTTTACACACGATGGTCTTGAATGCAACAAAATTGGAGTTGGTTATGAGGCTTTCCAAAAGCAACCTGATTTCTGTTCAACAACAAAGGGGAGCTGCTTGCATAATCAGCTTTGGAACTTTATGGAGGTAATTATATAACAAATTACCATAAGAACATAATTGTCAAGTATCTGTTTATTATAGATAATTCCATATTCGACTCCTGAAAAGACTGTCATCAATTGTTTCAGGATGACAAAAATCGAATAAGTAAGAGCATGCAGCCCCTACACGTTGTGGAGGGAAGATTTGAAAGGATAAATCAACATCCAGTTATATTTCCACCAGTTTCTTCCCTTTTCATATTCTCATTTGACAATGCTGTATAAATCTTCTGATACACCCTTTACAGAATGCAGGTGTATATTCTTTTTCCGTGGGAGTCACAGAAGTTCTTAATACAAATTTGCTGGTAGAGCTAAGTGCTGACGATATAGAATACATCTATCAGAGGTAGTAATGATATTTATGCCTTTTGATTAATCAGTTACATCTTGATTTATATTTTTAGACCACATACTATGACCTACTTCAAGAACCAAATACACGATTCCTTATATAGCTCGTCTTTTAATTTGTATGATATGCTTGAGAAATAGCAGGGGAGTAATACATTTATACTCTTGTGTTTCATCTAATACCATGCTATAGGTATTAATACATATTTACAATTTAATAAAATTTTAATCATGTTTAATTTGTTGCACTTTTTTTATCAGGAGTTCAGGGAGAATAGTTAGCATTAAGACTCCTACATTTGAAGCCTTAAGTCAAGTTGGTATTGCAAATGTCACAACCCAGAATATTGGTCAATTGGAGGCCTCGTATAGCCTGACGGTATGCATCTAATCATGGAATTTACATCTTTTTATACTATGCTATTAACTATTTACTTTCTCTGGTACTAGAATTATGAAGAATAATCTTACAATGTATAGTAAAGTGGTTACTTATTCTTTATACTCTTTATTAGCAATGGTGTCAAGTTCCCAGCGCCGTGTAGTCCAAGCTCAATGTAGTTTATGAGCTCCTTTGCAGTTGAGTTCGCTTTTCTTTAATTTAATCAGTGGTTTGCTCCTTTGTAGTTCACGTGCTCAAGTGGCATCAATCCAGTTGAGGTAAATTTACTATCGTCTGCATATTTGGTTGTATGCATGTTTAATGTTTTGAGAGAATGCATGTATTCTTAATTGCAATGCGTTTCATTCTTGTATACAAATTAATGTAAGGCTTTACATGTAGTATAGAATGCCATATGATATTGTCAACATGTTATCTGTCTCTTCTGGGCAACTTTTTTCCTACTACATCAAATTTATGCCTCGTGTTCTGTATACTATCCAGAAACATGATTCTCTATTGTTTTCTTGTCATTTGATTGGTTGGCCTAAGTGAAGCGCACAGCAGGTGACCATGAGCGTCTCCACCCCTCCCCACCAACCTCAATCTCCCAGCCCAGCGCTGGCGGCCACTCCGGCTCCGGCGGCCACCACCTCCTCCTCCCTCTCCCCAGATGCAGCCCCTTTCTTCCCAGCAGCAGTGGGCCGCCCGAAACACCAAAGATGGAAGGACTCCTCACCACGACCGGACCGTGAGCTGCAGGATCTGCGTGCTCCGGAGCAGGACGCGGTTGAGCGTGCTCCTAGACAACGTGTGACTGATGAGCTGCTGTCCGAGCGTGCTCTTAGCCAGACGGTGTCCGGTGAGCTGCCATCGCATAAGAGCCCCAGCCGGCCTTCGTATAGGGATGTGGCGGCGAGGTCCATCGCTAGATCCGTTTTCCCCTGCGGTGAACAGCGGCAGCCGCGACAGCCAGCTTCCTCGCCATCGCAGCCGACACGCATCCGGCTGCGCTCTGAAATCCACCGGGTTTCGGAAGCTGCGCCGGAGGCGGATGGTTGGCGCGTGGTGCGGAGCAGGCGAGATCGCCGGCGCCATCCTGTCCCGCAATCTCATCGCGCGTCCATCCCGCCAGCTCTTCTAGGCCGCTGTTTCAACTGCCTAGACAAGAGGCACCGCAAGAAAGACTGTCGGGAGCCGACTAGATGTTGGCGTTGCGGCAAGCTGGGGCATAGATCCTTCGAGTGCCGCGTGCCACGGGCCAACACCGGCAGGGTGCAGTTGTCCCAAGGAAACAAAGACGGCGAACCGCGCCGTACTACTTGGACTGCCCCTCATCGACAGCAGGCCGGGAGCGGGGCACCGTCAGATCCTAACGCGGCAACAAACCAACAACGCACCGACGACGCCCCACGGCGCCCCCGTAATCGTAGGCGGCGTGGCTGCCGGGGCGGTGGAAGACGACGGCGACGGATGAATGATGATGACACTGCGTCAGAAAAATCACGCCGCTCCCCCTCGCTGTCATCCCCTTCGCCAGTGCCGCGAAGAACGCAGACGCCGGAGCTGTGCTATATTGACCGGAAGCATGATACAGACCAATGGGAGGCAGAATACGAGTACTTGGCGGTGCTTTTGCAAATTACGGGGACGAGACCTGCGGTTCAGCCTGAACAAGCTCGACTGGCAGTTGCCGCTCATTTCGGCATCACCATCGATGACCAGCTACAGATTCATGGTGCTCCACCGCCCTTCGACTTCCTCCTGATCCTGCCTGACCATGGCTCCTATCTCCATGTGCTAAGCGGGGACCGAACAGTCCATACGCCTGAGTTCTCGCTTGCCTTGCGGCCATGGAGCCGGCTGGTTTATGCAGATCACGGAGCGCTTTACCACAAAATCCTCATTGAGATGGTAGGAATCCCCCTGCATGTCTGGCGACCCTCGGTGGCGGCAGACCTACTCCGAGGTTACTGCTCGATCGCACAAGTCGAACCGGACACATTAAACAAGAGAGATCTTTCAGTTTTCAAGTGCTCGGCTTGGACCACAAGGCCGGAGCTCATTCCGGAGGAGATGACACTTTGCGTTCCGGAACCGTTTGAAGAACCAACTCAGCACATGAGGCCCGTCTTGCGCTACAACATTAAGATCCGGGTGCGGAGACTGCTAGTGAGATTTCCACAGGACTCCCCGCCACCTTCGCCGCCACCAACGCCACCACCCTCGCAATCCAGTGGCGAGGAATCTGAGGACATGGATTCATTGAGACCACGCCGACGGCGTGGCCGTTTCCGGTCGGAGAAGCGCGCTAAGGATATGACAGTCACCAGTTCCAAAACTCCCATGGTTGCTGAATGCGCTCGGCGGGACAACTACGCGGTCGGCTCCGATTCCGGCGAGTCTAACCGTCGTGCGCGGGCGGAAACTCCTGTACAAGGCATGCCCATCGACTGCTCCGACGCCTTGGCGTGTAGTGAGCTCCTGCGTGTCTCCGGCGGGGGCCCCACTGGCGTCGACGCCAACGGCCATCACCCAACAACCCCTGACGCGGCATTTACTTCAGGCCCCAACGTTCAAACGGTAGAGCACGCCGCCGACTGTGGCACGCTGGCATGTCAGCACAGCATACCACGACTCTGTGCTGATGGCGTCCGCTTCGAGGAGCCACCTGAGAGCTACCTTCCAGGGCCTAGTAATTCAATGCATGGTGCGTGCCCAGACTTCCGTCGGCAGGAGGACCCTATGCTGAAGGAGCTTTCTGTTGCACCGCTACTGAAATGCAACAGTGTCGGTACTGCTTATGGTGGTCAGTCTATGGAGGAGCATCTGTTCCAAGCCATTACTGCTCCTGTGCCAACCGCCGCAGAGCACATGTCGCTGGATTCTTCACTCTCCGGCCTCGACCTTGAATTTGAGGTGAGACGAGCAGCTTCCGGGGTCGCTACAGCAAGCCCACTCGGCAGCACAGCCCACTCAGTGCAGCCCGAAACACAGGGTCGTCCAGTCGACTCACATTCTGAGCCTAAGAGCCCGCAGGCCAATATGAGCCTTCGGCCCAATCTTGATAGGCCGATCCTGGAGCCAGTTCTTTTTAGCGGCGAGATTTTCCAGTTGCAGCCGTCCCTGATCGATCACCCGAATGTCAACACAATGAGGGGTCATTGTCAGCTTCGCCTCTGGACCTGACACCGCCGCGGTCGCCAGCTCCAACAGTCGCTCAACTTAATGTGGAGGGCTTCATCTCGAGCATCTCCGCGCCATGTTCGCCTCCGGTGCTGCCTACTCCACCGCCGCGTCGTTGCCCCAAATCTCCGGTGGCCGAGCTCCCCAGGCGTAGCAAGCGTGTCGCGGCGCAGAGTCGAGTCAGAGTCTCCAACCCGGTGATCCAAGCGCAACATGTGCTTATGCGCAAACTTGGGATCACCTCCGAGGAAAGGCCGCCTGATGCTGACGCCTACGTCGAATACACAGAAGTCTTCCATGATCCGCTCTCCTCCGCGCATCGTGCGGCCATCAGGACCCTGTTTCACGGCGAGCCACCGGCACCTGACGCGGTGCCGGATGAGGAGCAGTAATGTGCGTCCGTCTTTGTTCGTTTGGTCGCCAACACGTTTCTTATGGATAATGAGAACTGCTTGATATGGAATGTTCGAGGCTTGAACTCCAGGTCGCGGCGTGATGTCGTACGCATGACTGTTGATCAGGAGCGAGTATCCCTCCTGTGTCTGCAGCAAACTAAGCTTGATGTTATTGATGACCATCTGGTCCGTGATATGCTAGGCTCAAATTTTGGCTATTACTATCTTCCGGCTGTCAACACTTGTGGTGGTATTCTCGTTGCATGGAGATTAGACCGCTGGACGGGGTCGCACTTCTCTCGTCACAATAATTCTCTCACCCTCCGCATTACCATGACAGCCGATGGGTTCTGTTGGTGGCTCACCACGGTGTATGGCCCTCAAGGGGACAGGGAAAAGGTCGCGTTTCTACAAGAACTTCGGGACATCAGACTGAATCGGCATGATCCTTGGTTGTTGTGCGGAGACTTTAATATGATCTACCAGGCTGCCGACAAGAATAACTCGATCCTACACCGCCGCATGATGGGTCGCTTTCGAAGGTTCCTCAATGATCTAGAATTGAAGGAACTTAATCTATCAGGTCGTCTATATACATGGAGCAACGAACGGCATCACCCAACACTAGAAAGAATTGATCGCGCTTTTGTGTCGATCGATTGGGAGGAGCGCTATCCAAATTTCCTGCTGCGCTGCTTGGCGAGGACTGTTCGGATCATGCACCGCTGATCCTTACCACCAACACTCAATCGGAAGCGAAGAAGCGATTCCGCTTCGAGTCGATCTGGCCACGTTACCCCGGTTTTCTGGAGGTGGTCGCAGCTGCTTGGCAGGATGATTTGCCTAATTCAGACGCGTTCAGAAATCTGGATTTCAAGCTCCGGAATACGGCCAAGGCCCTGCAGCGTTGGAGCCAAAAATTTGTAGGGAACATCCGGCTACAACTAGCAATCGCGAAGGAGGTCGTGCTACGTCCGGACACGGCACAGGAACGGCGGCAACTCACTGCACCCGAGATTGAGCTGCGCAATGAACTTAAGTGTAAATCTCTTGGCCTTGCTTCTCTAGCTCGGACTATCGCTCGCCAACGCTCAAAGATCCTCTACTTGTCGGATGGCGATGCGAACACACATTTCTTTCATCTTCGGGCATGCCATCGCCATAGGAAGAATATGGTTCGAGGCGTTGCGACATGAGGACAGAACTCTCGTTAATGAGGAAGAGAAGGCCGACGCCCTGTATAACTTCTATAATAATATTCTTGGGACAGAGTTGGCACGAACATCAAGGCTAAACTTCACAACTTTGGGTCTACCGTCCATTGATCTCACGGGAATTGACAACTCGCTTCTCGGAGGAAGAGATTTGGAGCACCATCGGAGCCATGCCTTCGAAAAGTCACCGGGCCCCGATGGTTTTAACGGGCTCTTTTATAAAACGGCTTGGCCCGTGATCAAAGGTGATGTTGTGCGTGCCTTTAACTCCTTGTGGTCGCTTGACGACTGGAGTTTCTACCTGGTAAATGATGCCTTGCTATTTCTACTTCGCAAGAAGCAAGAGCCCGAGGAGATCAAAGACTACCGCCCGATCGGCTTAATTCACGGTTTCAGCAAGTTATTTACGAAGGCACTCTCCCTCAGGTTGGCTCCTTACCTCCCCAGTCTAGTACAACCCAATCGAGTGCCTTCATCAAAGGAAGACAAATTCATGACAATTTTCGGGCCGTTCAATTATCCGCTAAGTCTGCTTCACGTGCGGTGCAAAAGGCAATTCTTATGAAGGTTGACATTGCTAGAGCTTTTGATACGGTAAACTGGGTATTCTTATTTGACCTTCTACGACACCTTGGCTTCTCTAGAAGGTGGATCAACTGGATCTCCATTCTCCTTTCAACTGCTAGCACAAAGATCCTACTCAATGGCAAAGCCGGGCGGCGAATTTGTCATGCGCGTGGTCTCCGTCAAGGCGACCCGCTCTCGCCCATGCTCTTCGTTCTTGTGATGGAAGCTCTCAATGCTACAATACGTCCGGCCGGCGAGCTCTCCTTGTTTCAAGACTTCGGCCTACAACCACTCAAATGCCGAGCCTATCTATATGCTCGATGATCCGGTCGTCTTTTTAAAACCACAAGAGCATGATCTACGGCTTCTACGTGCTATTCTAGAATGTTTTGCTGCGGCGTCCGGGCTTCACACAAACGTTGATAAGTGCCAATTTTCACCCATTCGTTGTGATGACACCGATCCGGCATGCATACAGGAGCTCTTCCCATGTCAGCTTGCTGCATTTCCCTGCAAGTACCTCGGCCTTCCCCTTTCTATTTACAAGCTTGGTAAAGCTGATCTTCAGCCGCTGATTGACAAGGTTGGCAATCGGTTGCCTACATGGAAAGCTGGTCTGCTGAATAAGTCAGGCCGGGTTATTCTCACTAAGGTGACGCTGACAGCAATCCCAATCTACCTCTCCATTGCCATGGGCCTTCCACACTCGGGCAATCAAGGCCATTGACAAATTCCGTAAAGGATTTATTTGGAACGGCACGGCGCAAGTCTCGGCAGGAAAATGCACCGTCGCTCGGGAAAAGGTATGTCGCCCCATGGACATGGGAGGATTGGGCATTCACGATCTCACCAAATTGGGATACGCTCTCGGGTTACGCTGGGAGTGGCTGCATCGGACGGATTTATCGAGAACTTGGGTCGTGTTACCAAATTCTTCGAACGTATCGTTCAAGCCATGTTCGACATTTCGGTGGTGGTTAACATTGGCGATGGATCAAACGCTCTATTTTGGAACGATAGGTGGATCTTTGGCAAATGTCTGCAGCAGCTTGTGCCTAACGTCTTCCGTGCGGTGAAGCCGGCCATCGAAACAAAAGGAAGGTCGGGGAGGCGCTTATTAATGAACAATGGATCCACGATATCACTGGGTCAAGAACAGTGCCTCCGCTTCGAGACTTCATTAGGCTCGTGGATATTCTAGCAGAGATCACCACAACACCGGGTATGAGTGACACCTTCACCTGGCGTTGGTCAAGTTCCGGAGTGTACACAGCCTCTTCAGCCTATCGTTCCTTCTTTGTTGGTCAGCACGCCATCCCAGGCGCAAAAGAACTTAGCAAAACAAAAGCACCAAATAAGTGCAAACACTTCTTTTGGCTGGCCTTGCTCCGCAGATGCTCGGACTTCGGAAAGACTACAACGACACAACCTACGTAACCACGGACCATGTGCGCTCCGCCTTCAAATGACAGAGTCAATTGATCATCTACTTCTTGGTTGTGTATTCAGTCGTGAGGTTTGGTTCAAGGTCCTGCGCGCTTCCGGACGCCACGCTCTAGTGCCTTCGGCGGATAGCGAGCTCGTCGACCGGTGGCTATCTTCCCGCAAACGGCTGCCCAAGGAACACAGGATCGGCTTTGATACCTTGGTCATGCTGTGCTCCTGGGAAGTTTGGAAAGAAAGGAACCGACGGGTCTTTCAATCACAGAGCATGCACCCAATACGGCTCGTCAACTTGATCTGGGATGAAGGGCGTGTGACATCCCCTCCGGGACACCCGGGAATCGGAACAGAGGGACACTCGACGAAGCGAGTTACAACGGTGTATCATCTCATACAAGCCGAGCATATATACATCATGGTATAATACAACCGAGGTTTTCGAAATACAAACATTGATGCAGCGGAATAATAAATCTTATTGAAGTTTAACAACCTACGAGTATTGCAGCGGAAGCGATACTTTATACAACAAAACACTAGTAGACGGTCAACGTGATGCACTCGAGCCCTTCGTACATCACGGTCCTTCCTCTTCACGACGTCGGAAACCGTTCCCATTGGTGGGAACCACACTGTGACACTCCACTTCCAGGAACTACTTGTACAAGTCGTGATCGCACGACTCATTCCCTGAAAGATAACGAACAAACCTTGAGTATTCTAATACTCGGCAAAGACTGACCCGTCAACATGGCACGCTAAGGCCGACGCCTAGTATGCAAAGGCTTTCGGGCTGTGGGGTTTACTCCTTTGCGAAAACAGCATTAAAGGTTGAGTCCTTACTTTCGGTATTTTAGCTCACGTTAAGTTCATTAACCTCTAGGTTTGCGAGACTATCACTATTGCAATCAAGTTGCGGGAAAAGATTAGTGCCAAACAACAACTCTTTCATTCCTCTTCCTTCATCTTCCACTTGATTAACTACGATGTGACACGGTGAACAAGCGGTACTCATTACTTGCGAGGGACAGCGATTCGAATCGATTTCACCAGTTGGGAAAACCCGTTTACACGGCGTATACGCACCCTTTGGTCGCATACGACAACCTTTCACGCTAATTCCTGGCGGTGGCCGGGTTAGTCTCCCATCCGCCGAGAACACCGGGGACCCCACGCGATACCCATCCTCGACGTTATCCGTGAGCGACCACCATTCCTCTCCCTTTGAGACATGAGGCCTCACCTCATTCTCCGACCAATTAGGGGATGGGCTACGTCCAACCGCTGTGGCAATTAGGTTACATCGGCTTCCTGGCCCCATAAACACCGGTATGTAAATCGGTACGTTCAAATACTTGCTCGGCGGGGCCAACAACGGTACGGTCCTTGACCAGACACGAGACGGGGCTACCACCTTGCAAGACCTCGTCTTTGCCCTTTCTCCTACGGGGCCCGTCCGGTCTCCATTTCATTTTCATCTTCAACTTCACTTAAAAGACATCAATCAACTTAAAGCCTCCATGCTTTAAGATCGGACCAGTACCGGCTCGCGAGTGTGCTCGGCACCACTCGACTTCTACCGTAGCCACTGTGAATTAAGCGTAGCATCTATCGAGACACAAAACCAACATGGATAACAGGTAACATAGGAATTCTACTCATGCATCTAGGGTGTCAAGCAATTCCTGAAACCTAATGCACAATCACGACACAATTCTCGTGATAAAAGAAAAGACTTTAAAAACATAGGTGGGATGCACCGGGGCTTGCCTTGATTCGAGTCGGGGTTAGCTTCCTTGGCGTGCTTGGTCGACTTCGAAGCTTCCGTCTCCTTTCTCGACCTCGGACGGAACCTCGATCACGCCGGGACCTAGGTCGACCAACAATACGTCGCGAATCACAATCATGCATGCATGAATGTACATGAGGTGATGTGCAAAGATTTAATTAACCAGGGTCGTTAATTAGCCATTAATCATTACTTAAGTTCATTACTATGCAATTAGTAATTAACAATTAATCATGTTTTTAAACAACAAAAATAAGTGCTTAACGACATGTGATACCGCTTAAGCTATTAATTTGGGATCACATGAAATGACGGTGTTTAAGTTGAATTTTAGAAAACAGGTTTCACAAACACTTTCGTCTGCAGTATCTCTAATTTTTAAAGAAATTTATTTTTCAAAAACAATTAATAATTAGCATAAAATAATGGGTTTTCTTAATTAAAGAAAGGTAATTAATTTAAACTACGAAATTATAATTTCTCAAAATAGGTATTTGAATTCATAAATAAATAGAGAATAATTTTATGAATCCAAAGAACTTTGTTTGACATTTTTCTGATTTTTGTGGAATTTTCTACGAATATTTGAAGTTTGAAAAGAATCTGGAAATTGAATAAATTCGAAAAAGAATATGGAAGCAATGGGCCGAAAGCAGCCAGGCCCGGTTGGCTCCGAGGCGGCCCAGCGACCAACGCGGCCCAGCGAGGCCCGCGCGCGGCTCGGCCGCCCGAGGGACGCGGCGGACATGGCCGCGAGCTGCCGGAACGGCGCCGGCGACTCGCCGGTGTTGGTCGGACGACGACCAAACTCTAGGGAAAAGCTCCTACATGCTCTTCGTGACACGGGGAACCGAATGGTGGGGGTGGTGTCACCGGAGCCCGGCCGGAAGGGTGTCTGCGGCGAGGGACGGCCGGAGAAGGCGTTCGGCGACGCCGTGTGCTCACCGTGATTGACCAAAAGATGGACGGTTTCTTGCTAGAGCTTCACAAGAGCACGACGAAGACCGGCATCGAGTCCTTGGAGGCTAGAGATGGCCGGAACATGCTGCGCACCGGCGAGGGCATGCGGCGGCGGATGAAACTCCAATAACTCGACCAATTTCCGTCGAACTTGGGGGAAACGACCACGTGAGCTGGATAGGCGAGAGGGAAGCGTGTTGCGCACCTTTGGAACAAGGATTTGGAGAAAATCACGCACCGGAGCGAGGAAATTTTGGAGATGCGGCCGGGGTCGTCGGGGATTGCCGGTTCGGGAAAATAGCTTCGATCTCGGGCTCTAGTGCGGGAAGCTTGAGTTGACGCCATGGCGAGCTGGAGCGGCCCCGTGCGGAGCGGGCTGGTGGTGGTGGCTCGTCGGGAGCTGGCCGGAGGCGGCCGGACGGCGGAGGACCGGGAGGCGGACGGTTGCTTCGGTGGGGAAAAAGCCGAGAGAGGAAGAGGAGGGAGCTCGGCCGGCTTTATCCCAACGCCGGGATGTTGAGGCGGTAAGGAAAGGCTCGCGTGGCGCCGGGGCACGGAGGCACGCGGCCATGACGAGCTGCGCTGGCACGGCAAGGCGGTGGCGGCGGCGGGAGTCGGTTCGGACGAGAGAGAAAGAAGAAAACGATTTGGGCTGCGGCGGTTTTACATAAACACCCTCGAGCTTTTGGTTAATTAAAAACGGCCTTTCCGGTGCCCAGAAAAATCCAAGAAAATTTGGGGGTGTTAATAAAAACATTTCACACACTTTTCGTTTTAGGTCCAGGTTAAAATTCCAAACTGTTTTTGAATTAAAAATCCAAGATAAAATTAACAAAAGAGTTTTGTTTATTTCTTGCAAAAATTTTCACAAGGCAAAATAATTCCAGGAAATTTTCATAAATCTTTATTTAGTATGTTTAAGCATTAGAAAATATTAAACAAAAATTTTCTTTTCATTTTATTTCTTTTTAAGCATTTCTTTTATTCTTTAGCTACTTTGACATTTTATGTGCGTTTCTTCTCACCAAAAGTAAATAGGTTCACAGATGCACATGATGACATGCTCATGAATGCCATGAAATGCGTTTTATTATTTAGGGTTGTTACAGCCCTCCCCCTTACGAGGAATCTCGTCCGAGATTCACGATTGAAGCGACTAGACGATAGTGCTAAAGAACTCGGGGTAGTTGGATCGGAGAAACTCTTCTTGTTCCCAAGTAGCTTCAGACTTACGAGTGATTACTCCACTGAACCTTGTAGAACTTGATGGTCCGATGTCGAGTCACTCGATCTTTGGTGTCGAGAACTTTGATTGGATGTTCGTCATATGTCAAGTCCGGTTGTAATCTGTTCCACTTCAGCGGTCGGTATATCCACCGGCGGTTTCAAACACTTCTTCGGTTGAGATACGTGGAATATGTTGTGTATACCCGATAAGTGTCTTGGCAATTCCAAACGATAGGCTACGGCTCCACATCTTTCTAGGATTGGAAACGGTCCGATGTATCGTGGTGCTAGCTTGCCCTTGATTCCAAACCTTTGAACACCTTTAGTAGGGGATACTCGCGAGATAAACTTGATCTCCAACCTTGAATACCAACTTTCGACGTCTTTTATCGGCATAGTCGATCCGTCGAGACTTAGCTCTCTTGAGGTTCTGTTGAATGAGACGTACTTGTTCCTCTGCATCTTTTACTAGGTCGGGTCCGAAGATTATTCTTTCTCCACTTTCGGACCAATTCAATGGCGTGCGACGACTACGTCCATACTGAGCTTGGAACGGTGACATTCGGCACTCTCTTGATAGTCTGTTGTTGTATGAGAACTCTGCCGGCGGTAAACATTTCTCCCAATCTTTACCGTATGTCAAAACACATGCTCGAAGCATATCCTCGAGATATTGATTGATTCTTTCTGTTTGTCCATCCGTTTGGGGGTGATAAGCTGAGCTTCGAATTAACTTCGTTCCTAACGACTCATGCAATTGTTCCCAAAATCTAGAGACAAATTGAGCTCCTCGATCCGAGATGATGGTCTTGGGTACTCCATGCAAACATAGGATGCGTGAAATATATAGATCTGCATATTGCTTGGTCTTGTAGTTGGTATGTACTCGGTATAAAGTGAGCTGACTTGGTCAATCTGTCAACTATGACCCGGATAGAGTCGTGCTTCCGTGGAGTCATTGGTAATCCAACAATAAAGTCCATACTGATATCTTCCCATTTCCATTCGGGTATGCTCGAGAGGTTGAAGTGGACCTGCTTGCTTCAAATGCTCTGCCTTGACACGTCGACGGGTATCACACTCATTGACATACCTTGCTATCTCGCGTTTCATTCTTGTCCACCAAAATCTTTTCTTCAAGTCTTGATACATCTTGTTGGTTCCGGGATGAATAGAATACTTGGACGTATGGGCTTCATCCATTATCTTCTTGCGAAGTTCCAAGTTCTTAGGCACTACTAGCCTATTCTTGAACCGAGATAACACCTTCGTCATCTATTTGGAAACACTTGACTTCACCCTTACGGAGTCGTCTTCGATGTGTTCCATACCAGCATCCTTACTGTTGAGCTGCTACCACTTCTTCACGAATGGTAGGAATAAGAGCCAAATTGGTCAAGGCTCCATACGGAATAATCCGAAGATTTGGCTCCTCACTTTCGGGTGGAGATGCTTGAATCATGAGTTGAGCCATGAGATTATTGCAATGAACCTTGCGACTTAAGGCATCGGCTACCACGTTTGCCTTGCCTGGGTGGTAGTGAATCTCCAACTCATAATCTTTGATTAACTCTAACCATCTTCGTTGGCGCATATTTAGATCCGCTTGAGTAAAGATGTACTTGAGACTCTTGTGGTCCGTGTATAGATGTACTAAATTTCCCAAGAGATAATGTCTCCGGCCTTTCAATGCAAGAACTACTGCTGCTAATTCCAGATCATGTGTGGGATAGTGTTCCTCATGACGCCTTGAGTTGTCGAGAGGCATAAGCGATCACTCGACCTTCCTGCATTAGAACACATCCAAGTCCCGTTCCTGATGCATCACAGTACACATCAAAAGGCTTCGTCAGATACTGGCTGAGCAAGTACAGGAGCTGTAGTCAACAACTTCTTCAACGTTTGGAAAGCTTCTTCACATTCTTTGCTCCATACATACTTCTTATCCTTCTCCAATAGCTTAGTCATTGGCTTGGCGATCTTTGAGAAGTTTGGAATAAACCTTACGTAGTAACCAGCCAATCCCAAGAAACTTCGATCCGGGAGACAGACTTCGGTGATTTCCAATTCAATACATCTTGAACTTTGCCAGGATCAACTGCCACTCCTTCGGCTGATATAACATGACCTAGGAATGGTACTTCCTTCAACCAAAACTCACACTTGCTAAACTTGGCATATAGTTGATGATCCCTTAGTCGTTGCAACACAACTCTTAAGTGATTGGCATGTTCCTCTTCGACTTGGAGTAGATCAAAATGTCGTCAATGAATACCACGACAAACTTGTCTAGCTCCGGCATGAACACAGAATTCATGAGATACATGAAGTGTGCTTGGTGCATTAGTCAATCCAAATGACATCACCAGGTACTCGTATAGTCCGTACCTTGTGGAGAATGCGGTCTTTGGTATGTCTTCGGTTCTTATCTTAATCTGGTGATATCCGGAACGAAGATCTATCTTAGAGAAGATCTTGGCTCCTATCGGTTGATCAAACAAGATATCAATCCTTGGAAGAGGGTACTTGTTCTTGATGGTAACGGCATTCAAAGGCCTATAATCCACACATAGCCTTAATGTTTTGTCTTTCTTCTTCACGAACAAAGCTGGGCATCCCCAGGGTGACGAACTTGGACGAATATATCCCTTGTCCAATAATTCCTTTAATTGCACCTTCAACTCTGCTAGCTCATTTGGCGGCATCCGATACGGCCTTCTTGATATTGGTGCTTGTTCCAGTGCTGTAGCTCTATCTTAAACTCTACCGCTCGATCCGGCGGTAAACCCGGTAAGTCTTACGGAAAAACATCGGGGTACTCACGGACTATAGGAATGTCTTCCAAACTTTTACCGGTAGTCTTATAAATCATTGGAGGAATAGTTTGGGAAGAAGTCAACTGAAAGCAATCTCGTCCGTGAAGAGGAGAGTTCGGGTGAACTGCAAAAGCATCTATATCCAATACTGCCTTATGATACTTCATCCATCTCATGCCAAGAATCGCATCCAATCCTTGTCCATTTAAGACTATAAAGGAGGTGGGATAATCCTTACGACCCAATTTCAATGGTAGCTCTGTAGTACTTTGATCTGCAAGTATATTACCTCCAGGCGATGATATGAGATGTGGGTAAGTCATCTTGCATGATGGTAGATTATACCTTTGGACATATCCTTTATCGATGAAGTTGTGGGTCGCTCCCGAGTCAAATAAAATAATGGCATCATGATGGTTGATAGTGAACAACCCAGCCATGACTTGTGACCCTTTCGGAATCTCTTCGGCGGTGGTGAAGTTGACACGACCGGTCTTCATCTTACCATATTTCGATGCATTCTTCTGTCGACCAACTGCTTTCTTTTGAGGACGTATTGCCAAGTTCTGCTCTGTTGGTGCGACACAATCTTGAGCCAATTGTCCATGACAACCATCGTTATAGTATAGATGGTCAGCCGATTGTGGAGTTTGGGATGAGAGGTGTATACTCGATAGATCCGATTGTTGGACCGCTGAACGGGGAAATACACGTTGCTGATGCTTGAGATGGCCGGTAAGAAATGGGATATGATGGCTGAGGCTCGAACCTCCGATCTGCTGCAGACGTGTGGACTAGACGATACTTGGAGGGCACCTTACTTCCTTGTTCATTGGCTGCTCTCTTCTTAGCCTTCTCTTCTTGATGAGCACGAATAGCATCCTCCATGAGTATAGCATCACTTACCAACTCATTAAAACTAACTCCTCGGTCCAAAACAAGCCGGGATTGTAACTTGGTAGTAAGTCCTTGCTTGAAACATTCCTTCTTCTTGGCGTCGGTGTCCACATTCGAGGAGCATATTGAGCCAGACGGTTGAACAACTTTGAATAGGAGTGTACGGTCATATCACCTTGCTTCAGCGCTAGAAACTCCTTACGCTTTTGGTTCGGGATACCTTCGGAAATATGATGTTCACGAAAAGCCTTTGTGAACTCTTGCCATAGTACTTGGTAACCTTCGGGAATCATGGCCTTGTAATTAGCCCACCATGCTCCAGACAAATCCTTCTAGTTGCTTGAGCGGCAAAGATAGTCTTCGATACTACGTGCATGGTAGGAGCTCCGGCTTCGACTCGATAGTACGTAGCCAATGACCTGCTTCTAGAGGATCTCCCTCATCCGAAAAATTTGGTGGACCGGTAGCCAGGAAATCCGAATATGTAACGTGAGCTGGTGGAGCATGCTGATCTTGACCAACGGCTCGTGGGGCCGTATTACGAACAAGCTGCTTGAAGAAGTTCCCGTTGCTCTTCACGAGACTCCAATATAGTGGCAATAGCTTGTGCCGGGGTAGATGGAGTTGATGCTGACTCTCGAACATCTTGCTTGGGAGCTTTCGGGATGGTTTCCTCTTCTAGTTTGTTCCATTCTGTTATAAAACTTGGTATTAGTGTCACTGATCCAAATTTAGAATATAAGGACACCAACGGTAGAACACGTTAAAGTTCCAACGCACAAGCGGTGTCTATAGAAGAGGTGCACTATCTCTCATTCCAACCCCAGATTCACTTGTAGTACACCTTCGTACGAGCCTCTTTAATCTATCCTTTTAAATCCATAGCTCTCATAGGGCTCCTTGATAACTACACTGATCATCCTTCTCTCCGATCGTCCTTTAATCATCTGTAGATGAAGATCTTGAAATTTTCCATTCCATTGCCTCGGTGGAAGAGTTCTATTGGCATAAGCTCCATCTAGAACCGTCCATAGGAAACTATCTCTACACTACGATACTATCTTGGTCTAATTCCCAAAACCTCATATTATAGCACTCAATATGACATGATGCATGCTCGGTAGACTAACTATACGTACTATAGCATATAAAACTATAACGAACTAGTTAGCACTTTCCAAAACCCAACGTCGAACAGTTAGTAAAAAGTCTAACTATTCTACATCCTTATAGGGCTCCGTACTCTCTCGTGTTCTACACGCACTAAACGTGTTAAGTTTTGAAAACAAGCTTGTAATGATGAGCTGTTGCCTACGAACCGCTACGATACCAGTTGTGACATCCCCTCGGGACACCCGGGAATCGGAACAGGAGGGACACTCGACGAAGCGAGTTACAACGGTGTATCATCTCATACAAGCCAGCATATATACATCATGGTATAATACAACCAGGTTTTCGAAATACAAACATTGATGCAGCGGAATAATAAATCTTATTGAAGTTTAACAACCTACGAGTATTGCAGCGGAAACGATACTTTATACAACAAAACACTAGTAGACGGTCAACGTGATGCACTGAGCCCTTCGTACATCACGGTCCTTCCTCTTCACGACGTCGGAAACCGTTCCCATTGGTGGGAACCACACTGGGACACTCCACTTCCGGGAACTACCGTACAAGTCGTGATCGCACGACTCATTCCACGAAAGATAACGAACAAACCTTGAGTATTCTAATACTCAGCAAGACTGACCCGATCAACATGGCACGCTAAGGCCGACGCCTAGTATGCAAAGGCTTTCAGGCTGTGGGGTTTACTCCTTTGCGAAAACAGCATTAAAGGTTGAGTCCTTACTTTCGGTATTTTAGCTCACGTTAAGTTCATTAACCTCTAGGTTTGCGAGACTATCACTATTGCAATCAAGTTGCGGGAAAAGATTAGTGCCAAACAACAACTCTTTCATTCCTCTTCCTTCATCTTCCACTTGATTAACTACGATGTGACACGGTGAACAAGCGGTACTCATTACTTGCGAGGGACGGCGATTCGAATCGATTTCACCAGCTGGGAAAACCCGTTTACACGGCGTATACGCACCCTTTGGTCGCATACGACAACCTTTCACGCTAATTCCTGGCGGTGGCCGGGTTAGTCTCCCATCCGCCGAGAACACAGGGACCCCACGCGATACCCATCCTCGACGTTATCCGTGAGCGACCACCATTCCTCTCCCTTTGAGACATGAGGCCTCACCTCATTCTCCGGCCAATTAGGGGATGGGCTACGTCCAACCGCTGTGGCAATTAGGTTACATCGGCTTCCTGGCCCCATAAACACCGGTATGTAAATCGGTACGTTCAAATACTTGCTCGGCGGGGCCAACAACGGTACGGTCCTTGGCCAGACACGAGACGGGGCTACCACCTTGCAAGACCTCGTCTTTGCCCTTTCTCCTACGGGGCCCGTCCGGTCTCCATTTCATTTTCATCTTCAACTTCACTTAAAAGACATCAATCAACTTAAAGCCTCCATGCTTTAAGATCGAGCCAAATACCGGCTCGCGAGTGTGCTCGGCACCACTCGACTTCTACCGTAGCCCTGTGAATTAAGCGTAGCATCTATCGAGACACAAAACCAACATGGATAACGAGGTAACATAGGAATTCTACTCATGCATCTAGGGTGTCAAGCAATTCCTGAAACCTAATGCACAATCACGACACAATTACTTGTGATAAAAGAAAAGACTTTAAAAACATAGGTGGGATGCACCGGGGCTTGCCTTGATTCGAGTCGGGGTTAGCTTCCTTGGCGTGCTGGTCGACTTCGAAGCTTCCGTCTCCTTTCTCGACCTCGGACGGAACCTCGATCACGCCGGGACCTAGGTCGACCAACAATACGTCGCGAATCACAATCATGCATGCATGAATGTACATGAGGTGATGTGCAAAGATTTAATTAACCAGGGTCGTTAATTAGCCATTAATCATTACTTAAGTTCATTACTATGCAATTAGTAATTAACAATTAATCATGTTTTTAAACAACAAAAATAAGTGCTTAACGACATGTGATACCGCTTAAGCTATTAATTTGGGATCACATGAAATGACGGTGTTTAAGTTGAATTTTAGAAAACAGGTTTCACAAACACTTTCGTCTGCAGTATCTCTAATTTTTAAAGAAATTTATTTTTCAAAAACAATTAATAATTAGCATAAAATAATGGGTTTTCTTAATTAAAGAAAGGTAATTAATTTAAACTACGAAATTATAATTTCTCAAAATAGGTATTTGAATTCATAAATAAATAGAGAATAATTTTATGAATCCAAAGAACTTTGTTTGACATTTTTCTGATTTTTGTGGAATTTTCTACGAATATTTGAAGTTTGAAAAGAATCTGGAAATTGAATAAATTCGAAAAAGAATATGGAAGCAATGGGCCGAAAGCAGCCAGGCCCGGTTGGCTCGAGGCGGCCCGGCGACCAACGCGGCCCAGCGAGGCCCGCGCGCGCCCGGCCGCCCGGGGACGCGGCGGACATGGCCGCGAGCTGCCGGAGCAGCGCCGGCGACTCGCCGGTGTTGGTCGGACGACGACCAAACTCTAGGGAAAAGCTCCTACATGCTCTTCGTGACACGGGGAACCGAATGGTGGGGGTGGTGTCACCGGAGCCCGGCCGGAAGGGTGTCTGCGGCGAGGGACGGCGGAGAAGGCGTTCGGCGACGCCGTGTGCTCACCGTGATTGACCAAAAGATGGACGGTTTCTTGCTAGAGCTTCACAAGAGCACGACGAAGACCGGCATCGAGTCCTTGGAGGCTAGAGATGGCCGGAACATGCTGCGCACCGGCGAGGGCATGCGGCGGCGGATGAAACTCCAATAACTCGACCAATTTCCGTCGAACTTGGGGGAAACGACCACGTGAGCTGGATAGGCGAGAGGAAGCGTGTTGCGCACCTTTGGAACAAGGATTTGGAGAAAATCACGCACCGGAGCGAGGAAATTTTGGAGATGCGGCCGGGGTCGTCGGGGATTGCCGGTTCGGGAAAATAGCTTCGATCTCGGGCTCTAGTGCGGGAAGCTTGAGTTGACGCCATGGCGAGCTGGAGCGGCCCCGTGCGGAGCGGGCTGGTGGTGGTGGCTCGTCGGGAGCTGGCCGGAGGCGGCCGGACGGCGGAGGACCGGGAGGCGGACGGTTGCTTCGGTGGGGAAAAAGCCGAGAGAGGAAGAGGAGGGGAGCTCGGCCGGCTTTATCCCAACGCCGGGATGTTGAGGCGGTAAGGAAAGGCTCGCGTGGCGCCGGGGCACGGAGGCACGCGGCCATGACGAGCTGCGCTGGCACGGCAAGGCGGTGGCGGCGGCGGGAGTCGGTTCGGACAGAGAGAAAGAAGAAAACGATTTGGGCTGCGGCAGTTTTACATAAACACCCTCGAGCTTTTGGTTAATTAAAAACGGCCTTTCCGGTGCCCAGAAAAATCCAAGAAAATTTGGGGGTGTTAATAAAAACATTTCACACACTTTTCGTTTTAGGTCCAGGTTAAAATTCCAAACTGTTTTTGAATTAAAAATCCAAGATAAAATTAACAAAAGAGTTTTGTTTATTTCTTGCAAAAATTTTCACAAGGCAAAATAATTCCAGGAAATTTTCATAAATCTTTATTTAGTATGTTTAAGCATTAGAAAATATTAAACAAAAATTTTCTTTTCATTTTATTTCTTTTTAAGCATTTCTTTTATTCTTTAGCTACTTTGACATTTTATGTGCGTTTCTTCTCACCAAAAGTAAATAGGTTCACGAGATGCACATGATGACATGCTCATGAATGCCCTGAAATGCGTTTTATTATTTAGGGTTGTTACAGGGCGCTGCTGGGTCGCCGCCGGGTTCGAGATCACTGGCGGGGTTTCTTTAGCATGTCGCCTTTGGTAGTCTGGTTGAGTTTCCATGCAGTTGTAACTTTGATCATGTAATTATGCGCAGAACAGGAGCTTCTTCTCCTGGGCCCTGCGCCTCGGCTGCTGTACTTCTATCTTCCTCTTAATGAAAAGCGCGCTCAGGTGCGTTCGCGAAAAAAAAAGATTGGTTGGCCTAAATTTTGTTCAATACCTTTTTTTCAGGAGCAATTTTTTAGCATGAAACCGGATGAAGAAACTATAAGATCATTTTATCTGCATACATCTACAGATCAAGCGACAAACCATCATTGTAGAGGTGGTCCAGAAAATTGTACTAGATTTTAACAATAGTGTTGTCAATTTGCTCATGTTACGGTCTAACATCCTCTTTATGCTCCATTTCAGCTATTCTTAAGGCATCAAATTTCAGTGAAATTGACAGAGCAGAATGTCAATTCTCTACTTCATCTATGGTTCTCAATAATGGAACACAGGTTCTCAAACAATTTCCGCTTCCTTAATGTTTTTCTATATTTTAATAGCTATTCTCTTGTTAGAGTAAGGTAAGTTTCGAAATTTTCAAACTGCATCAAATGCCATTATCTATGATCGTTTGCCTGAAAAAAGAAACAGTTTATCCAATTCTACAAAGAAGTTGCCTCTAAAAATATATTTGTTTCCTCTTAAAAAAACTTTTGCCGCTGAATTTTGATTCCATTTGTACCAGAATGCTGCCAGTGCCCCGTGGTATTATACACAGCCTCACTTGTTGCACGCAAATCTTTGTAGATCGGTCCACCGAATGATGACAAGGGTGGCATCATGGGTTTCTTTGAAAGCATCAAGGCCTTTTGGCGCTGGATGTGGGATAGTGCGATTAACTTCATTACTGGCAGAATGTGCAGGTCGTCAGTCCCTTTTTAATCTGCTCACGATCTCTAACAAGTCCTTTTTTTCTTTTGCTTTAATCAGTTCCTCTGAACAGCTTATATTCTTTTGCTTATCTGAATCCGGCCCTATCATGTTGCAGTAATGCCAAATGTTCGAGCTTTTTCGACCTCAATTGCCATTTTCGGTACATATGCATCGGCTGGATGGTAATGGCGTTTAGCCTGTTTGTTGCTACTGTGCTAGGTACGTCTATCATCACTTGGTTGTCGAGCGCTTAAACCGCGTGAGCGTGACTAATGATTTCTCCATTCGGTTTGCAGTTGCAATGCTCCTGTGGCTTCTGCATCAGAAAGGCTTCTTCGATCACCTGTACGACTGGTGGGCGGACCTGTTTGGGATTGAGCGACACCATGGAGGGCACAAGAGGCACAGGCGAGGCCACCATCGCCATCCTCATCGTCACCGCCACGCCGAGCACCCCCGCAGGCACCACCGTGACCTCCACAGGCACGGCATCGAGCAGCAGCCCGAAGCCGCGGCCGGAGGCCACAGGCACAGGCACAGGCACGAGCTGGAGCTCGGCGTGCAGCACGGGCACGGGCACGGGCACAAGCACCTGGATGGCCCGAGCCGGCAGTCGTGGCTGCACGAGACGGGTCATAGGGAGCGCAGGCGCCACAAGAGGCACGCTGGGCACCGGGAGCACCACCACCTGCTGGATATGTAGAAAGGGTCTGAAGAAGTGACGTATCCAACAATGTAGCAGTAATGATCAACGTATACGATGACTTAAACGTTTGCCTTGTATTTCAATCACATGGTTTTGCACTTACTTTTGTCGGGACGGAGCCGGCACTCCTTTCGACCGACGAGAGCAGTGATCAGCGAAATGCGTTTCTTTGGTGCAACGCATCACTGATGCTCGTCACCCGCCACTGAGTTGCTCGTGTGCATTGGATGCAAATCTGATAATATAAGCTGGCGGGTAACAAGAGCACTAATAAGGTTCCCTCATCCTAGTCTCCAAAAAAAAAGGTTCCCTCATTCTAGGGAGTCGATGAATGGTAAGTGCCATCCCTTTTTTAGCGTGCCTGAGCAGGCTTCGGCTGTTTTCGTTTCCTGGGGTCTAAACGTCTAAACTTTAGAGTTGTCACATCAAAAAGAATCTTACTATTTAGGAGTATTAAATAAAGTTTAATTATAAAATAAATTACAGGCCCCTAGACTAATTTACGAGACGAATCTAATGAGGTTAATTAAGTCATGATTAGAAGACGGTTACTTGTAGCATCACTTTAGCAAAACCTAAATTAATTAAGCTCATTAGATTCATCTCGAAAATTAGCACCAATCTGTCAATAGGGTTTTATCATTAAATTGATCGAAATATTCATAAATAGTAAGATTCTCTTTGATGTGACAGTGCTTAAATTTTAGAAGGCAGGAAACGAACAGGCCCTTCGTATACTTCCCAATCAATTACATTTATATTTTTTATTTTTCTTATTAATGGCAGTGCAATATGTTTAGTTTAAAATTAACTAATAACATTGTACGGACACCGTGAATAAGAATCTGCCAGAGGGAGTATCAGTTTTGCATAGCAAATAGGCCTGCAAGATCAAAGGTTGGGTAAGTTCCGGGGAACAGAGGAATAATGTAGCCGGGCAAATGAACATCGATATTGTTCATTTCTTATGAGGGGATCTAGTTTTTCTGCATCAATACCTTACTATTGTTGGGTCGTTATAACTTCTATTTCAAAAGAAAAAGATGAAGAATCATTTAGTACCTAATAAATCATAAATTCAAGGGACAAGTTTGTCTTCAATAAAGGGAGGAGATAAGTGTATGTTTGTTACCTGATAAATTCAAAGGACAAGTCAGTGAGATCATGGGTTTTATCATGTAGTAACAGGTTTTTATCCTTAACTAGTTCACATTGTAACACTAAAATATGACAAATTCTATACTATTACATTTTAAGGCCTTTAAAGTGGAGAACATATTTTTCTAAGTATAGCGTGTTATTATACTACGACCACGCCAAAATAGAGAAACAAATTAACAAAAAACCTCTAAGATTCTTTCTACATCTGCGATATTTATAAAAGATTGTTCACACATGATTGTCGTGTCCGACTCCCGTTTCCGACCAGGTTGTGTATTTTGAAGTGCTTGCACTAGAGGCCAAGTCGTAAAACAGTCGGAAGATGAAATTGTGTGTATAGCCGTGCTTTCTAAGTTTAGTTTATTTTTATTTGATGATGAAAAAATTAGTCCTAGTGTCAAATAAATCTTAACGAGAGGGAGTATATATAATAACTAAGGGTGTGTTCGTTTCCTGAGGTCTAAACTTTAGAGTTGTCACATCAAAAAGAATCTTAGTATTTAGGAGTATTAAATAAAATTTAATTATAAAATAAATTACAGGTCCCTAGAGTAATTCACGAGACGAATCTAATGAGGTTAATTAAGTCGTGATTAGAAGATGGTTACTGTAGCATCACTTTAGCAAAACATAGATTAATTAAGCTCATTAGATTCATCTCGAAAATTAGAACCAATCTGTCAAGAGTGTTTTGTCATTTAATTGATCAAAATATTCATAAATAGTAAGATTCTCTTTGATGTGACAGTCTTAAATTTTAGAGGACAAGAAACGAATAGGGCCTAAATAAAAAGAGATAGAGATATTTTTTGGCCTTAACCTGTCTTTCCAGCGAAGAGGGAATCGTGTTTGCATCTGAGTCTTTCAGGTAGGTGTCCTTAAGACTTTTCAGCAAACAAGTCACCGTCCGCAGTTCTTTGGAGATCAGAGCACCTGTCCTCATTTTGCCGTCTTTCTCTCCGTCTCGCTCTATCCCCTCTCCCCCCTTCACAGCGTCGCGCCGCCTCCGAGTCCGCCCGCCATGGCGAGGCCGCCGCAGGAGGCGATCGACACCTTCGTGAGCATCACAGGGGCCGACGAGGTCGTCGCCGTTCGCAAGCTCGAGGTACCGCTAAAGCCCCTTCCTTTCCCCTCCTTTTGTTCAATTCAGGCGCCGGAATCTCGTGTGATCGCTCGGCTTAGGGAGGTTTTGGATGCATCGGGTCGGGCGTCTTTAATTGTGTCTTTGGGGTGTGGGGTGGGTGAGATTGGGTTTTCATTTGATGCGATGTGGCGCCCCTGGAGTGAGTAGTGCCCGATTTGTTTTCAGCTCTTAAATAGTGGAGGCTCTACCGAATGCTGGAATAGCATCGCAGTTATGTAATGGAATTGCGTTACCAAATTCCGTGGCTTATTTTGCCCCCTTGCTATTTTCGCCTTTTATAGATCGTCTAATTGCCTTTTTTTCATAACAAAAGGGAACTTCAATTTCTGCCCTTCTTGACTTAAAATGGCCAAACCTAGCCACATGGCATACAAAATGCTGGACATTGTCTCCATGATCAGGTGCGAATTGTGGTTACCTAGACTACATCGTTTACAGAAATTCCTGTAGCTGTTTACAGTGTCCCAGTACTGATTTGGAGATTGGAATTATCCAGGCAGATGTCATAATGACATTTCAATAAACTTGTGTGTGATCCAGTCTTAAGAGGGAACATACATAGCAGACATAGCAGCTTGCTATCTTGCTATTCCTCCTGTTTTCATTTCAAAAATGTAGCCAACTAGTATCTTAGAGGTATTACCTATAATTTTATAGGTAAACTGCAAAACACTATTTTGTCTGTTGTTGTCTTCTACCTATGCAAACCCCAATCTGCTTGGGACAAAAAGGCTATGTTGTTGTCTTTTACCTATGGTCTAGGCATAATGACTAATAGCTGGTAAATGTAAATCAGGAACATGGTGGTGACCTTAATCAAGCCATCAATTCACATTTCAATGAAGGTGACAGCACATTGTACGTGTTTCAATATTTCTCAACATGTTAACTTTGGATCAATGGTTCCTCCAGATATCCATACGTACAGATTAATGAACATGTTGGTGTTTTTCAGGAACAGAATCAATCAGAACACTGTACCCGCGAGTCATGATGATATGATGGATCTGGATGGACCTCTGGATAATACATTTCAAAGATCTTCCCCTGAAATTTCTCATGACCCTTTTGCTCTAATGGATCCAAATTTCCAGCAACAGTTTCTTGATAGAATTGGCTCCAGTGACACTTTTCGTGGACCACTGGTTTCACAACCTAGAGAAGCACGAGAGATACCTATTGAGGTTAAGGATAGCGAGCCTCAAACAGGTCCATCTGACCAGGCACCTGTTATTGAGGATGTTACTGGACATGAGGCTTCACAGGGCCCTGATGTCCAAGAAACTATCATAATTGATGGTGAGGATGATGGATTATCATCTGCAGCATCCGCTCATCACGCTAATGTTGCTAGCAATATGTCTTGGCCAAATCCCACTGCGCCAACTGCTCCTCCACTGGTTCATGTTAATGACTACGATGATGACATAGAAGAGGAAATGATTAGGGCGGCAATTGAAGCTTCAAAGAAGGATGCTGAAGGATTGGTAAATGTAAGTTCTCTTGTTCTCCAATATGCTTTTGTGAATCTTACTTCGTGATGTGTTTTCACTAACTTTTCAGTAACTTTCAGACAGCACAGCAAGAAAGTGACCTCAATCAGGAGGGAGTAAACATTGTAGCTCAATCTGATGAAGCAGCCATGGAAACTACTGATGGAACAGGTGAAAGGTGAATATTAACTTCTGTTAACAAGATTTTTTTTAACCCAGGCTACTCTAGTACAGCATCTCTTAATTCTTGATATGGGCCATTTCCTTTTGGAGGCAAGGACGAGCTTCAGGAAAGGCTGGAACATCTAGGCAAGAAATAGATGACGAGAGCCTACAAGAGGAGGCCGAAGATGTAGAAGAAGAACCACTTGTTAGACGCCGTTCTAGGCGTTTCCCTTCTGAGAACACTGAGTTAGCACAACCAATGCTCCCAAGTGCTCAGCCTCAGAGTACCCTGAATGATCGCCAGAATAATGGAGATGAATTCCCATCTGAGGTATTATAATCTGTGATCCCCAGTAAAAACATTAGCATTATACAATATCTTCTTAATATCTCACATTTTTGTTTTGGACAAAGTGGGGTGGCATTTCTTCTGAGGAGCACGATGAAGCTGTTATGCTTGAGGCTGCGATGTTTGGTGGAGTTCCTGAAGGACCAACATATCCATTCCCCATGCCTTCTCACAGAAGTTCAACTCACTATCCTCCAATAATGCATTCTCCACCACCAGAATTAACCGAACAACGGTTATTGAGGGAGCAGCAGGTTTGAGGACTAAGCTCACCATCTATGCTCGAATGCCACAACATTAGTCGAATATTATTCATGATGTTTCATCCACAGGATGATGAGTACCTCGCAGCTCTCCAAGCTGATCAAGAAAAGGAGTTAAAGGCCTTGCAGGAGGCTGAGGTCCGTCGACAAGAAGAGACTGCTGCTCGAGAGGCTGCTATTGAAAAACAGAAGCAAGAGGAGGAGGAAAGGCGTAAACAGAAACTTGAGGAAGAGGTACAGTTCCATTACATATTATTTGAAAGTTGGCTGGATGACATGAACTATTTGAATATGAGATAACTAGTACATCAGTTCACCGTGCTTGAAACTTATATTCTTTTTTCTTCTGCTCTCGGACCAGTTTAGGTTTAGTTGATGAGTTATTTACCAGATAAATATTTTTATATTTGGTAGGGATTGTAAGGAATGTGGAGTAGTGTTCAAGATGATCTTGCCTGAACTTTTATTATATGATGTTCTTCCTCTCTTTTTCTTATTGTTTGTTTCTTTCTTTTTGAAAAAAAAGAGTCATTTATGAGCAAGATCCATGTTTGTCCTGGATGTTGACCGGAGTGTGTACTTTCCAGCAGAATTTATGACAGCCATCCACACATTTCTAATTTCATTAAGGTTGAAGATGATCTTGCCTGAAGTTCTGAACTTTTATTATATGATGTTCTTCCTCTCTTTTTCTTGTCTTTTCTTTCTTTCTTTTTTGAAAAAAAAAGAGTCATTTATGAGCAAGATCCATGTTTGTCCTGGACGTTGACCGGAGTGTGTACTTTCCAGCAGACTTTATGACAGCCATCCACACATTTCTAATTTCATTAAGGTTGATTGATCTGAATATTTGTACTGAATACCTTCTTACAGTTTGTCTACCCCAACTTGCTTAGGATTAAACGCTTTGTTGTTGTTGCTGTCGATACCTGCTTACAGTTTGCTATGCTGCCTCTCATATTTTATGAATGCAGGAGCTAGAATCAAATCTGGCATCCAAGCGAGCATCATTGCCTTCGGAACCACCACCAGACAATGAAGGTGCTGTGACACTTGTAGTTCGCATGCCTGACGGTAGTCGACAGGGGCGTCGGTTTCTAAAATCTGATAGACTTCAGGTAAACAATTTTGAATTGCCACAATCCCAACAGTTGTTTTCATTTGATTGGCTTCTTTTTTTTTCGTTTTATTTTTTTTGGTGATTAGACATTAATACTTGTGTTGGCTTCCTGGTTTGCTTGCAGTTCCTATTTGATTTCATAGACATCAGCAGGACTTACAAGCCAGGGACCTACAGATTGGTAATTTTCTTCTTCTTTTATTCATTATACTTACAGATTGGTAATTTTCTTCGTTATTTTGTTCATCACATACTTACAAAAAGTAGATTCGGTCATTTTGTTATTCATTGCATACTTACAGATTGATAATCAGTTAGTTAATTTATCCATGTGATAAGACATGTCTTTTTGCTTCTAACCTTCAAGCAACTGCTGATACGAGCTGCCGCGTAGCAATCTAATAAGTAGCTCGAATTAGTGGATAAATTATTAAATTAGCTTAGCCCTGGATTATACTTATGTTAGTGATGTGTTTCTAACAATGTTTTCAAGTCGTCTGGTCGACGCTAGTCGCCATGGGACCGACCAGGAAACTAATCGCGACTAATCGTCGACCAGACCGATTAGTCAAGGCTAATCGATCCTAGTCGTCCATATAATTGTCCACTATATATTCCTAAATATACTATATGCAATAGACACAATAGAGCAGTTAACAAGTGTCTACTAGTGAATAATGGTTTGTTGGTGGAGCAAAGGAGGGAACAGTTGAACACCACGAGATCATGTAAGAAAAGGAGGGAGCAGCTTGTTGACCGAGCAGCAAGAATTCAAGAAAATGAAGGATGGAAGGGAGGGAACAAGGACAGACTCGCGATCATCTCAGGAGGAACTCATCTGTTGGGGGACTAGGGAGGGTTAGTCAGACGACTTGAAAACATTGGTTTCTAATTAGCAGCTACAACTGAATTTTTTTTAAAAAAAATAGTGGTTACAAATGTCATTTGTTTGTTTGTTTTCACTACAGCAGATAACAAGTTAGTTGTTAGCTGTACACGCCAGCACCAGATAGTGTTATTGCTGCTCCTTTGGCTGCTTTGAGCTGTCACGGGATAACAATTTTATCATTGGCAATATTGAGCATTGTCTCTATACTCTATAGTACTTGAGCCATATATATTTAAAGATAAAATGTTACCTCTCTGAAACCTAGTTTTGTTCTTAAGAATTCCTTTGCGTTTATAGGCCTGATCAACATTAAAGTAGCATGCCCGATCTCTCATAGTGGTGGCTTCTGGTAGTAAGCTAGTGGGATATGCAGTGTTGCATTGGTAAAGATTGTTGCCACACACAAGCCTTTACCTTATGGATTTGGGATCTCTTGAAGTTGGGCATTTCTCAGTTGTATTCAGAAACATGGTGCGTATTTGGCAGGCTAGTTTCTGCGGAACTTTGTAGAAATTGGCCAACCAACCTGGTGAGGAATCGTATGACTGGCAACGTCAGTTATCAGTGGGTTCAAAACCCTGAATTCTGATGCAGGTTAACTCAACTATGTGTATCTGTGAAAAATGGAGGTCTCTATTTTTTTCTTTAAGGAGTTTTATGGCACATTTTCACTCTTCTGATCAAACAGTCCAATTGACTATGTGTATCTGTGAAAAATGGAGGTCTCTATTTTTTTTCTTTAAGGAGTTTTATGGCACATTTTCACTCTTCTGATCAAACAGTCCAATTGCTACAGCCTTATATTCTACCATTCTGTATCATGCAGGTAAGGTCATACCCAAGGCGTGCATTTACCACTGGTGAGGGTGATGTGTCATTCAGTGACCTTGGCCTAACAAGCAAGCAGGAGGCCCTATTTCTAGAGCAGATTACAGAATAGTGGATAGGTGTTAGTCGTAGTTTACAGATACACATCCCTTAAGTTTTATACTTGTGACTTGTCAGTAAAAGATTTCAGTCTGCCGTATACTGCAGTTGACAATCCATGTTCAAAATGTCAAATTCTTTTGCTCCCACTGCGTGGTGGCATCACTTTGCTCTTTACTGTGTTTAATGTGATGTCAGTTACTCAGCTTAGGTACGCCAGGGCAAACGGTGAATGGCATGAAGCCAGGATGTGTATACAATTTGACATCTATGCACTATCATTGATTTCAAAGAATAATGATGACAGAAACATGGTGTGCCTCGCTGTGCAAAGCTGTTTCATGTACAAACGTCACGTGAATGATGATTCTCACGGTGATATTCGGTTGAGCCTGCCGCATGAGTCAGTTTAATCCCAAATACTAGAATGGAGTGACAGGATTTTTTTAGGAATTTATGACCTGATGATATGAGTCATTTAGCAGAACATGTAAAGCATTGTTTTTATAATTGTAGAAATGGAAAATTAGCAGAACATATAAAATTGGGTTGTAAAGAAGCGAACCACAGCTTACGGTTGTGTTCATTTGCAAGTAAGGGTGTGTTCGTTTTTTGGGGTCTAAACTTTAGAGCTGTCACATCAAAAAGAATCATACTATTTAAAAGTATTAAATAAAGTTTAATTATAAAATAAATTACAGGTCCCTAGACTAATTTACGAGACAAATTTAATGAGGTTAATTAAGTCATGATTAGAAGACTGTTACTGTAGCATCACTTTAGCAAAAACATAAATTAATTAAGTTCATTAGATTCATCTCGAAAATTAGCACCAATCTGTCAATAGGGTTTTATCATTAAATTGATCGAAATATTCATAAACAGTGAGATTCTCTTTGATATGACAGTGCTTAAATTTTAGAGGATAGGAAACGAACGCGGCCTAAGTTAAAAATGCAGCCGCACAGTGCTACGAAAGACATGGAAATAGAGAAGTGCACAAAACAGATATCTGGAACGACAGGCGTTCTCTCACATTTCACTGAGATTCAGCAGACAGGACAGCCCTATCAAGAATTCAAGACCACAAGAAACGAAAACGAAACAGGGTCAGCTAGCTGTTTATTCAGGACAGCTTGATGGTTGCTTCGATCCTCACAAGGACCATCTTATTCTTCTTCTTCCTGTCACACTCGATGTAGCCTTTCACCTTCCGCGCTGCCCAAATCACGCTGCGTTCATCACATAGGTTAAAAGAAAAAGGAAAAAAAAACAAATCGTCAGCATGCCACGGAACAGGTTCAGACCGATCGTCGATCAGAGGGTACTGTGAAAAGTTAGAGGAGGGGCGGCCTTACGGCAGGTGACGCGCGGGAGGCCGCACTTGGCCGGCAGGCTGGTGATGATGTCGAGCGCGCCGCAGGCGCAGTCGTGGGTCACGGCCCCGAGCGCGGAGCAGCAATCCTGCCCCGGCGCCGGCAGCGGCTGCCCGGGCACCGGCGGCACGCTGTAGCGCGCGCAGGGGGCCAGCCCGCTCAGCTGCGCGCCGCATGTCTGCGCCTGCGTCGTCGTGGCGCCCAGCAGGCCCAGCACCAGAACGAGGAGCAGCGCCACCAGCTCGGGGTTCGTCTTCCTCGCCATAGCAGTCGATGGCGCGCGTGGATTCAGTTGATCGTGTGGTTGGTTGGTTCTTGCTTGGGCGCGCACAGTTGTTTTGTTGCAGGTTTGCGTGAACGGGCCGGGAGGGCGTGCAATTTATAGGCGTGCGTGCTCTCGGACGAGCTGCGTCCGGCTCTGGCGAGCCTTGCGTTTCTCACCGGCTACTACGTCCGCAGCAGCGGCGGGGTGTTCCCATCGGCGCTGGCCGCTGGCCATGGCGAGCGTGTGAGCTACCCAACACAATGCTACGAGTCCACTACTGCCGCAAGCCTGCAACGACGAAACCACGACGACAAGGAGGTGGGCCGGGAGAAAATGTGCTGTTCGTCATGTACTGGGCCTTCGCGAGCCTCATAAGTAGTAGGAAGTGGTGGCTGCAAACGAGAGATAGGCCTCTCAGGCCCAACGAGATAAGTACTACGAATTGATGATTACCCTCTGTCAGCTTGAAAAGGCGATTTCCTTTTTCTTATCATAGTTTTCTCTCTTTGTTTTGTCTTGGCCTTCTCTGTAGTAGTATTATTTTATTCATTCTAGTTCAGGACTTCAGGTACAGAAGAAAGATGCTTGTAACGGTAAAAAAGTGTAAGTAAATATAATATGTCAGCATCTTAATGAGAAAATTCAGGTGGGGAAATTCCATCACCGTTGTTTGCTCAAACAAATATGTCAGCATCATCATGATCTATTCCCCCATGCTACTTTACTCTTCGAATATTCTGAGTGCCGCAAGATCGCGTGTTGCAATTTTACCGGAACTTATTCCATTTCCCTTTCATTTTCCTTTGTAAGTTACGACCGTTTCTGGACTTATCGAGTGAATAAGATCTGGTATCTGGTGTATACGTCAGAGCATCTGTAGTGACTGCAAAAGGGATAGCAAACGAAACGAAGAGCAACTTCGCAAGAATCGAGAGTGATCGGAAGAAATTCGCGCCACAGCTACTCCTTTCTACAGAATCTTTGAGACCGATCGCGACTGCTGCTATTCTGCCAGGACCCTGGTCTTGTTTGTGAGTTGTAAGCCACTCTCTACGCGTCATGAGGACCGGCCACCGGTTCGGTTAGCCTGCTAATAAACAATTCCCTGCCACGCCACTTGTAACTTGTGTGTCAACCTACCCAGCAGCCTAACCGCATTGTTAAACACTGGGCGCGAGGTGATGTGATGTGCGCACGGACAGCTAAATCGCAGCAGTGCGTAGCTGACCCTTGGGGTTAGCGTTTTTAAAATGAAGTTTAGTTCAGCTGGGGATGGTGATGGGAAATGGATTAGTTGCATAGTTAGTATAGTAACGACGGTGCCAAAATAAACGAGTGGCGAAAAATTCTGCAAAAGGAAACGAAAAATAGTTTTAGTGGTCTACATCACATTGACTTGCGAGCAACCGCGCTCGCGTCGTCGGTTGCATAAGGCTTCCGGGTACCCACACCGCACACAGCTTGCCAGAGGAAGAGGGAGGAGGGGGACAGCGGCAGGGCGGCGCCGGCGCCGGCGCTCTCGACTGATCCGGAGGAAGCCGGCGAAAAGAAAAGGTACGCTCAGCTATCTCCTTCCTGTTCCTGGTAGAAGGGCCCGTAAAGTGGGATAATCGTGTCCTCTTGAACTGGAGTGCCTCATCTCTGTCCGCTCTGTTTCTGTGTGGTTCGTTTATTTCGGGGAAAAAGGCATAGCGTCTGAGGAACAATCTTTTTGTCAGAATTCTACTTGGCTCTGTCGCAATCGAAAGGCAGAAACTCATCACGTGCTTACAATTCGGTACTGATTTCGATAAATCGGAGCTCGATTCGGTACACTTGAATTCTAATTGTTCATGCTAAGAACATTTTTAGTAGGTAGCTTTCGCTGCAATTATGAACTCCAAATCCAAATGTTACCTCTTTTCTGACGGCGGATCAAACAAGCTTCAGCCTGCGCGATATTTGATCTACCTACTTGGTTCCGTTCTGGTCCTCACCCTTAAATTCGTTGCAGGAAGGTGCCGCGATTCATCAATGGCGACCCCGATCACCTACTCAGTCCGCGTCTCCTCAGAGACTCACAAAATCGAGGCCTGGTTGGCATCTGACGAAGCTCTGGCCAGGCAACTGCAGGAGGAGGAGAACGCGCACGACGGAGCCGTCACTAGAGAATTCGCCGGTACAGCTCACTCCCAGAATCTCTCACTTCGTTTGAGGTGATTCCATTCAGATGTACTCAACTAACCACATGTTCACGATGTATTCTTTTTTCCCTCAAGGTAACGTGTCTTTGGAGCCATCGTCACCGGCTACCGAGTACAGGCCTGCACACAATGCAGCTCAGGTTTGGCACTCTTATGTTTCCAGTTTTTGGTTCTTTTGGATCGCCATTTTGCACGAAAGGGACTAAATTTATCCGAACTAAAATCTTGGCCATGATTTATTTTTCCCATTAGGTTAGGGAAGACAATGTTGACCCGGATGATATGACATATGAGGTATGTCAGTTCTTCTTTCGTGCATTGGAAGGAATAATGTGAATTTCTCATATCATGTAGAATACAATATCAAATTTGGGGTTAACATGGAACAAGTAACTTCCTAAAACTGTGGTGAATCAGTTTGTTTATCAGCAAACAAACTTTTTTTAGATAATGGATAAAAATCCGACCTGTAGAAAATTTAGTGCATTGTTTCTTATATATAGATTATCATCAGTTTTTTTTTTTGTGGTGAAGTATTGAGTTTCTGGAAATAGAATATTCATGGTGTGACAGACGTTTGCTGAACGTTTGGACTGTAGATCTGAAGCATTCTTGTTCCATGATATGGACTAGTCCATTCTTTCATTTCACCATGCTTTTTTTAGATAATAAAGGAATTTGTTTCTTCTGTTACCATGAAAATATGGCCAAGCCATTGGAACAAACTAATTTCAGTGCTGGGTTATGCTTATTGGCACAGAAGTATAACTTGAATTTGTACGAAACAGAAGTCTTCAGGGTCCTAAACCACTCATAATGCAACCTGAATGTCCCTTTGCAAAGTCTGCACTTGGAGTTCTCTTTTCCGTGGGGTCTGCATCTTCCATTTCAGAGTTGACTATCATGTCCTTTCTGATCAGAAAAAAGTGCTTCAATTAGAATTCTTGTTGCACTTACTTTATCATCGTACACAGGTTGTAAGAGGAATTCTCAATGCATTTATTTTATAATTGTAGCAACTGCAAGCATTAGGGGAAGCAGTAGGAAATGAGTCCAGAGGATTATCGGATGAGCTGATAAGCTATTTGGTGCCATTCAAGCACAAGTGCAACTTTTTCTCCAGGAAAAAGGATACTGAGGAGTACGTGATAGTTAATTTTACTTCATTGGCTAATGGTCATCCTTTAAACTTAAGAGCAGCAAGTGGGCATGTTTGAAGTCTCTGACAAAATACATTGCTGCGTTGTATTTTTCGGCAGATGTGTGATCTGCAAAACGACCTATAAAAGCCGGCAGAAGCTCATAAGATTGCCATGCAACCACTGTTATCATGCAGATTGCATAACCCGCTGGCTCAAGATCAACAAGGTAATATTTCAGTATTAGTATTTGCTGATTTATTGCCTCTTGAATCCAAACGGAGAAGCCTTGTCTTCCTTGTATGAATGCTTAATGCATGCTTCAAAGATATGAATATTTATTTTCTTCTGCATTTGAATCTCTCTTATAAAAACAACTCCCCAAATAGGCTCAAGAGAGTATGCAACAATGTCTGAACTCTATTAATAATACTGATAGCTGAAAAAAAATTTGGCTTCATGGGAGGGTTAACCTCATCTCTGCTTTTATGTTGGTTCAGGCTTGTCCGGTCTGCAACGAGGAGGTGTTTGGATAAACCGCGAGTTGGCAAATGCTGCTGCTTCATCGTTGCACTAGCTCTCTGAATATGTTGGGCTCATATGACCCAGGCTATCTGTGCCTAATTGCATTGGCCCCTGTGATTAAGAAATCTCTCTGCTAGCTTATACGTATTGTCCAGCTTAGTTTTATCACAAGTAGATAAATCTATGTGGGTATTTTGTATTTTGGTTGCCAGTTTTCTAGCAATGCAACCAAGCAGAAGTTTTTTTTTATCTTCTTCTTTTCCTTTTTTCAGATATCCAAGATATGATTATATATTGACTCAGCATTTCTCTTCAGCTTGTTTTAATTCTGCCAGGAAACAAAACAAAAATTGCGGACGTGTTATACCTCTTTATTACCCCATTCACTTTCAAAATTCTGCTATCGTCTTCGCGGAGTTCACAAAAAAAAGGTATTCCTTTTTAAAAAAAGTATGGATAATGTTCTTTGTACTAATTTTTACTGTAGAAAACTTGCTATAGTCTGACCTATTTGCAAGAGAGATACATGAGCTAGAAAAATATCTTGGGGCTTCTATTAGTTTTGTTAGTGTGATTGGTTGTTTAAACAATGGTACTAAGCACCAACGAAACCAAATTAGTTTAACTAGTCCTTCAACCCGTGCAACTGCACGGGCTAGAATTTGAAACATGTGTATGAATTGAAGAAATTTGTGGAGAAAATTCTTTATGGTAAAAATATCATGATATATAAAAGAAAAAACAACTACCTTTAGTTTATTGAAAATTGATCACTCTAATAATTCTGGTTAGCATATTTGATCCACCTATGAAGTATTTCGTTTTATTTAGCATTACTTTACACCTTTGGATGTTTTCTATTCTGCATTGAACTATGGAAGATGTCGAGCTGCAGCTTCCATGTCCTACTTCCCCTATACATGCACAAAAAAAACACGCACCATAGGCATCATCTCTCCTTGTTTCTGGAGTGTAGTTCCTGTTCTTAGACACAAAGTGCTGAAGCACCTTAGTTCGGCTTGCAGGTGCAACAGGATGCACGCAAGTGTGTTCCTTACTGGCCTCTTTGCGGTCTTTTGTTGTGTTGGCCGATCAGCATCGCATGGCGAGATCCAAGGAGGAAGATAACAGATAGATTTTTTTCTATCGTATTTTGGGTTGGGACATGGACTCACACATATTTTGTACGGGAGAAATCTGACTCTTATAGGATGAGAGTAATCCATCTGCTTCCGTTCTTTTCCCATACATGCCTGCCGTAGGTGGCTTGAAGCATATGCCAGCCGTAGGTGCATAGGACTCTCGTATGCATATGTGGGGAGTCGATCCTTTTTTTCATAACATAGATTGTGCAATTGTATAATGGCATGGTGGGTAATTTAAACCATGTTAGATCCAATGGCTATTGTTAATCAAGTTGTTGATTGGACGACCGGATGTTTTGCTTTTTTGTGAGAATTTCTAGGATTTTCTTCGATTAACGTGGAGGCCTCAAAAGGAGCCTCCAATTAGTATGCATATTTCGTTTTATTTAGCATTACTTTACACCTTTGGATGTTTTCTATTCTGCATTGAACTATGGAAGATGTCGAGCTGCAGCTTCCATGTCCTACTTCCCCTATACATGCACAAAAAAAAACACGCACCATAGGCATCATCTCTCCTTGTTTCTGGAGTGTAGTTCCTGTTCTTAGACACAAAGTGCTGAAGCACCTTAGTTCGGCTTGCAGGTGCAACAGGATGCACGCAAGTGTGTTCCTTACTGGCCTCTTTGCGGTCTTTTGTTGTGTTGGCCGATCAGCATCGCATGGCGAGATCCAAGGAGGAAGATAACAGATAGATTTTTTTCTATCGTATTTTGGGTTGGGACATGGACTCACACATATTTTGTACGGGAGAAATCTGACTCATAGGATGAGAGTAATCCATCTGCTTCCGTTCTTTTCCCATACATGCCTGCCGTAGGTGGCTTGAAGCATATGCCAGCCGTAGGTGCATAGGACTCTCGTATGCATATGTGGGGAGTCGATCCTTTTTTTCATAATATAGATTGTGCAATTGTATAATGGCATGGTGGGTAATTTAAACCATGTTAGATCCAATGGCTATTGTTAATCAAGCTGTTGATTGGACGACCGGATGTTTTGCTTTTTTGTGAGAATTTCTAGGATTTTCTTCGATTAATGTGGAGGCCTCAAAAGGAGCCTCCAATTAGTATATATAAGATGGTGCATGATCCAATGCTGACTCAGATCCACACACCATCTGGTACAAATTCTTTTCCTGATGCATGTTCATGTCGGCGTCTCCTTTCAATTGTTATTGTGCTCTTTCTGCCAATTTTATATTCATCGATTTGTTATCCAGTGTTGTAAAGTACTTACAGATGTAGACATGCAACAAATATACAGGTGAACATTCTGTTGTACCTGAGACTGAGAACATTTCTTCTTTGTTCAGGCAAGGGACCTGAGACTAAGCTTCGATTTGAGCAGTTAATATAGATGAAATAACTTGTGGGTATTTTTACATTCTTACCCAATAAGACATTTGGTAGTTCCCAAAAGGACTCTATATTTCAGCTTGAAACAACCGATAAGTTAGTTTTGCTGACGCTCACCGCTCAGTAGGATCCACCGAAACCATCCAATCCACCGAAAGAAAAGAATGATCTTTCGTCCATATGTATGCCTTTTCGACGTACAGCTGCAGGCATCAACCACCAAACATCTGTCGATGAATGATGACTCAATGAACTGCCATCCCTACGTCCATTTTTCCAGCGCGCGGGGGCAGATAACTTTAACTATTAATTAAAGTTCGTCCAGATGGCACTACTAACTAGTACTATAGTAGACATTGTAGGCATGTCAAGCATTGCTGCATATCCATCTTGCTGAACCGGCTGAACTCGCTTTTGTACCAGGCAAACATGGAAACAAGCTGACACAGACAGTTTCAGAGAACAAGAAAATTAAAATCGCGCCAGCCTGCGAAATAATTGATCAATCATGCAGGTTACCAGGTTTATCTAATGCCTGTGAAGGAATTTTTCTTAGATTGTGATCCGATGTTTATGTGATGTAGGCTTGAAGCATAGTCAATGGCAGGTTCGGTGGCAGTCGTTGAGGGAAGTGCTTGCGTTCAGCGTTCTCCACGGCTCTAGATCTTATCCGGTGTTCTTTGTTTTTTTCTCCCAACAATTTCTGTGTTCAGAATATATGCCAGACCTTTAGCTTTGCGTTATTTAGAAGGTACTTGTCATCAACTTGGACAATTATTGTGAGCTTGACACAGGATCGAGCTAGTCAAAAGCGCGAGCACGCAGATCAGTTTGCGAGTCTGCAGGTAATGCATTCGGTTTCTAATGTGCAAACTAAAAATGCATAGGAAAAGAGACCTCACTGGACCATGAATGTCTACCAACACAATGTCATGACTTCTGCCGGAAAGCAATGTGTTCATGGACGATTTATTCCATTGGAAATTGCTTCAGGCCCGACTGCTTCGTACGCTGGTATTCAATTGTATACGTGGTTGTTCTCTTTGGTCGACAGCTTCAGACTCTTCTGGAACCCTCTGATATTTATTTTTTTTGGAAGACCATGATCCAGACATCAAGTCACTGTTAAACTAGTATAGTAGTCTGTTATTATACCGAGGATTAACTAGTATTCATCGCTTTACCAGCTTGACATCATCAAGATTAGTTTTTCCGGAGAAGACATGGTACGGCTGTCGCGTATACTTTTGGCACAATCTGTTTTCTGACTTTATGATGTTTGAAGAACAGAGGTCTAGAATGGACCTGCTTTCTGCAAAGAAAAAATTGCGGGCGCACTAACATTGACAAAGGTGGACTTTGGATCCCAGAACTACTTTGTTCATTGCACTCTTTTTTCATACAGCACGAACAAAGTAGTTTTATTGATCTAATAAAATAAAGTAGTTTTATCAGACCTTTATCGCCCCAAAAAAATCATATCACGCACAACAGGTTTTGGAGACCCATCGGTTCCAAGTAAAACGACGTCGCACTTGGAGAGAAAGAAGATTTGTTGCCTAGAATAATACGTACGATCTTTTAACACATAGGCCTGTCTTCATGTTCTTAATCATCAGTAAATTTTTTTTACTTTAGCGACAGAAGGATATTAGACTTGTTAACAAGATGTTGAAGTTGTGGTGGTATGGCATCCATTTTATTTGGCAGATAAAAACCTGGCGACCCACAGACAGCAAAGGTCGAAGACAAGTAATTCGCCCTCTTTTCGCAAAAAAAGAAAAAGAAAGTAATTCGCCCTCCTTGAAAAGGAAAGACCGGCAAGTTGCACTTTCCGAAGGGCCAAAAACCGCTTTCCACCGCAGATTGCACAACCAGAAAATCCCCCTCCGTTGCCACCACCGCTTCCACACGTCTTCTTCCGCGGCTTCCACGCTCGCTCTGCTGCTACTAATTCATTTCCCCTCTCTCCCCCAATCCCAGCCTTACCCAGAAGCCCCACACCGAAATAATCGACTAATCGAGTCATCGTCATCGAGACACGCAAAGCCGCGCGCTCACAGCTCACCTCTCTCTCTGGTGCTGGTTTCTTCTCCGTCAAATCAGTGATCAGTAGAAACAAGACGAAAGAATCGCTTGCTTGATTAAGAAGAGTCGAGGAGAGCCAAAGGTGCAGCTTTTCGATCAGCTGCAAGCACTGGTTGAGACAAACGAGGGAGGGAAGGAGCAAGAGGAGGAAGGAGACAGCCCGTTGGTGGTGCCGTCGTGGAGAAAACAAAGACGACGACGACGAGAGGTACCCCTTCCCTGACGGCACGGCCACCGAGGCGGCGTCATCGCGATGGTTGCTGTTGCGCTGAGGCGTAATCCGCCGCCGCCCTTGTCCAAGTCGCCGGGGTCCCTGCTGCTGCACTCCAAGTCGCTCACCCTGTTCCATTGAGCTGAGCTCCGGCGGTTGCTGCCTCTCGGCTCATGGGCGCCTCGGCCTCGTCGGCGGGAGGGGGACGGAGAGGTGGGGAGACGGCGCTGGGGGATTTGCCGGAGAACTGCGTCGCGGAGGTGTTGCTCCGGCTGGACCCGCCGGAGATCTGCCGGATGGCGCGGCTCAACCGCACGTTCCGCGGCGCCGCGTCCGGGGACGGCGTGTGGGAGCCCAAGCTGCCGAGGAACTATGCGCGCCTTTTCGCCGTCGCCGCGGCCGGCTTTGAGGAAGAACCAAAGGCGGCGGCCGCGGCGCTGGAGGCGGAGGTGCTGCCCAAGAAGGAGGTGTACGCGCGGCTCTGTCGCCGAAACCGCTTCGACGGTGGTAGAAAGGTATCTTTTGTTCTTGGTGAATCATACTCTGCTTGATTATATAATTCGGTGAAATTATGTGATGCAACGTTCGAATTGTGCCATACCGGTCTAGAATGGTACGATTTGAACATGTTTTAGTAAAGGAAATGCCTTTTGTCGTATTTTTAGTTTAATTTGCACCTTCAAGTTAGGTCGCTTGTATCTATAATCTTTTGTTGTCGTTGCTTAGCGGTTAAGGGCACATTGTGTAGGAGTTCTGGCTGGACAAGGGTGGTGGAGGTGTCTGCATGTCGATCTCTTCTAGGGCACTTTCAATAACAGGCATTGATGATAGGAGATACTGGAACTTCATTCCAAATGATGAATCAAGGTACTTTTCCAAAATTGAAAGCTCTTAAATTACAAGGCTGTGTTAGTCCATTATTGTACTTGTACATTTGCATTATTGTGTAGGTACGGTTTAAACCTTTTATGTATCAGACAACTCATGTGGAGTTTGTGACTCCTTATGCAGGTTTCATTCGGTTGCATATCTCTCACAAATTTGGTGGTTTGAAGTCAGAGGGGAGCTTGAATTCTGCTTTCCAGAAGGTACATATAGCCTGTTTTTCCGAGTTCATGTAGGCAGACCATTCAAGCGGCTCGGACGACGATTGTATAGCTCAGAGCACATCCATGGCTGGGATATAAAGCCAGTGCGCTTCCAATTGTCAACTTCTGATGGACAATATGCTCAGTCCAAGTGCTATTTAACTGACCCGGGCGTCTGGGTCAATCATCATGTTGGTGATTTTGTCGTGAAGGATTCAAATGAACCAATAACTATCAAGTTTGCGATGGTTCAAATAGATTGCACGCACACAAAAGGAGGTCTCTGCGTGGATTCGGTGGTAGTGAAGCCACAATATATGACTCAGAAAAAAGGACATCGGAATTATGTGTAGATTTGTCACAACAAGTGGCATTCATACTTTGAGAGATATGTTCCATACTTCTCTTTCATTCTACAGAAACAGAAGTGTGGTTACATTTACAAAGTGCTTTCCTTAGTACTAGTCCTGTAAATTAACTGATGGGGTAAGCAAAATTTTTGGCTCCTCTTGTCCCTACATATTGCACCTGTCAATGGTTCATTTTTGAACTCTGAAATGTATATCTGGCGACTGGCATGTTCTGCCTATGATTTTTCTTGTGAGTCCTATTTCTCAGGATGTTTCTCATTATAAATTGCACGCATCATTAATTCAAAGATCACCTGTTGCGCTGTGCTGTATGCTCATTGTTAGTGATGGCCGTTGTTGATGTATTTGACTTGCGTGAGTTGTGGCTTATCGGTCTCAGGCTAGACAAGGAATCGATAAAAGAGGAAGTACTCCGTTAGAACTGTTGTCAGACAGAATCACAGGAAGCAATAGGACATGTGGAGCATACCAGTCCGTATCCCCTCTTATGCAACATGCTTTTACAATTCAGGAAGATTTCTAATAGGGCGTTTAGATTTGTTTGCATAAAAGATTGAAAGTGTTGAGTGTGCAAAATAAAAAATATTATGTCATTACTCTGCTCAGTAACACTAATGACAACCAGGGTCAGCTGTAAATTATGCGCAACTTGAAACTCTCGGCAACTGGTGGATCTTTTGGGCAACAAACCGTGCTCCGTGAGCACTAAAAGGACCACCCTTTGCCTGAATACATTACGAGGCACCACCTGCATTCCTTCGGTATGGCATGTACCGGTGATCTTTAGAAGCATTCTTCTTCCTTCGCCTCTCCATGTAGGCATCAAGTTTCCCCGCCTCCTGTGAAGGATGAACACAATTCAATAATTTGGAGCTGAAAACATTCCAACGTTCCAAGGGGAAAAAGAAACTGCCAATAAACAAGACAGTTACGCTTACCTTGAGCTCATTGTACTTGGTCATCAACTTCCTTTCACGAAGTTCAGCTGGTCACAAAAAATGAAAGTAACTTTCAGGTTTGGATATTAACAAGACAGTGAGAAAAGAATGGAAAGGCTGGGATTGAGGAACACACATTTCTTTAGATAATACGGCCGCTTCCCAGCCTTTGCCGCTTCCCTCTCTTTCTTAATGTGTTCCCGGAGGATTTCTGATTCCACATTCTTTGCAGGATGAGACTTCAACTGTTTATCCTGCAGATGTATTCCAGTAACCAACTAAATCAATAATCACAGCGAACCAAGCTGATCACAATACTAAGTTTGAGAAGAGGTAAAATCGATCAAGAACAAGTTTCTGTGGCCAACTATACATAAGAATATATTTATCAAACTGCAGCTGTTCAGTCCCTATTGGACGGTTGCAGCTAGTTTCTGATGGAACCTGATAGACCATCATCTTATTACAGCTCCAGTTTGTGAAGCAACAGCAAATGATCCTTGTTTAGTTTGTGAAGCAACAGCAAATGAGGATAACCTCATCATTTCAAACTATTCAGGATTAAATAGATATAATCAACAGCTTCCCAGGCAAGTCTTTCTACTCATGCTCTTTAGCCTATGTTGCCTATTGTTGCCTACTGAATTGGAATCGTGGTTCACATAGAAAGGTTTTCTTTTCAAAAGGTGTTAAACTGCTGAACATAGCCGTTTAGTTAAATATGAATATCACATATTCATTGGAACAAGTTGGTCAAAGTATTTGGTATATCTAATCAAGATCAGGAACTATCTTGACATTTAAAAAGTTCAAATCACCAAGTATCACAAAAAAAAATCAATAGAGTAACTAAAGACATGTTAATTTCATGGATATAACGGTATATTGCCAAATATGTTAAAAAGTAACACTCACAATCCATGTGATACGGTTCTTCATTTCTTCAATGGCATTTGAGTCCTTTGATTTCTTAATCATCTTTTGGAGTTTCTGTGACGATGAAGAGAAATATTAATTTTGTTGAACAGAAACAGCTCCCTTTTCTATAATACACAGGAGCTGTAAAGAACAGAAATAGCTCCTAATAGTTTCAGTACAATTCAGAAGACACACCTCCTTTTCGGCAGGGAAGTCGTTATCAAATAAGAAGTTGTACCTTTTCCTGAACCTGCATGCACATAAAAAGATTCCATAAACCAAAGATGGTCAACACTAGGGAAATGGCAGAAAGTTTGTAATCAACTAACTAAAGTACTGCAGTTAGTTCCGAGTTCTACTCCGTTCAACAGGAAGGCTCTGACCAACAAGAACATAATCAAGAGCATGTAGTGACGTAACAAAATACAAAAGCAAGTAAGAAAATTGACAAATAAAAAAATACATAACAGTATGTTACTGTGTTGTGGGGCGCAAAGTAATACATGGATGCATGCATTCAACTCTTACCCTTCTTTATCAAGTGGTCCATGGATAGGTTCAAATCTTGGATCTCTTACAACCTACGTAAAAAAGATTCTAGTAAGTATGCATAGATTTAGAAGGTTAAGTGAAAAGGCCACATAATTTGTTTACATGTAATTATTTAAAGCAAGAACATAAAGTTAACATTAAAATTTTGAAGTATACCAATGGAGGTCACAAAGAACTACTTTTCATTATGATATAATGAATGCAATCTATCTAATATGTATCAATTATAAAAAATTGTTAAAAATAACAAAGTACAACGACATATTTGAACTAGCCTGCTAAGTGACTTATTTAGGAAGTCCCATCATACGGCAACTTCAACAGATACAGAAAATCATCTTCTGTATAAAATCTTACGGTTGGATTCATGATGATTTCATGTTTATATTTCTCATCGTATAAAGCTAGATAGAATTAACATCAGAATCGACAAGTAAGAGCAGTTGGAAACATCTAGATTGCAGAAGGAAACTCAAGGTCGGTATCATGAGAAAAATAGGGCATAGCAAACATCAATTACTGAGTTATACTGATCCTAATTGAATGTAAGCAAACTATAAGTCCAACACATGGCAATTCGGACTAAACTAGGAGAAATGAGGTCACCTTCTTGGGAACCTGGATCACCTCCTTGAGCCTTGGTGGCCGCACTTTAGTGCTAATCTCCATCGGCCTATCCCAAACACACGAGAACCAATCAGTACCAAGTACCAACAACGGCCACAATTTCTACAAACAGTAGAACCCCGCAAAAGGCAGCAAGGGATCCAAATTAAGGCGGACCTCTTCTTGCTCGCCCTGCGAACCTTCTTCTCAGCAGCGGCGACAGAAGCAGCCCGCGCCGCGAGGGACCCGTCGGCTCGAGCCCGCTGCAGCTCCCCGAAGGGCACGTCGGCGAGCTCACGCTCCAGCGCCCGCTCACGCTCATCGTCGCCGTCGCTCTCCGACTCAGACTCGGACCCCGACGACGAGGAAACCTCCTGGGGGCCAACAAACTCCGGTGAGCGCGCATTCGTGCGTGGAGCGAGGAAAAGTGTAGAATCCCGGCGTACCTCGTCGTCGCCCAAATCCTCCGAGGCGGCGGAGGAGTCTTCCTCGGGGTCGCGCTTGCTAGAAGTAGACGCAACGGCGGTCGAGGTGGAGGCTCCCGGGCGGCGGCCGCGGCTGGGGCCTCTCATGGCGGCGGCGGCGGCGAGGTTTGCTTCGCGTCGGGGGTGGAAACGGGACATGGGTTTGGACCCCGTGTAAAGTTTCTCTCTCCACTGCGACTACGACCTAATCGTGGTTTGGCCCAGCCCGGTTCAACTCGACCTAGAAGCCCAACTTCTCCTGCTGGGCTCAAGCATCTGCAGCCCATGTGTTGTGATCTAGCAGACGCTGAACTTCTGTCGCTGTCTCGCCGAAATGCATCAACAGCTAGCCGACGTCGACGATCTTCTCATCCCTTTGTGATCGTCACTGCTACGGGAAAAAAGGATCCGCTGCATAGGCCGTTGCTATCTACAGGCCTGCGAAAGTCCAGGCAGTTTCGTTCGCTTCTGGCGACGACGATCGCCGACGGTAACCGCGCATCAGAACGCGATGCGACCGGCCAACACCTCGATGAAACCTACGAGAAGTCACGCCGTTGCTCGCCCTCCTCCAAGACCCACGCTCCACAGAAACGCCACGACAGGTCCCATTCGTCAGAAGTGACCTGCCCGGTTGTTCTCTTGCTCACTCCAGTATCTAGCTCACGATGCCAGCTGCACCCTCACATGTCCTTGAAAAGGAAAAGGGCCTCACAGTTGATACATGTAATTTGTACTACAGCTCACTGATTTATATGGGTGTCACTTTCAGACACATCGCTCATGGTTCAACGACACGGTTACATGCCTTACAGCACAGCCTCACCTAATTGCTACTAGTGACTTGGTACAGTGCTGCTTCAATTGCAGTTCAGACTTCAGAGATTGCGGTTTCTTTCTGCGACAGGGAACCGTACGCCTGGGATTATCACCACGGCAAGCAAGCGTCCGGCACAAAACTCATGTCTGGCGCCGATGGTTTCGCAAACAGACGGGTGCATTCCTCCAAATTGTCTGGCGCTAGGAAAACTGAGAAGAAAATTGAGATACACTTTGCCCGATCAATCAGTCTGAGTACTCCTCCAAAGTGTTGCTACGCTGACTGCATTCTCTCTGAATAGCAATTGGATATACTCGATGACAGATGATGGTCTCGTTGTGACCTCCCACCGGCACTGCTTGCAGCCTTGCACTACATACAGATAGTTGGCGTGCATACCTGCATTTGTGGAAAGTTACATCAAGACCGCAAGAACTATATATGGAAAATTCTTTTCTGTTAGCTGGAAACCGCTAATTATCATCTCTTACTAATCCATGGGGTGTATTGTGCAGCAGGGAAACTCGTGACCGTTGTGACAGCCACTCACAATACCGATCGAACAACGACACGTCTAAATCAGGACTAATGGCGATGGGGCCATGCTTAATTGTCACTGGTTTCCTTTGATCAATGTGGACAGCTACCATCTGTATGGCGTTGGCTCTGCTTAACTAGTCTTTTTATTGACGCTTTATTACGACCTTTCATAAAGATATGGCCGAATGGCGCTTGCTTACCTACGGACGAACAACGAAACGAGTACGGCAAAAGGTTAGTTTTTGTGGTGGTGAAGGGAGTGCACATCATCGTACGTGCATCTGTTTCATGTGCTCTTTTATTTTTCAGTTAACTGAAACTTGCAAAGCATGACCATATAGGAGTGCCTTTTTTGCCCCTTTAAATGTGCATACAATTTGCTTTGCTTTGTTCGATGGCACAACTTGATAAAAGTGGCCTGCAAGTGGATTGTACTCCTTTGTTTCTTGCCTGATGAATGACAAAAACTGAGCGACGTGTAATTCTATCTTTATACCATCAGGTCATGGAACAAAAATTCAGAAGCGTAAGACAGCCTGAAAGCCTGACCCAATCTGATGAGCCTGGAAATGGACTCGCTCCGCTCTCCCCTTGCGCCGGCGGCCTCCCGGCCCCGGCGGCCAACACCTCCACCTTCCCCTCCAAACTACTCCGCGCTTCCCAGCTGTCCCCGCTCGCCGAGCCCTTTCTCCCGTCCCCGGCGGGGCGTTCCAAGAGCCGGAGGTGGCTCGACTCGCCCGTCGACTCCGGGCCAGATCCGGCTGCCGCGGATCCGAGTAAGCCGTCGTACCGAGACGTTGTGGCGAAGGGGCTTAGCTCTCCGGACAAGGCGCCGCTTGCCTCCGTACCGGCGCTGCCGGCCCCGACCCGTTTGCGCTCCGAGATCCACCGGGTCTCGGAGGCTGCACCGGAGGACGAGGGCCGGCGCGTAGTGCGTCGCGGCGCGGTCACCATCATGCCTCGGCGCCGCTAGCACCGAAGAGACATCTACCGGAGTTCATGGTCGGCCGCTGCTTCAACTGTTTGTCCAGGGGACACCAAAAGCGGCCATGTCGTGAGCCTACCGGATGCATCCGCCGTAAGCGGCAAGGACACCGTTCCTTCGAATGCCGGCAGCCGATAAGAGTGACAAAGACGAGTGCCTCCTCCAAAGTTTTCCCTCATGGACGGGGAGAAGACCCGCCCCAAGCCTCGCAGGGCTGCGGGCAACCTTGAAGACCAAACACACCTTGCAGGATCGCCGGGCAGGCAGCCGCCGACCAGCAGCCGCGGCAGAACCGCGCGCGGAAGAAGACGCCGAGGTTGCCGGGGAGGTGAGCGCCGGAAGCGAACGAGGAAAGACCTTGGGTCTACCTCCGAGCGCTCGAGCCGCTCTCCCTCACCGTCGTCACCCTCGCCGTCATGGCGCCGCTCGGATCCGGAAATCTGCTTCTTCGACCGTACACTTGATGTGGATCGGAGAGAATCAGCCTATGAATACCTTGCGGTGCTTGTTCGGATCACTGGAACGCGTCCACCGGTTACTGCTGGAGCAAGCCAGGGCAGCCATTGCTGGGCAATTCGGATTGCATTTGGATGAACACCGGAGATCCATGTAGCTCCGCCTCCCTTTGATTTCCTCCTCGTTTTGCCCGATCATGCTGCGTACCTAACGAGTCCTCAATGGAGACGAACCGTCCACACTCCATCCTTCTCGCTCAGCATCCGGCCTTGGACCAGGCTTGTCTACGCGGATCATGGAGCACTCTATCACAAAGTCGGGATCGACATCGAAGGCATTCCGCCACACGTTTGGCAGGAATCCACGGCGGCGGAATTACTTCGTCCCTACCGCTCGGTGGCGAGCATCCTCCCGGAGACAAGAACGCGCCGGACCTGGCGGTTTTTAAACTCACGGCGTGGACAACGCGTCCGGAGCGCATCCCCGAGAGCATGATCCGGCGGTGCCCGAGCCTCCGGATGATGATACCCTGCTTCACCCCATGCGACGCACGCTGAAGTATACGGTGCACATTCGTGTTCGACGGCTTACGTTAAGGATGCCACCCGATTCACCACCGGCCTCCCCACCTCCCACGCCACCTTCCACGGAGTCCGGTGAGGAGGAATCTCCGGACAGAGCGCCAAGAAGAGCGCGAAGCCGCGAGCGCCGTTCACGGCGGCCTACACGCTCACGGCAAGTTACACCGCCGTCGCCTAGCGTCTCGGTGGCCAATCTCCGGCATGCCGCCGCTCGAACATGGTCGGAGTTGGTGACGATGCTCGGCTGTCTCCGGTCCCACCTTCTCCAAAAGGGGCCCACGCGGAGCGGACACCATTCACTCCCCGAACGAACCTTGAGATCTACGCCCCAACGGTATCCCAACGCTGCATTTACTGCACCTCACATGGACCAGCAGTTGACCGAAGATATCATTCGAAGAAACAAACAGGGGGCCCTTCGAGTACGTCCAAGAGTTTGACCCCATGCAGCACGAAGCTTCCGGGCATGCTGCTCCGACTCAGCCTGCCCATTTCGGAGGAACAACCTTTGGGCCGGAACCGGACCGAAGCCCAGCTACCTCACACAGGCTCGACGCGCCCGAACAGCCCGACACCGGAGGGCTCCGGGACGCCCGCTATCTGTTTCCTATCCGACACAAGATTCGAGCCTTCCGCCCGACAACGGAGCCGGGGGCGGGCACGGACGTCCCCGATCGCGAGCTTGAAGTGCAAAACTTCTTACGCTCCATCACTTTACCGGTAGCATCGCTTGAGGCGACACCATCGGTTGTTGGGAAGCCGAGAACCGAAACTTCGACCAGCGCACCCAAAACCTACCTCCGCCGCGATGAGACGGCTTGCAAGCTCGCTCGCTGCTGGTACATCTCTTGATAAAGCTAAGGTCGTGCTCATGCGTAAACTTGGTGTTTTAACGAGAGTGAGAAGGTGTCTCCGGAAGCCCAAGAAGCGTACTCCCACCTTTTTGAACATCCCTTAACACGCTCTCACATCTCCGCCCTCGCGTCCCTTTTCGGATGGACAGCTTCCTTCGGAAGATGAGGCGCGCTCGCCGGACCTCCTCCTGGTCTAGGCAAGCAAGCTCCGCTCCTTGGGTTGTGCTGTAATCCCCATGGACCTTTCTAATATCCTAGTCCGGAATGTACGAGGCCTCAATAAAAAGACGCGACGGGACTCGGTGCGCGACCTAGCTGCTGCTACCGGACCGGACATCGTCCGCCTCCAAGAAACGAAGATTCAAGATGTGTCGCCGAGCATTGTTCCGTCAACCCCGGGGAGTGAATTTGATCGTTTCGTTGCGCTACCGGCGGATGGAACCCGTGGTGGGGCACTAATTGCATGGAATGATAGGGTATGCCATGCGATTACGCATCGCGTTGATGCCTTCTCCATTTCTGTCCTCTTCCGAACACTTCGGGCATCCAATGGTGGTGCACAAATGTCTACGGGCCACAAGGCGACGCTAGCAAAATCCAATTCCTGGAGGAACTTCGTGTCATTCGTGCGGCTACTGCTGGGCCTTGGCTCCTCGCCGGAGATTTCAACTTGATCTATCGTGCGGAAGATAAAAATAACGCCAATTTAGATCGTGCCATGATGGGGAGATTTAGGCGACCGATTAATGATCTCGAATTGAAGGAGGTGGAGTTGCTTGGTAGAAGATTTACTTGGTCCAATGAACGAGCGGCCCCAACGTTAGTACGATTGGATCGGGTGTTTTGTACCCAAGCTTGGGACGCCCTTTTTCCTAACTATCTCCTACAAAGCACGGCTGCGGGGATCTCCGACCACCGCCCTCTTCTACTCGATCTGCGGGGCAACGGTGCTGGCCGGCGTCGGTTTCATTTCGAGAGTTTTTGGCCCAACCTAGCGGGTTTCACGAAACCGTATCCGGAGCCCGGAGTTCGGTCGGCTTGATCGGCTCGGCCCCCTTGATCTTCTAGCGGCAAAGTTGCGAGTCGTTAGCCGGCACTTCGATCCTGGAGCCGGAGAACGATGGGGAATGTATCCATGCAACTTGAGCGGACACGTGAGCTCCTCCTACGGCTGGATATTGCGCAGGAGGCTCGTGCACTCTCGGTGATGGAAGGCCGGCTACGACGTCAACTTAAGCGCCACATGCCGGCCCTAGCGTCCTTGCATCGGACGATTCTCGGAACAAGGTCACGACTTCAATGGCTGGAGGAAGGAGATGCGAACACGGCTTTCTTCCATGCACATGCTCGATACCGCAAAAGAAAGAACTTCATCGCCAAGCTCCAAGCAAACAATATGATTGTCACCTCACAGGAGGAAAAGGAAGAACCGGTGTGGAACTACTTTAATAACCTCCCGGGCGTAGTCGAACATCGCCACGAGACATTGAACCTAGAAACCTTCCACTGTCGACATCATGACCTGCAAGCTCTTGATGAGCCAATCGCTGAACAGGAAGTTTGGGAGGTGATAAAGAACATGCCTCCGGATAAGGCGCCGGGGCCGGATGGCTTTACGGCACGGTTCTATCGATCATGCTGGTCTATTATCAAACATGATATTATGGCGGCCATTGGTGCTATACACGCCGGTGATGTGAGAAAACTTTATCGGCTCAATTCTGCCTACATGGTTCTTATTCCCAAGAAGGAGGACGCACCTGGAAGTGGGGGATTTCCGTCCCATAAGCCTAGTCCACAGCTTTGCAAAGCTAGTGACGAAGATTATGGCAAATAGGCTTTCCCGAGACTAGATAGTATGGTCGACAACAACTAGAGTGCGTTTATCAAGGGTAGAAGTATCCATGATAATTTCATTACCGTGCAACAAATGGCCAAATACTTCCACGCCAAGCACTTGCCAAGGGTTCTGCTAAAGTTAGATATCACAAAAGCTTTTGACTCCGTTTCTTGGGCCTTCATCCTCCAAGTCCTGCAGCATTTGGGTTTTGGTGTCGGATGGATTAATCTAGTGACCAACCTGCTGTCCACTTCTTCGACAAGGGTCCTGGTGAATGGATCACGGGGCAAATTCATCAATCACAAGAAGGGATTACGTCGGGGGACCCCTTATCTCCCATGTTATTCATCCTAGTAATGGATGTCTTAACAAGTCTCATTCGGAAGGTTGAGCAGGCAGGATTTCTACAACCTTTGGCCCCCGGAAACTCGGAAATCGTCTTTCCTTGTATGCTGATGATGTGGTACTGTTCAGCACAACGAACAACGAAGACCTGGAGTTAATCAAAACCGTTTTGCAGAAATTTGGTGCAGCTACAGGATTACATACTAACTTGGCCAAGTCCTCCATCATTCCGATCAGGTCCGAAGATGTGCAACACTTGCAAGAACACATTGGCTGTGCTGTTTCACGCTTCCCTTGCAAATATCTTGGGGCGCCGCTCTCGATCGAAAGCTTTCTAAAGCGGATCTTCAGCCTTATATTGACAAAGTGGTCGACAAGCTACCTGCGTGGAAGGCGGCTCTAATGGCTACGTCCGGACGGCTCGTGCTAGTACGGGCGGTCTTGTCTTCCATTCCAATTCATCTGCTCATTGCCCTTGACTTACCGAGATGGTTCATTCGGGCGATTGACAAATGGCGCCGGCAGTTCCTCCGGAGAGGCCATCTAGATTTGAGAGGAGGTCATTGCCTCCTGTCCCGGGCAAGAGTAACCCGACCGCTGGAACTAGGGGGTCTTGGAATTCTTAATCTTGAGATCATGGCGTGAGCACTGCGCATGAGGTGGTGTTGGCTACGTAAGACTCAGCCGGACAAAGCATGGGCTCGTTTTGAGCTTAAATTACCCGAGCCAGTACGCTCCATGTTCTATGCATCGATTACGACAACAATTGGAGACGGAGGCTCCACGTTATTCTGGAGCGACCGATGGATCGCGGGTAAATCGATCAAAGATTTGGCGCCGGCCCCGATGCCGTTTGTCAAGCGACGAGGTTGGCGATCGCGAACAGTGAAGCAAGCCCTGCGAGAACAACTCCTGGCTGAAAGATATCGTCGGAGGACTGCCGGCGTTACCAACATGGCAATTCTTATTACTTTGGGACGTCGTCACCGAGGTCCAGTCGACACCCGACCTCCAAGATACTCATCTTTGGACACCATGCCGTTCGAGTACTTATTCTTCCAAATCGGCCTATCTCCGTTTCTTCGAGGGGAGCACACGATTCGAACCCCACGAGCGTATTTGGCGGTCATGGGCGCCACTACAGGTGAAGTTCTTCGTCCGGCTAGCCGCCCGGAAACGTTGTCGGACGGCGGATAGGCTTTCGCGAAAGGGCCTGCCACACCCGGAGAGATGCCCCTTTGCGACCAGGAAGAAGAAAACATTGATCACCTACTCACTTCCTGTGTGTTTGCCCGGGAAGTTTGGTTCCTGTCCCTCGGTTGGGTGCAACATCGGAGGATCGCCCCAACGCAAGATGATGTGAATTTCTTGGACTGGTGGCGCCGGGCTGAGAGGCAAGTGCCAACAGATCATCGCAAGGGAATCAATACGCTGATTATGTTGGTAGTTTGGGCACTATGGAAACTACGTAACAGATGCGTGTTTGACAACACACGGCCGCGCATCCAGTTGCTACTCGACGACATCAAACATGAAGCCCGCTTATGGTCAATGGCTGGCGCGCGTAAGCTGCGCTCTTTGTTGCAGCTGTAGTTGTACTGGGGCTGTAGGGTATTACCTTTGCTTCTTTTCGGTTTTATTTAGGCCTCTCTAGGCCATGTATTTGGACCGTTCTTCTCCTTAATATAATGACGCGCAGTTCTCCTGCGTGTTCGAGAAAAAGAAAAAAATTCAGAAGCGTGTGTGGTGGAGACATGTAATTCGGAAGGAAAAGTTATGGGAAGGTTCAGTAGAGGGTTGGCGGTGTGGTCTACGCGTTTCTGCAACCGACAGAGAAAAACGCTGCATTCTTCTTTCTATTTTGTATGGCTCATCGATTGTTGCGCCTTTTTTTCAGGAAAATATAAGAAAACAAAATATCGTCAGAAGTTGCGGTTGTAGGATTAGGACTGTGGTACTGAACAGTGATCCCCGTATATAAAAAGTGGAATCCTGTTTCACGTACGCCCTGCACCGAACAACTTATCTTTACACTTGATTACCTCAACAAGAACGGTACACGAGTACTCCTTCCTGCGTTGGTGCGGTAGGTCTAAACACCAAACGTAGCAGCGCATTCAGATCCTCTGCCATGTGAGCAGACTATTCTATCAGGCATCCCCCGATCGCGAGGACGGTGATTTTTTTTTTTGGGGGGGTTGATTTGGTGATGTTTACTGATTAGATGCTCAGAAATCATATACTAAACATTCACTCGGAGAGAATCGTTTGGCCACGCGAAGCTTCAGAAGAATCTGATGATGTTTTATTTGGCACATCTTAGGTGCGCAATATCTCCGTCGCGTCGATCCACCATCCTCGCAAAAGTGCGGTTTGTGAATTAATTATGGCCTGATGATGGCATCCCAAAAACAAAAGGCAAAGAGGCAGGCAACACCTTTATGGTGCTCCTGGTAAAGAAGCTACAACATCATTTTGGCTAAAGAAGCTCGGCATTATGATTACTGCTAGTAAAGCCCTATGGAGATATTCTTGCTTCTTGCTTAGTCCTTGTACTTTTTTCCAACTTTTGAAATCATCAGCTTTGTACACTCCGTGGACGACGTTACCACAGATATTATGTGTGCGTGGTCGTCACTGAGCAGAAACAACTTGATTCACTTGCACACAGATTGCATATAGATCTCGATCGATCGGATGATGAGGAGTGACACGGTTGACCCGGTTAAAGCGCGGAGCCGATTCACCTCTGCGGATGGACGATTATAAAAGAAAGGAAAGAACACATAGGATCAGATCAAACTCTTATTCTTTGGCATGTCACCAGGAATCCAACCAGCTACTTGCATCTTTCTACTGTTGTTTACAGTAACATTACTATTAGTTACAGCGCGTTTAACTAGGAGGAGTACAACGGGTAAGATCATGCATGCATGGACGATCCAACTGCCAGAGGTACCACTAATAAACAGTTGGCGGCTAATTTATTCGCGCAACGACTGCGGGGTGCTGGAGTACCGGTAATCATCGAACTATCATGAATGCCATTCGTGCACGCTGGATCGGAGGAGCGAGAGAGCCTGTCCTGGCGAGATCCCATCACCGGAAGTGCTCGTACGCAGCTGAAAAAATGGCGCGCGCATATCGTCAGATACGCATGGTCATGAGATGACCTACGACCACTACAGCGTCAGTAGCTGGGGAGATACGCAAACGCAACGCAACGCAAGGCAAGTGGGTACAAAATCGCCGCGGGCGAACGCAAATTTGTCGGCACGTATGCAGATGGCTTGTTGCATTCGGCGGACGGAAGGGAGGAACCGGACGAGTGACATGGCGGCGGGGTTGTCGCCACCTCCGCGAGAGCTGAGAGAATCGGGTGTTGTGGTGTGGGCGAGCCCAGCTGCGCGTGCCCCAACGTCTTGCCAGTCAGCTGATGGCGATTCGATTCCGCAAGGTAGAGGCGGCGATGACGGCGCCATGGTCCATTTCCCGTCTCGACACGCCATATTATCGAACTCACTCCAATCTCAACGCTAGTTCAGTAGTAACGGACTCACGACGTCCGTCCTGGAATCCCTGTCCACCGCCAGCATCGTCATCCCAAGGAACGGTCGAGTCCTGCGAACTCCTTTTCAAGTGCCGGCATCCAAAGTTGGGTACCTGGCGGCACGCGGCATCAGCAATTGGCAATGGCCGCCGAGCCGGGCAAGGAGCCACGGAGGAGGCCGCTGGTGGCTTGGCCGGACGCGCTGTGATGATGACGAAGCGAGTCAACATCCACTTGGCGAGCCAGCCGACACCGCTCGCAGCTTCCATGCGGCCCGGCCGTTCCTCCTCTCCTCTTCCAGTTAAGAAATCGCTCGAACGCACGTGCGCGCGGCAGCACGAACGCCCAGGAAAAGATCCAGATATACGTATTTTTACAGGCCATGGGCAGGCAGGTCTGACGCAATCGGCGGCGAAAGTGAGGACGTGCTGATGTTACCGTTGCAGCCTGCCTCCTGCCTCCTGCCGCCGCCGTCGAGGAACACGCGCACGCATCTCTTCCTTTTTCGCGTTCTTCTCTCTTTTTTACCCACCCGTCCATCCATCTGGTCTGGCCCTGTGTGTAGGCGTCGGTGCCGCGACTCGATCGTGGGTACGGGGTGGGTGGGTGCCGCGTCGTCACCGGCGCGTGGGCCCCGGCCGGGCGCCGTAGGTTACGCCGTCGCTTTCCGATCACGTCGCCGCCGGTGCCGTGGCGGGGCCCGCGCGTGCCGACGTGGGGAGCTCGCGCGCGCGACACGTGGCGGTCGCGCTGTCGGTGGCGTTCACTCGCGCCCGCAGACTGGTGGGCCTGGGGTGGGGTGGGGTGGTGCCTGCCTGTGGCGGGTGGGTCCAGGCGGCGGCCTGGCTCGGTCGGTCAGGCTGGCGCCCGGTGACCTTTTCTGGCTGGGAGAGACGACGGCCCGTGCGAGCCAGACGACACGCCACTGGCCGGCCGGCGCGGCGTGGGCCCGGATCAGTTTGCAGGAGCCTCTCTCCGCCGCGTGTGGGGATCGACCACGGCGAAAAGTCTCCGCGTTCTACTACCACTACAGTGCAGACCAACATCTTGGTCGTCAATCGAACTCGACTGCACTAGGAGTGGAACAGTAAAAAAACGACGGGTTTTTATTTTTTAACCGGTTCAGTGACCAGTTGGTTCGGTTGCCGTTTCTGGCCAGTCAGGCCGCATCGCGAGCCGCGCCCGTGTCATGCCGAGACTGCCAATCCCGCCATGCAGCAAAGCGCGGCGCAGGCAGACAGACGGATTCGGCAATGACGAGGAAGGCACGCTGACCGCCCACCGTCCCTGCTGCGTCGCGCTTCGATTGATTTGGAAACCAAGGCCGTTTCCATATCCGGCCACCGGCGCACGCCACCAGGAGTCGGGAGCCGCCATCATGATGAATTCGGGCCTTGTTTATCACCCGGAACGTGAGCGGTCCCACTGACAGTACAACAAAATTAGCCGGTTTCATCATACCGTGAAGTAGAATGCCAGCACTCGTCTCGCGTGCCGTAACAAATTGTAGTACTAGCCTACTAGGAATGTGTTTCCGTGGAATGGAAATGGATCCTTTTTCGTTTGGGAAACTGGATCAAACGATGCCGCTTGCCAAAGGTTGGCGAGATGGATCGCCTTCCGATCAAGTGGTATTACTCCGGGCAAACACCACACTTGGGGGTAAAGGCACCGGCAGCTTTGTTGCGGTTGCGGCAGACGTGCAGTGTGCATGAAGCCCTTGTTCTCGTTCCCTTTGGAAAGCGGCGAGCACCGGCCGGGGCAGGAGGACGGGGAAAGCGATCGTCGAGGTGGAAAAGCAGAGGTTGGCGCGCGGCCAATCGCCGTCCGGTAAGTGGCGCGCGCGGTTGCTTGCAGGCTAAGGCCGCAGGCCGGGCACCACACCCGCCGCCGTCACGGCCAAGCCTCCATTTTTTCACCGCGATCTTGTCTCCTCCCCTCCCGCGGACGGGGAATAACCGCACGCCACGAAACGGAACGCGGAGAGCAGGTGTGCCTTTTCTGTTCATCGTGTTGGCGTGGTGTTTTTTCTCTTCTCATCATACCGGTATATAAATATTCTGCTGGCCTGTCCCTGAGTTGTACGCCGTGTTTTTTCCGCTCTCCTTTTCTCTTTCTTCCCCACCTCACCTCCTAACCCCCCACCTACCTCTCTGCCTGCCTGCTGCCGCTGCTGCTCTGCTCCTGATCCTGATTTCCCCAATTGAGGCGGCACCTGCGCTGCAGCTGCAAACCGCGTCTCCCAGATCCGGCGCCTCCGAATTCCGCCTCGCCTCGCGCCAGGGGGGACTCGTCTCCGCCGGCACAGCAGAGATCTTCCCCCATTTCTGTCGGGGAGCTCGTTTCGGGTTGCCGCTGTTCCCGGGAGCGCGCGGGGTGCGTGGGCGTACCATGAGAAGATGATGCGCGCCAAGGCCAAAGGTACATTCCCGGCCGCGATGAAGGAGACCTCCGTCCCTCCGCCTCCTCCTCCTCCCGCCTCGATGGCGGCGGCGGCCAAGGAGGCCGCCAAGGAGGACGAGTGGGAGGTGCGCCCCGGCGGCATGCTGGTGCAGAAGCGCAGCCCGGACGCGGACGCGCCCGCCGCGCCCGTCCCCAACATCCGCGTCAAGGTCAAGTTCAACGGCGTCTACCACGAGATCTACATCAGCTCGCAGGCGTCCTTCGGCGAGCTCAAGAAGCTGCTGTCCGCCAAGACGGGCCTGCACCCGGAGGACCAGAAGGTCGTGTACAAGGACAAGGAGCGCGACTCCAAGGCCTTCCTCGACATGGCCGGCGTCAAGGACCGCTCCAAGATGGTCATGCTCGAGGACCCCGCCGCCAAGGCCAAGCGACTCCTCGAGGAGCGCCGGACCAGCAAGGCGGAGCGCGCCGCCAAGGCCATCTCACGCATCAGCCTCGACGTCGACAAGCTCGCCGCCAAGGTACCCACTGTTCACCACGATTCGCGTCCGTTGGCTCTCGAATCGCCTGCTTGATTTCAGCTTCCTTCGTTCCTTCCTCGATTTAGGTGTCGGCGCTGGAGACCATCGTGGGCAAGGGCGGCAAGGTCGTGGACGCCGACGTGGTGACGCTCACCGAGGCGCTGATGAACGAGCTCGTCAAGCTGGATTCCATCGCCGCCGACGGCGATGTCAAGGTGCAGCGACGAATGCAGGTAAGCGCCGCGTGCCCGTTGGTGCTCTCTGGAGAAATTCGCGCCGCGACTCTGAACCGTGGTGCTTTGCAGGAGAAGCGGGTGCAGAAGTACGTGGAGACGCTGGACGCCATCCGCGCCAAGAACGCCAAGGCCAACGGCAACGGCCACGCCAAGCCCCGGGCGCAGCACCTCCCGCCGCGCCCGCCGCCCGTCTCGCAGCGGCGGAACTTCCAGCACCAGCAGCAGCCGGCCGCCGCCGCGCCGCCGCCGCCCACGGCGAGCTGGGAGACGTTCGACCTCCTGTCGTCGGTCCCGTCGACGTCCTCCGCCACCGCGACGACCACCATGGCGGCGGCGACCACCACCTCGCCGGCGCCCGCGACGTCCCCGATCCCGCGGTTCGACTGGGAGCTCTTCTGAGCCCCCGCGCGGGGCCGATCGGTCAGACGACGGTACCTCGGTCCTTGTCCGTTGATCGGACCCGCTCTGCTCCGATCACCATTAGTGCCGAAATTGTTTCTTCCTCCTGTTGATTCATTCCATTTCTTTCTCCTCCCTCCCCCTGTTCCATTCTTCTTCCTTTCGATTTGTATATCTATATCTACAAAAGAACAGAGATCCCCGGTGAGTGTGTTGGGCCAGTCAGTGAGTGAAGTCGTCACCATATCAGTCAAGTTTACTTACTGCTCCTCGCGAGGATCCATCCAAGCTTGTTCAAATAAGTGGTGGCGGTGGTCTTATGGCGACGAAGAGGATTTTTCATGACAATACATACACATACTATATAAATACTAGTAGCATGTAAATGTGGTTCATACGCTTGGTGTGTGATTGTGATGATTGCTTCATTACCATTCCAGTGCAATGTGGCGGACTAGTACTCCAAATGGCTAGAGTGGTGAGGTGAGGGAGCGAGATTTGGTGTGCAGTGCAGAGGCATCATTGATTGGGCTGGGGGCTTGTGTTATGTGGGCGCCGGGCACCATTATTGCCGCCCATCCCGCGTGTGCCAGTGCGAGCGGAGGGGATGCGCTCGCTCGGTTGTGTGTACTGTAGCATTGCTGAATCTTTTTTATCGATCTTACGGTGAATGAGAGATGCAACTTTTTTTGAGTACAATGCATCAGTTTGCTGTCTAGATTTTGCCCTGTTTGACGAGGAGCGAGCTCAATCATACCCTAATCCTGGATTCGACGAAGTGCAAGAGCCGAATCATATCCTAACCCTGCATTTTGCTCGGACTCCCACCCTGTCTCGCAGCTTCCGGTAAAGAGTTCATTCAGGAGACAGTAGAGTACAATAATGCAGGTCACGATTTAGATCTGGAGCTCTGTAACTGTAATAATAATAGTATAATGCAGGTCGCAGCTGATCCGTCGGCTTGTTTCCTCCTCCCAATGGAAGAAGAGAGACGACCGTGGACTACAGTAGTAGACGTTAAAGACCAAGCCAGAGGTGTTTCTGAAACACGATTTCCATGGCCCAATCGGTAGCCGTGCCCAAAGGCTGACCTGCAGCAGCTGTGTGCTACTACACTACAAGTCGTTACCCGCCCGCCATAGGTTATTTGCAAGTTGCCGGCCGCCAGAACGGTAGTAGTATCAAAAGCTCATCATCCAGCACGGGAAGGTGAACGAAGGGGGCGAGTGGGCACGGAAAGAGAAGAGGGGGTGATGAGTTGGCAGACGGCAATGATGAGGTCGATGGAAATGGACTTTTGGCCCGTTCATGCGAGCACGGACGGCCGCCGCTGTTGCTCTGCTCTGCTACCCGTGTGGCTGGGGCGAGCGGAGCGAGAATTCCGGCCTATAATTCCGTGGAACTTGATTGGCCTGTTCCTGCCTGCCCCCGTCGGCCTCCATGCACGCGTTGATTGCGCACTGCTGTTATCCGGTGGTGCGGACGACGGAGCGGTCCTTGTCAGCCATCAAATTTCATTAGCGTGTAGCGGAGACACCGAGCTTCAGAGTTTTGTACTGATACAAGAGTGTGCAGTACCATGTGGTCGAGCTCGCCCCGCGCGGGGTCAATCGGGCACGTTCCGGATCGCGGTCTCCAAACCCAGCACGCGCCGCCTCCCTTTCCACCGGCGCCCGGCGGCAGCCTGATCTGAAGCTGCCGGTCGAGCCACGTGCCGCTTGCTTGCGGGTCGGGGATGAGACGACGAACGGAGCAGGTGGGGGGCGAGAGAAATGCCTGTCCACGCCGTGGCGTGCGCGCGCGGCCCAAGTCACCGTTCACCGACCGACCGCGTCGACGACCTGACGAGGTTAGGAATAGGAATCCCCGGTGGTGTGCTGGCTGGCCGGGACGGGGGTGCTCCCACATGAGCAGCAACCGAAAGCGGCCGCGCTCGCACATGTATTGGTAACCGGCATCTCGGCACGCACCAACTCCTCCTCCCCCTCTCTCCGGGCCGATCCCCACAACCATCCAGACCTGCTACAGCGCAGTGTGTTTCGGTACTCCGAACCAACCAACCGGTAGACGGAGCATGATCTGATCTGCCTGCATCATATATGCCCCGGCCGGCGGACAGACATATACCTCGGCGTCTTCCCGAATCGCACACGGCAGCGTACATAAATACTACCACTCTCACTGCGTACATAGCTGTCTCTGGGGTCGGCGCGCTGGTGGGTCGCCGGCTGCTGCGTACGTGCTCCGGCCGCATTACAGCGCGCGTTCCTGGAGATGGATGGAATTGGCTAGGAGCCCGTTGCCGTGCACTGCTTTCTGCTCGAAATAATGCTACGCGTCGGAAGCTGTTCGTTCCGGGAGAGGACGCACGCGCAAACCACACGCAGGGGACGGACGAGACGGGGCCCGCCCGGCTGCGTTCGCGCGTCTCTCTCTGCACACAGCTGGAACGGGGATCCGGCCCACCAGAGATCGTCGCTGCGAGACCACCAGCGGTGCGTTTTATTGGGGAACCGGCCACATGCCACGCCTCGGTGCGAAAAATAATTGGACACGGCGGTATGTGGCTGGGAGTGTTAGCGCGCCGCGGCACTAGATGGCAAGTGTTCGTCTGCTCCGCTTGCTTGTTTCGGCGGGTTTAACCTGTGGGCTCGCTACCAGGTACACCACTGGAGACTGGCCCCAGCTCCGCTTTCTTGCTTGCCTGTGTCAACTGGATCCTGTTGTGGGCTGCGTCCAGGGGAGGAACGGAGTCTATGGGAACGGCCAGCGTCACGAGAAGAGCGCAGGATAGGTTTGGGGGTTTCAGGTAGGTTTGGGACTAGAGATACGCACCACCCATTGCCTGCACGTACTGATCGATGACTGCAATGTGGGAACACTACTGGCTTTTCGAAGCATCTCTTTGTCACTGTTTCCAGAGGTAGGGGACCTTCAACTTCAAGATGTCCCTTGCTTGCTTCCACCACGTTGCAGCTGCCGTTTCTTGTCGTTGCAGCTTTCTCGTGCAGCTAGCCTAGTGGCGACCTGATTACGGAGGACAGAGTCCACCTGCAACGAGCAGCTTCGTTTACTGTCTGTCCTGTTGAAGTAAGCTTCCACCATTGAAACCCACACCGATGAAGTACTCATTCTTGATCCAAGAGTGTAACGATTGGTTGGCTTTCTTAATTCTCGTTTGACCATTCATTTTATTCAAATTATTTATGCAAATACATAAATAAATAATATATACTTTGAACATATTTAGAAATAAAATAAATTTTAACAAAATAAAAAAATAAAATTTTAACAATTTTTTGAATAAGACGCACCGAAAATCTTAGCAGCCCCTACAACTACAATGCAAAAATCATCGTAGAACAATGGACTGGATACTGAAAATGCAATAAGCCCTGTCCCCTGTGACATGCACGATGGACCTCTTTACCTTGTCTACTAGGCCCAATATCGTAGCACGCATGAGGCCTTGGGCCTTGGCTCGTCTTGTACAAGGGCAGCGGGCGATGATGTGGGCCACATGCTTGCTGTGTGGTAGACAAATAGGCCCCCTCCACTCGTTGTTGCTGGGCCCCTTGGACGGTGCCGAATCAGAATTTGCAAACAAGCCCACTCCACACATGGTTCGTTGCTGGGAATTTTTTTTTAATAATCGATTTTTTTATTAAATTTATATTAATAACCTCCGGGATTCAAAATTTGCAAAAGTAACCACTCAATCGTCCAGCCAGCGGGCGACAGGAAGCTGTCGCCCACTCATCGAGCGACAGTGTGGCGCAGTGGGACCTGTCGCCCGTCCGAGAGGCGACAGTGTACTGTCGCCTCGGCCAATCGGCGACAGTATCCTCTCGCCCAGTCCGATGGGCGAGAGCTACCTATTTTTTTTTTTTGCTTAATTCAGTTTTTTTTCCATCTATTTATTTAATTTCGAATGGGCGACAACTTCCTTTTTTTTTACTCAATACGGTTTGTTTTTTCTCGTCTATTTATTTAATTTCGAAAGTTAGTAAAAAATAAGGATAAAGTGACAATATTCATAGAAAATAGAGTAAACAGAAATACATCAATAGGTTTATAGGAAATAGAGTAAAAAAATACATCGATAACGATCTCATCGCTCGCCACGCTTCGGTGCAACACCTCTAAGCGTGCACGGTCGTGCAGCCCTACGTCCTGCTCTCACGTGGTCGGCAGAGTATGTGAGTGGAGAAGGTGGAACCACGTTACGTGTCGGACGACCACTAGGTACGGGCGTGCCATACTCGTCCTGCGAGGGTTGTGTAGGTATAGGTGCACTACCTAAGCTGCGACCCGAGCATGGTCTCCACATCTCCCGTGCCATGAACGAGTCGAAGTCGAAAACAGGAGACGGTGACCGGTGCTCGTACTCGATCCGGTGCTCCGGTGATCTCATCCTCATCCTCCTCATCATGGTAGTCACCGCTAGAAGATCCTAAATTTTTTTTATCAAAATGTAAGTTATTGTGTATGTAATATTTATGAAAATAATTCTTAAAATTATAGAAGTTACCCGGTGCCATATGTGCCATCTGCGAAGAAGAACCTGGCGCCATATGTGCCATCTCGCGAAGAAGAACCCGGCGCCATATGTGCCATTTGCGAAGAAGAACCCGGCGCCATATGTGCCATCTCGCGCAGACGAGCCAGACATACCCAAACGAAGGACGCCAAGTAGCCGTGTGTGTACCTATCGATAGATATGTTAGAAAATATTTAATTTTAATTCAACCTAGCTATGTTGGACCGTTACCTGCACCGTAGCTGGAATGAGGTACTCGTCGGCCTTACGTAGCTAGGCTGCTGCGAGAGGTGGACGACGCCCCATACTTGCTGAACTTGTTCCTGCTGTGTGCTGCACAGCGTCCACGTCTCTAGTACAAGACGATGCACAAGAGTTCAGCCCGACAATTTCAGCGCTCCACTCATACATCCTCTTCATCGCTAGAGAGAGCTCATGTGCGATAAGTCGAATACCCTGCCTCATGCGGTGCAACGTCGATCCGGACTCGGCATTGATGCGCCGTGCTAGATCAACCTACAAAATATTTTAAGTGTCACCAAGTTAGTTGTTATGATAATTTCCAGTATTTTCATCAAAATTAAACTTCAAAATTAATCTTACCGCTAGCGCAGAGTTCCGATCCCTATGTGTAGGGTACGTGTCCGTGAGGGTAGGTGTGTGCCTCTGCCGCTCCGTAGGAGTGTACGTAACACGAGTGCGTGTTCGAGGTACGTACCACCGAAGGTACTCGAGAAAGCCTGTGGAGTGAAGGGTCGAGACTCCTCAAGCTGTCCCCTCTAGAGCCGCTGTCCACTGCTGCACCCAAGGCTCCATGCGTGACCACCATATAGTCCCCGATGTGTGGCCTTTACGTGAAATCCTACAAATGATAGAAATTAAATTATGACAAGTCAAATGTGCGAACTAACAAATAAATTCTAACTAAAATATAAAAGATAAACTTACGAGTGATCACGTGTTGGAACAACACGTGTCGTCTGTACAGGAAAAGTCCGGTGAAGTCCAAACTGCCGCATGACCCGATGAGGTGAGTACTCCTCGACGAACACGTCAAAGACGAGAGCTTTACGCGTCAACCAATACTCGCTATCTCTCGTACACAACAAGGAAAGTCCAGTCGGTGCTCGAACCGCCGGTTCCTCTTCGCTATATGGCGTCCAACGCACGTCCTCGTCCGGATCTAACCGATCAAACTCCATAACGTACTCGGGTAAGCCTTGTGGACCTGGACGTTCGCCCATGTAGGCTGCATACAAGATATTGTTAGTGACATTTGTTATAACAATAATTAAGCAAATAATGCATTGAATAATTACTTACCCGACGTCTGCACCATAATGTCCCCATTGTGGGACCGTCCTCGAGGAACCGACCGTACAAGCTGTCACCGTAATCGCTTACGTCCATGAAAGGTCGACCAATCATGAAGTGCTCGTATGCCCACAACCGTAGTAGAAGTGGACACCCAGTGAGGACAGCGTTCGGGTCAGCTTTTGTACAGGCATCACAAAGACCCCTGTAAGTGGCAGCCAAGACAGCTGAAGCCCAACCGTATCTGTGGAACTTCCCCAGCAGGTCCGAATCTGCTATCTCTCGAGCAAAGCGAATCATGTGCTTGTCCACCGTGTTCCCATGAGAACTAGTGAACATGATCCAACCGAACAACCACAACAAATAGGCCTCGAGGTGCCTCGATACGGTTGCATCATCTGCCCGAGGGTGGATGTAATCAGCCTGTATAAAAGTATAGCATGTATTAGACAATGAATCATTTCATATGAAATTAATATTAGACAAAGTAATGAGAAGTCACCTTAAATTGTAGCAACCATTTCTTCGTGGGACCATGGTGCTGCTCATCCCCGAAAGGGACATACGCTGGAACACCAGGGCGACGAACAACACCCCGAAATCGAGCAAGGATGTCATCGCGCCAAGTGACAGAGTGCGTCGGGAGCACGAGACCGCGTCACCGGCGATAGGTAGAGCGAACAGGTAGGACACGTCCTGCAAGGTCGGGACCATCTCCCCACACGGAAGGTGAAACGTGTGAGTCTCGGGCCTCCAACGATCCACCAGCGCGGCAAGAAGGGAGCGGTCAAAAGTGAACCGCTCGCCGGATCAACGGCCTCGGCAGCCGTCGTGGCCTCCACAAGCCTACATAGTGGCAGTAGGCCAGCTGCTCTCAACCTACATTATCATTAATAATCGGTGAATATGAAAATATAAAATTAAATTACAAACAAATGAACCAATACCTCGGAATCCAACGATCGTCAAGCCTCGAGCAACTCAAGAGGTACCCGAGGACGGAGTACGGCGAGATCCCGACCCTTAACAGCGCTCAAGTACGACCGGTGACGCTGATCCGATCGTGGATCGAGCAACTCAGGACAATCTCCAACACCAGCCGCCATACCTGCAATACATTACAACAAATGTGACATACATATATGAAACCATAAAGATAAGCAAAATTGAATATCAAAGGGACAATCCAAAATTACGGACATATTACATAGTTATAAAGTACCGCACAAATATTATACTGGTTATATAATATGACATACATATTACATAGTTATAAAATTTAACAAAGTACATAGTCTAAAATTTATTACACAATTACGCTCCTACTACAACTTATGAAGCAGTGCCGTCTCCAGTAGTTCGTGCACGACGTGCACGAGGGCGTCGGCCGTCGTGTGGATTCCCTGAAGGTCCCGCTTCCGCCCTGCCACGATCACTCTTGTTAGGGCATTTCTTGTAACTATGGCCACTTTCATTACATCTGCTACATATGGTATGCCCTCTTCCCACTTCGGACTCATCCATATCATTTCGAATACGACGAGTCTTTCGACGACCTCGTTTCCGCTTCAATTTATCTCTATCGGGGCCGCGCAAATAGTTTGGTCCAGGATTATTCGTGAATGTGCCAAAGATAGCAAAACCATATATTTCTGCATTCCATGTTGTCATAACAACTTCCTTGAAGAAATATGGTGACACATACCGTCTTGGCGACAAGTCCGTAAGTGAACATGCGGCAATAACATGTGAACATGGCCTATGCAGGAGCTTTGGCTTCATGCAGGAGCATTTACATGAGTTGACATCAAGAATGCACTCTTGCACTGTCCTCTCGCGGTTTCCACCGCGACGAGATCTGTCTCTACGAGAGGATCTCAAAACGGTTTTGTACAGTGCCCATAGGTTTTGCTCGATGTAGACTTGCTCTTTTTATCTTCTCGTCCATGTATTTGGTCATGAAAGACGAGTACACTAAATTGTTGTTAGCCATAGCCGAAACAGCTACTGCACAACGTTCACGGAAGTACTTGCATATCCCATGTAAAATTCCCTCCACAATAGCAACAAGAGGTAGACCTCTTAAACCACGGATGACCCAATTATATACCTCCGCCAAATTTGTTGTCATTATTCCATACCTTGCTCCATTTGTGTCATATAAAAGTGACCATTTCTCTTTTGGCTCTGCTCAATCCAATGTGAGAAACATCGGATAGATGAACCTGCCCGTCGAACAATGTTGGGTCCATCCGTCGGAAGACCACATAGAGGGACAGGCATATCATCAGGATTATGGTTATCCCTTCCCAACATCTCCTCACTATGTTTCGTAGTCGGTTCGTCCAATCGCTGCCAAAGAGCATTGAACTTTCTTTGCTGGTTTGTAGAACACAACCTCTTAAACATGTTCATAAGTTGTTTGTTCTTGAATTGCTTGTAGAAGTTTGCACCAAGGTGCCTCATACACCATCTTGATTGTATATCTGTCCAACGTGGTGGAAGACCACGCTCGGTATTGCCATGTTTTATATCCAATATAGCCTTCAACAATCCAAGCATGGCGATCATGTATAACACACACGTCTGGTCGATCTTGAACTATCGCCGTTTTGACTCGGTCTAGAAACCAATACCAACTATCGGTGTTCTCACTTTCAACAAATGCAAAAGCAACCAGGCAATACTTGATTATTTCCATCTACTCCAATGGCAGTCAAAATCTGACCCTTGTACTTTCCAAGTAAGGAACGTACCATCCATACAAAGGATAGGTCCGCAATGCCCGAATGCGGTTATACATTGGCCGATTGCAAAGAATGCACGCTGAAGAATAAACTTCCCAGGCACTTTTGGATCCAGGCACATCCATTATATCATAGTAAGTACCAACATTTCGCTCGCTTATTGTTTCTAACAACTTCGGAAGGTTATCATAAGACGCTTCATATGTACCGAATCTTTGCTCTATGACTTTCTCGCTTAGCTTTCCAAGCCTTGGAGTAGCTTATGGTATATTTAAAATCCTCCTCAATTGTATTGATGATAGATTTCGGTTCAAACCTTATGTTATCTACAATTCGGCATACATGTAGTTTGCAACGAATCTGCGAGGTAAGGGCGCTATTGCATTTCTCCAATTCATGCAACTCACATGTATGGTCTCTTACTATAGAACATTTCCAAAGCTGACTCCATTTCTGCTCATAAGCATGCACTCGAAATGGACAAGATGTGAACACACATTTAACATCATACAACTTCTTGCTTGATTTTGCCACAACGAATGACCTTTTCACCGACAGAGACCAATACTTCATCGCATCTCGAACAACATCTTTGTCTTTGTACAAAGCTCCTTCGGTGACCTCATTCTCATGATACTCGCCAGGATTCCAAATGTCCTTCATTAACCGATAGGTTTGCAAAGCGGTTCCAATCGCCAGGGACAGGAACCTCCCCTCCTCATCGGATGAATCTATTTCTGGAAGATCTTCATGCTCCATATCTTCCATCATCATTTCATTCACTAAATGCTCAATGTGTTCTCCTTCATCTGCTTCCCCAATTGGCTCTGCATTAGAGATGCTTTCCGGAAATTCATCATTCTCCTCTTCCTCATCCGTCACCCTAACATCCGAGTCATGTGCATGTTCAACGTTCCCATGGACCACCTCCTTTGGATATGCTTGGGCAAGAAGCATTATAGGCCAACCACGTTCAATAGCCCTATCCACATACTTCCTCCATGTCGTTGTGTCATTCGGATCTATCATTTCCCAGTAAAATCCCACCCGAATACGACTAACCAAACCCCGCAAATGCAAAGTGTGGTGTTCCGGATCAAGTCCAAACATCCGCAACAACCGAGTTACGAACACCACGGATTGTTCTCTCGTTGGCTCTTGATAATCCCCTCTTTATAGATGGAAATCCGGACAAATCAACCCCACTTGCATTCTCAACAACCTCACCAGATCCATAAAAAATCTCAAACACTACTTTTTCCGACATACCTATCCAAACAAAATAATATTATAAAGGCTTAATTATTTCTTTCATAACTCGTAAAGGATAACTATAGTACTAAATATAATATTACAGTTCATAAATATTTATAGATAACTCTTTTTAGTTATTAATTTATAGCACTTGTACATAGAACATATAAATACAAAATACATATATATTTTACTAGTATGTAAATACATAATACATATATATTTAAAAAATATCTATAATAAATATGTAAATATTTCATGTAACTATCATATTATTTAAAATACTATAGATAATAAATATTTATATTTACACTTGTTAAGGAATTTATTCTTCCCAATCGATAAATATTTTATTTAACTAGCATAGTATAAATGATATATATATATATATATCTATATGTACTAACTGCGATACACTAACAAATATATTCTAAATCTAAACATCAAACTAACTAACATAAATACGCTAAACTACTACGGACTAATAAATAGTAATTGCACTCGATATATTCTAAATCTAATAAATATTGCAATACTTACTCGCTCAATCTAATCAATAGTACACTATAAACTAATTACCATATTTTAAATGTAATAAATTCAAAAAGAAATTACCGAAAAAATCTTTCCAAAATTCCTCTTCTTTCTCCTCCTCCCCTCTCCTCCCTCTCTCTCTCCTCTCCTCTCTCCCTCTCCCTCCCTCTCCTCTCCTCTCCTCTCTCTCTCCTCTCCTCTCCTCTCCTCTCCTCTCTTCTCTTCCCTTCCCTCTCCCTCTCTCTCTCTCTCTCTCTGCGGCGGCGGCAGCAGGGCGAGCGAGGCGCGCGGCCTATATACGCGGGACCCGTCGCCCGACCGTTGGGCGACGGGTCCCACCAGCCGACGGGCGCGGTCCTGTCGCCCGACCACCGGGCGATCGGTCCCACCCGGCACCACGTGACAGCCTGTCGCCCAGCGGTCGGGCGACGGGTCCCACCGCGGGCCTCGGCGGACTGTCGCCCGTTGGACGACGGCGACCGGTCCCACGTGCGCCACCTGTCGCCCGTTGAGCGGGCGACAGCTTCGTGTCGCCCACTGGATGGGCGATTGAGTGGTTATTTTTGCAAATTTTGAATCCCGGAGGTTATTAATATAAATTTAATAAAAAAATCGATTATTAAAAAAAAATTTCTTCGTTGCTTGTGTGCGGTAGGCAAACAGAGCCCATTCATTCCTCTCTCGAATTTGCACGGGCCGTCCTTCGCTGTTGCCGCCCTTTGCCTTTAGTGCTCGGCCAAATGGGCGGCACGGCCGGCACGAAAAAGCCCGGCCCATTTAATTTCGAGCCGGCAAGGCACGATTGCACGAAAGCTGCAGGCCATGCCGGGCCGGCCCGTTAGGCACGCGGGCCCGACAGCCCAATTACAAATCTTGGCCCGTTAACTCTTAAAGTCACGAAAAATGAGATGAAAATAGGGGTTGTGTGGGATTCGAACCTTTGGTCTACGGGGTGCAACTCAACTTACTTACCACCAAGACACTCAAGCATGTGTGGTGACATAGAAACTACATTTCTTTTAACTTAATTTTATTTCGGGCCGTGCCTAATTGGGTCTTATTCGTGCTTTATCGGGTCGAAGCATAAACGGGCCGTGCCCGTGCCGCCCGTCGGGCCGCGCCCTCGGCCCAAGCACGGCACGAAATTATGGACCGTGCCGGCCCGGCACGAAATTAAACGGGCCGTGCCATGCTTGGGCCGGGCCAAAAATTCCGTGCTTCGGGCCGGCCCGCTTGGCACGGGCCGTTTGGACAGCACTATTTGCCTTCGCGTTCGCGTGCATTGCCAGTTTCTCATTGCCAGGACCAGGACGCAGGAGGAGTGGTGTGTCTCAGATCCCAGCAGCAGGACGCCAGCACCAAACTTTCGTCTCCTTGCGCGTGGACGGGGGAGACGACCAGCATGTCGTGCTGCACGAGCTGTCGTGACAAATCGAGCTGTTTGGTCGCATCGACCGCTGAAGGCGCAATTTATACCGCTCCTCTTTAATTAATTTCCTGTGTGGATGGCCTCGATCGTGCTGATGGATGATCAAAGCGTGTGTTAGGCGCCGTAGCATGTACGTGCACGCGGTGACCAGCTAACCGGTCTCTGTCGACCACAGGATCCCTGCTTCAAGAACGGCGACATGTACGTGACGAGTTAGTTAGGTGCCAGATCTGCGCCGCCCGTGTGAGCAAGACGAGATCGATCCATATGATCCGGACGCGCACGAGCAAGCATAGCAGCCCCTCTCCCTAACCGGCAAATGGATCGGCCCGGTGGAACGGTGGGTGCGGTACTTTTACTGTTAACCCGCGCGCACTGTTGGCTCAACATGCGACATGTCTCTCTTCCGGTACGTGCCGGGCGTAAATTATCTACTACTATCTCTTGTTGGGGTTTCGCCGGGGGACACGAGTTATTGACGGATGGGACCTGGGCGATCACCATCATGGCCGCATCTTGGAAGGTTTCCATTCAATGCCTGCCCCTGCTGCTGCATGCTTATATTCCACTCCACATGCAGGCGCTCCCTCGTTCGGACAAGACGACCTTTCTTGACTCGTTCAGAGACACACACGCATTTTCTAGTGTGACTAGCTTTCTGCCCCATCTCTCTGTCGGAGGCTTGCGCACGTATTCTATCGATTTGGTTTCCACCACTTCGAACAGGATTCTGAAGTTACACTACTGTGCCACGCATGCCTAGTAGTAGTAACATGCAATATCGAAGAATAAACAAAATTAATTTGTTCCTGAGATGCTGGGGATGTTCCATTACTTTCCACCTCCAATCACGCTCGCTCGCTCGCTGTTACCGATCGGTCTGGAAGTACGGGGAATGAAAAGCAAAAGTTCCCGGCCAGGCGGTTAGAGCATCTCCAAGCAATCCTCCTAAACATGCTCTCAATCCTAAATTTTAGGAGTTTGACCAAAAAACCAACTCCAAGCGAGGCTCGCTAAATGAGCTCCTAAATTAGCTGCCCTCCTAAATCCCCTCCAACCCCCGAAAATAGGATCCTCCCATCCTCCCCCAAAACACCAGCTGTCGATGGGTCCCACCATTTTTTTATTTTTTCTTTTCTTTTCCCATTTCCTCTCTCTCCTCTCTTTCTTCTTTCTTCTTTCTCCTCTCTCTCTCGCACCCCACGGCCACTTCCACTCGCCGTCGACAGTAGCCGCCCGCCGCCCGCCTCTCTCCCTTCGTCGCGGCGAGCACGGTCCCCGCGGCTGGCCGCGACCGCCGCCCGCCTCCGGCCGGTCGTGCTCGCCGTTACAGCCGCCGCCCGCATCTCTCCCTCCGTCGCGGCCACCGCGGGTCCGAGCTCGCCGTCGCGGCCATCGCCCGCCTCTCTCCCTCCGTCGCGGCCGCCGCCCGCCTCTCTCCCTCCGTCGCGGCCACCGCCCACCTCTCCCTCCGTCGCGCCGCCGCTCGTCGCCATCCGAGATCCACCGTCGCGGCCATCGCTGCCGCCGTCCGAGATCCACCGCCTCGCCTCCTCCGTCTGCTCCTGGTTACCACGCCCGACGCCTCTCGGCTCCCGGCCGGCACGCCGCCGCATCCGCGCTCCTCACTCCGATCGCCAACCTTCGCCGATCCGCCTCGCTCGCCCTGCGTCGCCTCGCCGTCGGGCTAGCTCGCTCCCGCCGTCAAGATTCGGCCCCAGGCCACCGCCGCGCACGCCGAGGCCTGCCACCGCACCCGGCCAGCTCCCGACCCATTCCGCCATGGCTTGAAGACAAGGTGAAGACGAGGTGAGAGGCTGACGAGCGGGACCCGCTTGTCGATAGAATATAGGAGTCTTGTTTCTGATGGACTGCTGGAGTTGGATAGAAAATCTGCCCCCAAAATCTATCGGGGGCACCGGAAATGTGAGTTTCGGGGCCCGATTTCGGGTCCCCTGCTGGAGATGCTCTTAGTGTGCCTCTTGGTTGGATCTCCATCAGCCACCACGACCCGCTCTCCCGACCCAATCATCCCGTCCCGTCTAGGAGGATAAACATTGCTTGTGTCCGAGAAGGGGACGTGCGCATTGTTCACCCCACTGTGCACGCACGCCGTGTTTCGCCCATATGGGGCTCGTGCGCACAGTGGCCCTATGGCCTAGCTACGGGGGTCAGTGGTTACACCAAACACTAGCGTAGGATATGGATCTCTCACATTCCCGTTAGGTGAAAACAATCGTAAATGGTCAGGCGAGAGATGACGCCGCCCCGCCCGGCCTAGCTTGGTCGAGAATCTCTTGCCAACCAGGAAAGTTTTGCATAGTTGCACGGCGGACCAAACGATCAACGGAACAATAATAATCTTGACATATAAACCTCGCGTTCCGTCGAGACACGCTTCGAAGTATCCCAACGGCACGACTGTTCCCCTTCTCCCACCTTCGTTGCTACACAGTAAAGTGGAGCCCTTGGATTACATGTCTCGTCGCGACGTGTCGTGTGTTCACATTGCCGCTGGGCTGAGCCGGCCGGCCGGTGGCCCTAACACATTATCTGGTACGTGTAGATCGATGCCGTTCTTTCTGGAGCAGGTTCGTTTTAACAAGCGCCGCATGTGTCAAATTGAGATTGTTGTTGAGTGCAAGTCAGGGCCAACTGAAGATAATACCACGTCTCGCATGCTTGTAAGGTTCCGGAACTGGCAGCAGGGACAGTAACATTGAAGAAGGTGGATTGAGCAATCATTTCTGGCTTCCGCGGATTGGGCTGCCGGTGGATACTCTTGACTTCCTCGATTGAGAAAGTCTACTGAGATTAGGTCAGGAAAGCAGGGGTGATCCGAGCGCACAAGCTAGGCACACTGTGCACACTGCACAAGGAAGTAACGCCGAAAGTCACTGTTCAATCCATGGAGCATGGACGATGCAGGAAGAAAGGTGGCGGTGGATGGGGTTTATTATGTGACGTACGGAAGGTCGTCAATGATCCCAGACAACGTCGTTTGGATATGGTTTTGCCGGTGTATCTTGCTGCGCCTAGTAGCTCATATATAGATGAATGGCTAGGAAATTAAAACGTCTCATCAGAAGCTAGTCTTGTGCGGCGCCGGCCGGGGTGTGTGTGTGTGTGAACAACGGCGCGCGAATAAGCATGTAAGGGAAAGCAGCAGGTTGGTAGCTGCGCCGGCCGGAGCATGCATGGCAGCATGGGTGAGCGCCGACTTGGATGTTTATTATCCTGTTGCATTTGGCCGGCGAGCCAGGGAGGACCGCGGCGGAAAAACGTGCAATTTCTTTCTTTCCCCTGCGGCGGCGGCGGCGAGTTATGGCCAGGGACAAAGATCGTGGCGCAGCAGCCTCCAAGTTTCTCCGCAACAACCCGACGGCCGGCCATGCGTCGTCGTCGTCTCTATCTGCTCGCATGCAGCTGGCATGCTCCTCGATCTGCGGCTGGCCCGGCCGCAGTACGTACAAGCACGCCCGGCCAAGATCCAAATGGCACGGTCCATCCGTGCATGCTGCATGCACGCGGGCGAAATGAATGAATGACGGGCATCCTATCCGATTTCTTAACTCGTTCGGCATGATTGATTGATTGACCTCCGTCGTCGACGAGTTTGGATAACGATGGCTCACGGAGAATTCCGCGGTGTTCTCTAGCTAGCTGAATGACATTCATGCCACCGCCCGCCAGCAGCCAAGGTGTTGCCAGTGTGTCTCGCTCGCCACCGGAGAATTCTCTCTCTCTCCGATCCGGCCGGAACGGGAGAGAGAAAAAAGGAATGCCGGCTACGAGGCGGGACACGGGCACGAGCGGGACGTCAGATGGATGGATCGCGCCTCGGCAACCAATGCGGCAAACCTGTAGTGTCGATGTGCCTGACCGACCGACACGGCACGGCGACCGAAATCGATCAGGCCGACGTTACGTGATCGGAATGGATGACTGCCCCGTCGTCGGTTGCGAGCGCGCTCTCGCTACTGAGGTGACGCGCCCACATGCTCCTGGCCTAACAGCTAATAGTTCAGCTCGATCGGAAACCTGCTTTCCGCTTTCTGATCCGATCTCATCACCACGTAGCAGTAGTACTCCATCATATGATTGGGTTTGCCGCTCTTTCTGCTGGTGGTTGCAAAGAAATATTGGGCTGCTACCTATGCCTCTAGTTACTGCAACGGCAGGCAGGAGCGCGGCTAGCTACCGGATCGGAGGAGGAAGGAAACGAACGAACGAACGGTGGCCTCTCAGATGTTGGCGTCGCGGTGGTTGGCCGGCCGCGGGATGGACCACCACGGCCGGGGCCGTACCTAGCCTATAGCTATGCCTTTCCTCTCCTTCCCGGCAGGGTCGATTTCCATGCACATATATTTCAGAGTGCATCTATATCTCGTGTACTGTCTCACTTCAAGTGGGCTGCTGCGCCCGCCCACGACAGCAGGGATCCCTGGTCCTTTTCTACTCTGGGATACAAGGACGACGACGACGATGCGCGTTACTACTGTATACTCCCTCCGTTCGAAATTATACCTTTCGTCTTATTCAAAAAAATTATGTAAATATCATTTGTTTTGTTATAGTTTGTTTTATCCCTAGAGATATTTTAAGTATGACATGTTAGTTTTTATATTTGCATAAAAATTTTGAATAAGACGGATGGTCGAACGTGATGTCCGAAAGTCAAAACGTCTTATAATTCTAAACAGAGGGAGTATTTGATGCGACGGTGCCCCACGTGTCAGCCACAAAAGTTTTTCGTTTGGAAGAACCAACTAGGAGGATGGAATCCATTACAGACAAGGCTGCGATTGTTGAGTAACAGTCGTGCTCCTAGCTAGTGTAAATTGCTGCTTTTAGGTTGGCAAGCGGCGTGGCCAGCAGGAGGCGGTGGGCCGGGGCTGTGCCGGAGCAGTGGGTGCATGAATGTCCTGTGCGTGTGTGTTACGAGCGAGCGTCCTGCACGCGCGCCATGATTGTCCCCAGCTTTACGGCCTTAATCGTCGTTAGGTCTCCATTGGCCCATGGGGTTTCCTTGTCGTAGCTGTACTCGATCGGGTGACAAAAGGATTGCCTCCGCAGGGGCCAAGAAGATAGATACATATATAATTATTTCCACTCGTGTAAATCATTGGATTAGCACACCGTACCCCAGCCTATGTGTAGCCAAGGCCTCACCCTAGCTAGCTCCTCCAGAAACATTTGCCGATCGATCCATCGACCGCACGAACACGACACGAGGGGGTAGATCTGGACATCGCTGTTGAGCGCAACAGTGCCCGCGTCCTCGATCCATCTGCCTGCCGCCGTATCCTGTTCCGATCCTGTAAACAAGGAGCAAGGAACTGTCACCCGATCCTGCTGGATGATAGCAACGGGATCAAGCGCTGCATAGTACTCAATCTGTCACTGCTTCCAGCTTAATTTGACGGAATACATACATACATACATACATACATGCAGCACTAGTAACTAAATTACAGTCGGTATCACGAATATTTACTACTAGTACTGAAGAGGACGGACAGGAGAAGCATACACTCTTTATTGCATCCTCCAAAGTTACAGGCCATTATATTGCCCTGCCTTCCATGCTCCCGGGAGGCCGGCGATGGATCAGCTGTCTCCCCATCCACTTCTTATCCAGTCTCGTGTGGTCAGCAAGCGTAGGTGTTTTCATTCAAAAAAGAAAAGCAAGCGTAGGTGCTGCACCCATCCGTCCTATCCTCTCGCTTCACTTCACTTGTGACGACCAACACCAAGAATAATGTAAATCTTGATACACAAGGAGGAGAACTCGCCGCAAATTAATAAGATCGCCAGAAATATTTCTCTCTCAGACGAGAAGGAGAATTGGCCACTGTGATCCGTGCTTGTCGCGACATGGCCACACGGGCACACACATGTACTTGGCCCTGTAACTTGCAAGCATGCAGCTGGGAGAAATGCCAATGCGACGACGATGATGATGCGCCAGCAAAAGGTGCCCCAGCTCCCCATGTGTGCACGCATTGAGATCCTGGACCTGCAGCTGCTGGACCTGCTTAGAATTCGTACCTCCTTGGAAGCATTTGGGCATTCAATCCGCCCCCATGTTCTGTGGGTGCCAGGCACCCATGCACGACTCACTGACTGAGTGAGAGTGAGGCCTTGCGAGCATCATTCATATCCTTCCTTATCAACAAACAAATGCTGCGCCGCTGTCCGGTTAAAAGAGGCCAGTCCAGCCGGTTAACATGCCACGAATCAGAAAGGAAACCACCTGCCATTTTTTGCATTCCTTATCATACTAGCATCTGCACTTTTTTGGGCCCGGCTGCCTCACTGGCACTTTTGTAGTCATTGCCCGTGTAGTAGTCTCCCAATCCGTAACTGTCACGGAGCAGCTTATTACCACCACTATTTGGGTCAGGGTTGCGCCGCTGCATCGGGAAACTTGGGGGCCATTGGGAGGACCAAGCCAACGTGGCAGCTCACCATTGGCCCCCACGGGGGTGCATATATATTTATTTCACCATATTAAAACTGCAATGCGCAAGTGTCAAGTGTCTGTCCTAAATGGGACTCTCAGCTCGAACCCCTTTTAATTTGCCCCCACGGAACAGTGCTGCGCCTCAACTTGAGCCTTGCGATACGTTGCACTTTGCATAATTCCGCTCATATGTTGTGTCATCTCACGAATAAGATACACCAGAGGATTGGGTCTTTCGCCGTCGGAGATAACATATTCAAACACGTCAACTCGTGAGTGGTTTGATTGACAAGGTGGTCCACGTCCTCTGGCACGTCCCAGTTAAGTGGTCTAAATCCCTATTACTGCGTTGTACTAGCTAGGTGGAGATAGAACAAGATAGATTACATATATTCTATCAGGGTAGAAACTCTAAGATAGGCTACAAAACAAGACAAGCATAGCCTAACAATATCACTAGTTCAACTTCCCCCACCGAGATACTTTTCTTACAAAGACATGAGGCTATTAGGCGCAGGGTTGGACCTTTCAGAGGTTCACCACAGTAGTTTAACAAGGCTCGAAAGCCCATCATTAGTATTAGTACAAGATGGCTTTGTCGATCTTCATTTATGTCTGTCAACGGCATCTTCTCTTCTTTTTTATATTGAGTTTTCTGGTTCAAAATAATAGTCATTATTTTTTCACAACTATTGGATGGTATCGCTTCTTTTTATATTAGGTTTTATGGTCCAAAATAATAGTCATCATTTTTTCACAACTATTGGGTGGTATAGTCGTGATAATCAAACATTGCCCTATCGTTAGTACGAGACGTCGCGGCTGCAGCTTAGCTTATAGATCAAATCAAACCACCTGACTACCGTATCGCACTCCCGATATTCTTTCAGGTTCCCGTCACATGGCAATCCGATCACCAACAAGTTCTTCCTATTACATGCTGTTATTGGCAATTACTAGCGAAGCTTTTTGACCTGAATTATATAAGGTTGTCATTGACCTCCTTTTGTTTCTTAAACATGCACAAAGTCAAACACTCTAATACTCAACTGTGCATTCTGCAGGGTGACTAGGACACTGGTGGCAGCTGACGCTAGGTGCGTGCTTGCCAATCGAGAGAATCTCTGTTTGGCAGTGTTCGAAGGAGATTTTGTGTAATCTTTCCAGATTAGCATATCTTCGGGTAAGCTAGATAAAGAACAATGAGGCATAAACAATCAAGTCAACCTTAACACTACTATTGGGAGTAAGTACTTGTAGCCTGGAGATGCTGGTTCAGAGGTAGATGATGCCAAGGGTTCTTGGGAGCTGCAAAAGCTCTTGGTACTAAAATTTTAAGAATTCAGATGCAATCTCCAGCTGAAGAAATGCGAGACTCTTATGCAGCAATCCTATCTGAATATTCTACCAAGTCTGACTTTTCGATACTGGTTAGAGTATCCAAATCATATAGAGAATACTATTCTAATCTTCTAGTTATATCATGTTTTCAGGGCGCTCTTACACTATTCTAATCTTCTATAAAAATCCGTGACCTCTCAGCCTCGTGGAAAGCCAGAAACGCACTGTTTATTTTTTGTATTATATTTTTGTGCCACACCAATAAAAGGAGACACATGGGCTTAACTCCTAGTCCAAAGAATATGGAATATTTGACCAGCTAAAATGTAATAATCAAAACCCTGTTTCCACAAGGATAACCGGAAACAAAGTTGAACGCACACATATTGTGTTTCCTTTTATAATCGTAATATTTGACCATTTTATAATCATGACATTTGACCCTCGTCTATACTGCAACAACATTATGCTCATTTTGTGACAAAGTTAAAACCATTTTAATTTCAAGTAATTTACTAATATTGAACACACACTATTGCTTCATGCATTATGGTATAATAAACTAATGATTGATAACAAGACTGCGCGTCTAATGTTTTGAAAGGGCAGGGTATATAGTTGTATCGTGTCGCCGCACCTAACTGCCACACGAGTAGGAATTATTGTGACCTCGCCACAAGGAATGGTCACGGCAGGTGTGTTGGAGGAAAAATTGCATGTGAGAAAGTTGATCACTCCGATCGGGAGATAGCTCAAGTTTATCTGAAGAGTGGCCTGTTTTTAAGAAAGTTTTTCAGTATCTGACCGTAAGCCTCGATAGACACCAAGCTACTACTTATGTATATAGAGTATCGCTATAGGTCCAATCCGATTGTCCTATTTATGTATAACTGAAGCTATTATAGAAACTATATATCATCATTTAGAAATTTAAAACACTTGATTATCATATATTCATACAGTTAGAACAGAGTTTGGACATTCGGATTGACTCTACAACAATTCCCATGTATATATCTCTCTCTCAAAATACAATAGATGAATCTCTATCTCCTACATATTCCCTTGTGGTTAAGACATTCAATAATACTGCATCGTGAAATCAGGATCTCGAGCAAATGGGGGCGCATATAGGGGAGCAATATAGCGAGTTTCTACACATGATCCACCCTTGTCGATCTCTGATCATTAGTACATAATTAGGGTGTGTTTGGTACAGCTTATGGACCGGCTTATGAGGCACCTTATACTATCATAAGCCATAAGCTGTACCAAACAGAGTTGAAGACAAAAGTAGCTTATTATCAAACAAACCATAAGCAGTTTTTCCTTTTGTACTAGAGAGGCAAAGCAACCAAAACCTTGCTTTTCTAGCTTATGCATTCATTTCACCTCATAAGCCATTTTGATAAGCTATTTTGCCAAACGGTTTGACTGCTTATGCAACAATAAGCTGGATAAGCTACATAAGCAATTTTGACGAATAAGCTAAATCATAAGCAATAAGCTACATAATCATAAGCTCTACCAAACACACCCTTATTATGCACAATGTTTTTTAGATAATGGAACGACGTTCCCGCTTCTACGTTGACAAAGCAACGTACACAGCGTTATTTATTATGCACAATGTGCATACATTCAACCATATGGCAGAACGTTCCAGATTACGTTATTGAGCCTGCCGTCTAAACTTTATTGTTTTCTTTTCAGTACAAATACGTAAGTATGGTTTCACTATGTACAGTATAAAGGAATGTTATTTGAAAGAGAACTGTCTTTGTAAGTTCCTCTCAGTGTGCACATTGATTCATGATCATGTTCATGTGAGGATAAAATCGGAGCTACGGTGTCACGAATAATGTATGCCTTGGGTGTAACTTATGTGTCAAGGTTTTTGCTCCATTGTGGTGGTTGCCCTAAGTCCCCGTTGTGATGAAGTCGTAACTGATTCTCGTTATGTCGACAGGCTAGCAACGATGACATATCATTGGCTGCATCGGTACCGAGGGTGATGCTGTTTTCCCATGGTCTGTCTTGTTTTTGCCGTTCAGGAATGAACATTGTGGTAGTTTGATGTTTTTTCTCTTCTTTTTTTTTGCTCGTTTCTTTTATTCGTGTGTGTTTGTACAGTTCGTTCTTGTTTTCTTGATTCAAGCCTCGGACTAGCAAGCTACGTGGTTGTATTGCCCATGTGAGAGTGAGAGTGTGGAGGGAGGAGCTCTGACTTGGCTCCATGGGCTAAGCAGTGCGTGATAGCTAGCTAATCATAATGGTGGATGATTGTTAATGGTAACAGCAATCAGCTTGTCTGCAGAAGGGAAAGTACGTAGTCAGTTGGGATAAAGCGCTAAAGTAGTTGAAGAAATTTCTGTATCCATCATTAGCAGAGCTTGCTAGTCTTCACGGGTCATAGCAGGATGGGATGGGCATCACCCCCTGCAGTACGAGCTGCGATCTCTGGCTTGTGGGCAAAGTGAGCAATTCGTTTTACCTTTACAATTAGCCAGTTTTCCCTTGGCTGGTCCCATCGAAAATCTAGGAATGTCAGGCCATCTATAAAAGGGTGCCAGGTCCCTGCTGCCACCATCACAAGAACGGACATAACCCAGGCTGCCTAGCAGCGAACAGACCAGAGCACGCAGCACGCTCGATCACTGCTACCATGGCGTCATCGTGCGACTGCTGCTCGGAGGCGCCGACGCAATGCCTCCGCCGGCCGCTGCTGCCGCCGGCGAAGAGCTATCCTAAGCTGCACGATCGGCCGAGGCATCAGGCGGTTGGAGGCGTCCTGGCCGAGGTGGCCTCCATCCTCTGCCTCACCGGGCCGATGGTCGGCGCGGGGATCCTGTTCTACCTGCGGTCCCTGGTGTCCATGGTGTTCCTGGGCCGGCTCGGCCAGCTCCCCTGGCCGGCGGGTCCCTCGCGCTGGGCTTTGCCAATATCACCGGCTACTCGGTGCTGTCCGGGCTCGCCGGCGGCATGGACCCGGTGTGCGGGCAGGCGTTCGGCGCCGGGCGCACGGACCTCCTCCGCGCGGCGCTGCGGCGCACCGTGGCCGTGCTCGCGGCCGCGTCGCTGCCCATCGCGCTGCTCTGGCTCGCCATGCACCGGGTCCTCGTGTCCACGGGGCAGGACCAGGAGATCGCCGCCGCGGCGTACGCCTACATCCTCTGCTGCCTGCCGGACCTCGCCGTGCAGTGCCTCCTCCACCCGATCCGCATTTACCTCCGCGCGCAGTCCGTCACGCTGCCGCTCTCCTACGGCGCCGCCGCCGCGCTGCTCCTCCACGTGCCCATCAACTTCCTCCTCGTCAATTGCCTCGGCCTCGGCGTCCAGGGCGTCGCGCTCGGCGGCGTCTGGACCAACCTCAACTTCCTGCTCTTCCTGCTGGCCTACGTCTACTTCACCGGAATGTACCAGGACGACGGCGAGGACGTCAAGAAGCCCGGCGACGGCGACAGGGAGGACGATGAGGAAGGGACCAAGGAGGAGTGGTGGTCCCTGGTGCGCCTGTGCGTGCACAGCTGCATGTCGGTGTGCCTGGAATGGTGGTGGTACGAGATCATGGTCCTGCTCTGCGGCGTGCTCATCGACCCCAAGGCGGCCGTGGCGGCCATGGGCGTGCTCATCCAGACCACCTCGCTCATCTACATCTTCCCGCACTCGCTGGGCTGCGCCGTGTCCACGCGCGTGGGCCACGAGCTCGGCGCGGCCCGGCCCGACCGCGCGCGCCTCGTGGCCCGCGTCGGGCTCGGGCTCGGCGCCGCCCTCGGCCTCGTCGCCTGCGCCTTCGCCGTCTCCGTGCGCGGCGTCTGGGCGCGCATGTTCACCGCCGACCCCGCCATCCTCAGCCTCACCGCCTCCGCGCTGCCGCTGCTCGGCCTCGCCGAGCTCGGCAACTGCCCGCAGACGGCCGGCTGCGGCGTGCTGCGCGGCAGCGCCAGACCGGAGAGGGCGGCGCGGATCAACGTCTCGGCGTTCTACGGCGTCGGCATGCCCGTCGCGCTGGCGCTCGCGTTCTGGCCCGCCGGCCTCGACTTCCGCGGCATGTGGGGCGGCATGCTCGCGGCGCAGCTCGTCTGCGCCGCGCTCATGCTAAGGGCCGTGCTGTCCACCGACTGGGCGGAGCAGGCGGAGCGCGCGCGCCAGCTCACCGGCGGCCGGGGTGCCGATGAGGACGCCAAGCCTTCTGCACAGCCAGCCAAAGCAGAGGTCCGCCACGACACATTGTTACCGGTGGCCGACTGCGTCTAGCGGACGATGCAGCTAGACTCAATTCGTTGCATCCCCTGATTCATCATTAGTAGATATAGGTTTACCGACTCTTCTTTTTGGGATTTGTAGCGGTGCAATGCTTCAAACTCCCCGCTCCCTTGTTAGCTTCTTCTTCTTTTTTTTTTTCCTCTTTGAATCGAGAGAGACAGAAGAGATGAGAGAATTTTACCCCGCTGTACAAAGCTACTACTAGCCATGAGATTCCATGACTACGCCAAACAAAATTTTCTTGGCCTAAAAGGAAAAAAAAAGTGATATGTGGACTGAATGTTCTTGTCTTCTAATGGCTGAAATTGCATTTCTTTAATCCTAGATTTCATTATTAATGCTGCATGATTATATCTGCCATGTGCGAACAAGAAATTTTTTGCCATAAGTGTTGTACTGCCTTGTCTCAGCTTATTTGTTTTGCTGAGGCGCTCAGTGCCCCAAACAGAAGAAACAAAGTTACTTACATTGCTTCTGTTTTAGTAGCAGCACCTCCTTTCCGTGAACCTCTCTGTTTGCAGTTTGCTTTTGGACGATGCCATTTCCTTCATGCATACCACACACTCTGTTTACCGGGTGCTTGCCGAATTATTGCTGTATAATTTATTTTCTTCCAAATTTGAGCACTGTTACAAGCAGTGCTAATTTTCAGTGTGCGCTTTCAAGAATTCTCTAGGAATACAGTATTAGTACAACCAGTGCAGAGGGTCCTTGTATGTTGGAGCGGAGAGACCTCTCATTTGATCAGAAAAACAAATGTGTTCATATTATAAATGTAGAGCCATGGTTAAATTTGGCTCGTGCACGTGCTGGAGGCTGAGCTAGCTGGAATTAAGCTGCAAAGCGCTTCGGAAATTGCCACTGATGAAAGTGATTCTTGTTTGGCTTCATTTGGCAATCCATCTGCATCTACTTTGTCTTGCGCCAGTTAGTCCTACTAAGATTTTGTCTTTCCTTTGTTAAATACTCCTAGTAAGATCGGATCCATGACATCATTTCCCCATTTTGGATTCTCCAGATTTTGAAACATCGATTGTGTTCCCTTTTTTTTTCATCCTTTGTTTGGAATCCACTGACCATTTCCAAATCTCACTAAAAATACCTTAATTATTTGTCTGTTTTGGAACACTGAAGTGTCATACTCTTTTTATCTTTTATTTTTTAAAAAATGTCAGATGGAGGTCCTCTATTTTTTTTAGGGAGACCTTCGTAATTTACGATCGGTGATTTTGACCTTGCAAGTGCTGCATTTTCTCACACTCACAGCCATGTCTAGGATCCAAATATTGTGCTTGAGGACACTTGAGAATACACTCGCACTTGCGAGATTGGTATGAGAAGCCAAGTCAGCACATAAACAATAGATGTGTTATATATGGAATTATGTTGTTTATTTTACTCAAATGGAGGACTGTAGAGCGGGTTAGTCTTAGAAACAAGGAGGATGGATGGTTGATTATGATGGCATGATGCATTCAAGTGCACATGCATTCGCTTTTGGGGTCGATTAAGCTCTCAAGGGAGTATGAGGTACTGCCCCGTAGGCCAAAGAACCCCGCACCGCACTCATTGTCGGTGTGGAGGTGGATCGGGCCACATGCCCCACATTGGGCGCGAGCCCCTCCTCCTGGCTTTGGCTGGCCGCGCCATCATCATCCCCTGCGCCGGCAAGCCAAGTACACCGCTGGAACGCCATTTCCTCCCGAGATAAAAAGCGGGCATGTCCCTCGCTCGCTCGGCACCACCACAACAGAAGAAAAAAATGGAGTAGTGTGCTGTAGCTGGAGTGGCAGTGTGCTCTGGCCCCAGATTTCACGTGCGCCCGCCCGCCGGATAACTTTTCCCCTGCCCATCATTGCAGATCCCGCACGTGTTGCCGCCACGTGCGCGCCAGGTCAGCTCGCGCGTACGACGCCGTTTCCTTCTTCCCCGCCCCGGCGACAGCTTGGAGGGCTGCCACGTAAGTAGCCTTTTCCATGGCAACGAAGGGGCAAAGCCACCACCGTCGTTGGTTATTCGATTCCAAAATCTCGCGACAGACGCTGTTGATTAGTCACGATGGAGTTGTGCTGAGCTGTAGTGCAACGATGTTCGAGGGGGCAAAAGGGCAGTCCTATTTGTGCTTTGTTGTGTATTTTAAGAGTAATTAGTACCCGCCACTTGAGCGTACGTACGCCGCGCCTGAACCATTTTTAAACCCTGGAGCACGTACGATGACGAGTACCTGAGGCCATATGATTCGTGAAGAACATAGGAGCATCTGATTAGCTAGCTAGCTAGCCTTTTGGAGCTAGTCAGCACCACATGAGATCGAGGCTAGCATAAGTTTTCAAGGATCCCAAGGGCCGTTTTGACGACGCGGGAATGAATTCCGCGGGTTTGTAAAGCGTACGATCGACGGCGCTCCATTGGCGGAGGATTCAGACGACGCGCACTCCATATATTGGCTGTAAAGAGCCCCCAACCCGGGCAGGGAATAAAGAGGCAGGCACAGGGGAACTGATTGAATCTTTTTTTCATGCCCGGCTCTGGCTTCTTGAGCAGCAGCAGCGCACACATGAGATTAGTTAATCTAATTAATGATGGCTTGGCATGTCGGCACTGAACTGGCAGTCAAAAAGGAATATACTAAGCCTAGTAGCTATATGAAATACTTTTATCTATCTCCGCCACCAGCCTAATGATCTCGCAACAACTTGGTGGGTATATAATTAAACTAGTCTGTGTCCTCGCCTCTCTGATTATTGTTTTCCCGGTAACGAGAATCATCGCCCATGAGCCATGCATGCACACGTACGAACCAGCAGGAGGAAAAGATCGGCGTCCAGCCTAGCCAGCCTGCCTGCAGAATGATTCGGTGAACAAGCATCGATCGGAGCTAGCTAAGCACGCACTTCACTCACTGAGAGCATCGATCGCTCTGCTAGCTCCGATCCTAGGTTGGCTGGTCGGTTCCCGTTAGTTAGTCGGTTATTAGTTGGCCGCCGGTGATGCGCTGGACAAATGTTATGATTGACCCGCTACAGCTAGCGCACGCGCGCACCTGGCAGCTGATTTCGTTAGCTCGGCCATCCCTCTCCTCTCTCGTGATCTGACCGTCGTCGTCGGCACCCGCCGGCCGGGGGAACGCATGCATTGCAAACTAATTAACCACCCGTGTGCGTGTTGGAGATTATTGGAGGCGCGATAACAAACAGTTGAAAGGCCGGCCGGGAAGAAATAAAAGGGACCAATGGTGGTGCGACAGGCGCACGGGCGGCTGGAGATTCGGCGAGAGGGATCCGCACATGCACGGCGAGATTGTGTCGTAGGCCGGGGCTCATCAAAACGAAACCCGATCGACGGATGGAGAGTGACGCGGCATCTAACACATGCACGCGCACGCGCTCACCCGGTCCTGTCTGGTGCGTGGTGCGCGGTCTCTCTAGCTAGCTAGCTACTCTGGCCAACCTGTACCCGTCCTCCTCCATCCATCGTCGAGCCCAGTTCGATCGCATAGCTTGCTGGTCCACACACAGCTAGCTAGCTAGCTACTTGGAGGAAATGTCAAAACGTTTCCTCCTTCCTTCGTGTAACCGCTCGGATTTGTGAGCGAGTGCGCGCGACAGCGGCAGATTGACGGGCACGGGGGCGCAGATCTATCCCTCCTCCTCCGCACCAACCACAGCTGCAACTAGCTAGGGAGACGCGGCCCTTTCTTCAGCTGCTTCACAGGGACCAGCTGATCGGGTGGTGGCGGTGGTTCATTAAGGGACCTTAATTCCAGGCTTAAGTGGGATAGGAACTGTTCACTAAAAGGAAGCTAGCCGTGTCGTGCCGCCGAGGAGCAGGGTGGGATTTGACCGGGGGCCGTGTCACCTGCCGCCCCGGCGCCCTCAATGCTACCCGCCCCCAAACCTTCCCTAGTTTGCAAAGCCACACATCACATTCAATTCAAGCGTCTCCTCCCTACCCCTAGCTTATCCGTTCGTTTTCTGGACTGTTTTTTTCTTTCTCCTAAATAAAGCTTCTTCTTCTTCTTCTTCTTCTTATTATTATTTTTAACAAATTGAACTAAGTACAAACGTAAACACTCATATACCACACACGAGCACTAACCCTTTAAACACACACACCCTACCCCTATAAGCACATACTACTCCCTTACTAAGTTGTTGTCGTAGTTGACTTTTTCTTAAGTTTGACCATTTGTCTTATTCAAATAAAGTTCAACAAATATCATATATTTTGTTGGAATATGTTTTATCACTAAAGAAACTTGAAATGTAGCATATTACTTTTTGTATTTGAAGAAATTTTTTGAATAAGACGAATGGTCAAACGCTACGAAAAAAGTCAATAGCGACAATAATTTAGTAAAGGAGGGAGTATGAAAGACTGAGCCGACTTGTTCACAAAGTCACCACTGACATCTCGCTGTCGAATGTGGGACGTCGCCCCCACCGAAAGACTAATTAACCGTAAAAGCAACACCCATGTCATGTCCAATCTTAGGGAGCTAACCATATGAGCTAGGCTCAGTTTGCAAATAAATTAAGCGTCTTATGCTCATTATTCAAAAAAGAGAATCCGACCATCTGAATGAAGCACAGACATGTTTTTTACAGCCTCCTTATAAGAGTTTTCTGGCCGTTGTGCTCAGCACACGCCAACTATACACTATTTTAACCTCCATTAGCGTACTGAGATCACCGGTGAGATTTGGTGGCCCTCTAATCCCGCGTAACGCTATGTTACTCCGGTCACAATCTATGTTTTGAAGGGCGCTTGAGTAATCTCGGCATCTTGACCCTTGAATAAATTACATGGTTCAACTGCAACCTCTAATAATGTTAGACGACACACCAACTTGCCCTTTCTAGTTCCTGATAAGTTGCATCAAATTGGAACTAGATTATTCCTAGAGGCCGCTAGTTGACCCTACGTAGATTAGGCGCCTTTATCTCGAACGGATCGAAGTCACTGGCGGCCAACAATTTACTCCTTGACCTCTCTCCCAGGATTTGCATTGAGTTCCGATGATGATCTCATGGATCCCAGATATTCGAGCCCCTGCCAATGAGCGCCCCGCTTAGCCGCCCATCATTGATCCCATGATCTCGTAAACAAAGTGGTGCTAACCAGCCAGAATCGGAATTCAGGGCGATGGGGTTGCGACGATTTGGGCGAATCGGGCTCGGACGCTTGGTGAGGAGACAAAGGCAGGGGGCACTGTGGTGGACTGGTCTTGGTCTCACGCCGATCTTGTCATTATTCTTAGAGTCAGAGCTCTGTTAACGCACGACGAGTAGGGTGCGTTCGTTTCCAGGCATCTAATTTTTAGAGGGTCACATCGAAGAGAATTTTATCATTTTGGAGATCTTAAATAAAGTCTAATCTCAAAACTAATTACAGACTCCCTATCTAATTCGCGAGACGAATCCAACGAGTGTAATTAAGGTGTGATTAGAAGATGTTTATCTGTAGCATCACTGTAGCAAAACATAGATTAATTATGACCATTAGATTCTTCGTGACATAGGTTTTGTCATTAAATTAATAAAAGTAGTATTAAATAGTAAGATTCTTTTCGATGTGACCCGTCTAATTTTTAGAGGCCTGAAAACGAACGGGCCCTGAGACAGGGTTCGAGTGAACTCTACTGCTCCGTGAGTTTCAGCGACAGCTCGCGTCGATGCTGCGCGCCGCAAATCGGACGTGGATTCCAGCGCCCCATCCGCATACACTACCTCGTGCAAATTGCAAATGTTTCGTAAGGTGAACGACGCCATGCTACAGATTGCTTTCGTACGGCAGATTGGCATCTCACTGCCGGATACCAACAGATCGCCGATCGCGCGTGATCTTGCAGGTGGTCCAGGGACACAGCTGACGGCGACTACGCCGGGTCACACTGTGGCGCCGTAGCTTCGTGTCGCGTATTCTTCAACGTTGAGCAAGCCATGGACCAACTAGCTAGAGACAATGTGCCATCGCGCTCCTGGCATTGCAGCCACGCAGTTTGTTTTCTTTCTTTCATTTTTTTTTTACAGAGAAGACGGCTGGCACTAGCACTGCGCATGGCAGTGGGGTTTGAGAACGGGAAACATTGCACTTGCTCCCAACATGTTCCAAGCATGGAAGGTTATATTGGATTATGAGAGGCACTACGCATTCGTGCGTGCGCCGTTGTCACGTACCACGCTTAGGGCCCTTCTTGGTTGCACATCCTTGCCAAATTAAGCTGCTTGGATTTTTTTTCTTAAGGAATCACACAGATCCTCATGAGTAATCATCACTTTGAACACGTGCACATATGCACCCACCCTATATAGGCAAACTTTAATAGACTGGATTTTTTGCGAACATGCAAAAGCTTTGCGTGTAAGACTTTATAGAAGAAGAGAAAGTGCAAAGATGCACGAAAGTTTGCTTACAAAATCGCTGGTCGTCTGAGCCAAACTAGACTCTTTATGACCTAGAGAGAACTCCCACTGTCGAGTGGCCGCTACCTAATTTACAACCTGAGCTACCTGGCAATGAGCAAACTTGCTGAGCCATGCTGCTATGTAGCGGCCGAGACCCAAAGATCGGCCAGGTGCTTGGCCCCGGCGTGAGCCCAAAGCTGCGCTTCTTCTCTGCAGCGAGAAATGGTCACCCCCACCGTCGCTAGTTCGTCCTAAAAAATGCGGGCATTACGCTCTTTCCAAGTCATCCACATAACAAGCAGGAAAAGAGAATCGAAACCTCGTCGACGCGCTCTTGGTATTCGTTTGCGCCAACGTCTCCACCCTTGTTGCCATGTGTTGCAGGACGGCTGTTGAGGAAGACAAGCCTCCCGCGCAAGGCCACGCCAAAGTTGTCGCGTGAATGAGCAACCCCAAAGTAGATTGGATTGATAGACTGGATTGGCTTGATATATTGAGATTCATAAAATTACCATAGGTACCTCATTATCGACAAACACGTAACTTTTCATGGAATAATAATTAGTTATAAATATAACATATGTTCAAATCTAAGATTTAAACCTGAGTGAAATTGATGAACCACCAAACAAAGATCTAACCAATTGCGCCTAAGCTGCTTGGCTAGGCATAACGTTTAGGTGTTGGATTTAGGGCGGCCAAATGTGGTATTGGGTTTCCTTCTTGGCTGGGCAGTACCATTGGCAGTACGCTCAGGTGTATTGGTGAAAAAAAATGTTTAGATAGAGGAAATATCTATATTCCACGAAATGAAAGTATCCCAACCTCTAGATTTGAAGATGTACTTAACTAACAAATTGTTACCTAATTTTTACTATGGCATAATTTAAATTCGTCTATAGGATTATAAGCCAACGAGCAAAGCAATGGTACACAAATCGAAAGTAATTCATATTATAAAATTAATCCATATTTATTGTATCTAAAAATGGCTTGTTTGTCCCTCTGTTGAAGAGCATCTCCAAAAGCTATCTGAAAAATTGATCCCCAAAACATGCTTTTGTTAGCATTCTAAAAAAATATTGGGAGTAAATTTTCTTCTCTCCTGCAATAGTCCCCAGCCCACCCCCTCCTCAAAAAAAATGATCAAGAATACTTTTGATGGGCCACGTCAGCATTTGGGGGCCACGACAACATTAAGTCCCTTGAAAATTGAAGTATTGGGGCTCCTAACTTCTCCCCTGTTTCTAGTTACAAGTAAGGAGATTGTACAAGGGAAACAAATGTAGGGATGATTTTCAGGGACCATTGGAGTTGAGTTTTTAGACAATAAAAGTCCATCTTTTGAGTAGTGATCAGAACTTGATCTAGTAGTTGCCTTTATAAATAATCATGATGATATACATATCCTAACATATGTCAAAAAGAAAAAGATCTGACAATTGTCTCACGATCCGAACCAAACATGCTCTTGGCACAAAACATGTTTGTAAATCTTCACTTTATTAGTCAAATGGCACATTCTCATGCAAATTCGTTCGAAAAAGAAGCCATTCCAGAATACATATACCAGAATTCCGGATATTTGGTTAGTTGTGTTGGGTAGTGGTTTTCTTAATGATTGAGAATTACAGAAGTGTGTTAAACTCGATGGGATATTTGGTTAGTTTGGTTAGTTGTGTTGGGTAGTTTTATTTCACAATTATCAAGAGTGTCACATCAGAATTTAAGATTTAATTTGGTAGATGAAATAGTCACTCTCAATGCATAGTTTCATCTTCAAGATTTCATAGACAAGTTGTAGCATTAAATTGACATATAATTCTTGCATCTAAATTGGTCAAAATTGGTTGGGATGAAACTTTATTTCTTAATGGAAGTTTCAATGGAGTTTCATATTTATGAAATAGTGTCAAACGAGTTTCATCCCTATGAAACACATTTGCCCAGTTTCATATTAATTCTTACGCCACGTCATCTCTTTTGGTAATGTGGCAGCTCATTTAATACTTGATGAAACCCCCATTTAGACTGGTCTAAGAGACGAGCTCAACTAACTAGAGACAAAACTCATCTAGTACTTATATATAAAAGATGCAACCCACTAAGATCCATTCAATGTTATTTTTTAGCTCCACGTTGTGCCACATCATCTCCAACCCACTAAGAGTAATGCTATTTCTCTAGCTCCACGTTACGCCACATCATCTCAAATAATTTTGTACATTAGATAAAAATTGAATGTTGACGATTAGGAGCTATTTTGAACTTTTCAAATCTCTTTCACGTCATCTAGAAAGTTAGCACTCCCGATTATCACCTCCGACTCCCATCTATCCATCCATGCATCAATATCCTCATGTCACTTCATGTTATCCGATCACCACAAATTAAGGTAGAGAAACTACCGTCGCCAAATACCTCCATTACTACTCCACCTTTTGTTTATATGTCTTTTTCGTTTCTATTTACTTTCTTTTCTGGGTGTTTGTGAAGTGTTTTTTTCGTCATATCATATAATGTTTCGCGGCAATACGCGGGGTATCAGCTAGTTTCATTAACTTTTGCTGCCTGCAATCAGATTCAAGGGCCAAGCCCAATCGGCTGCCTAGTTTGTTTTTGTTTTCCTTTTTCCTTAGAAATATGTTTCTGTTTTGCTGGCTAGTGTTCAGTTGCTACTATCTATTTTCTAAACGAAGGGCAGCAATTGTGCCCTTATCTTCCAAAAAATAATTCTCCTGGGCCGGTACTTGAACAAAGACAATATGGGCCATTTTCGGCCATTAAGGTCAGGCAAGAAAAAAATCTAATAGGCCCATATGAGCCCACTGTTGGTTCAATCATCCATCCATAATCACTCTTTCGATGTAACAAAAAGCCCATGGTCGTATATAAAGTACATTTTTTTGGGGGGGGGGGGGGGGACTCTACATATTTGACATCAAGTGAAAATTGTGTGTTGAATTTACATGAAAATGAGGCAAGTGAGATTCAAATGCCACATCGTGCTGACCCTGACAATATATTCTAGTCGTTTTGGTCGTAGGAGTTGAATATGCTTGGTGGTTGCTCTCCTGAGTTTGCTACGGCATCATGTTCCGTACACCGAGAAGTAAGCAACACCTCTTCCTTAGGAAGGACAAGGACGCAGTCGCAGGCAGCGCATCGCCTGCACAATTATCTACACTGCTGAAGCAAATGGCAGATACTGAAAAGAACCGTGTTGAACCGGGCGTTTTGATCGTCGTGTCACCAGGCGCTAGCTAGAAGTCCTCGAGTTCGAAAGACTCCGACGACGACGCGCTGAACGTCGGCGGCACGACCACGGACGAGGAGACCTTGATCGGCGCCGCCTCATGGAGGCAACTTTCCACGAAGGTGTCCGCGTCGACGTCGATGCCCCAGACGTCTCCTCCAGCTCCGGCCGATGGCGGCGGCGCCTCCGTCCGCCTCGGCACGACGAAGCTCGGCTGCACCGCGTTCTTCACGTGCGCCGTCTCGGCCTCGCACCGCTGCGGCATGTCAGGAGCAGCCGGCTGCTTCCAGTGCCGGAACACGGCGGCGAGCGCGAACTGGTCGCCCACGCCGGCGCACGCCGTGGTCCGGCCCGCGGCGGCCGCCCTCGCGATCACGTGCTGCAGGTTCTTGCTCAGCCTGGCCCTGGACGCCGCTGCCGACCCGTTCCGGCCGCCGCGGTCCGCGAAGTTGGTGCGCGTGTTCTCGCCGCGCAGCGCCCGGGCGGCCTCGTCGTAGGCGCGCGCCGCCTCCTCCGCCGTGTCGAACGTGCCCAGCCACAGCCGGACGCGCTGCGCCGAGTCCTTGATCTCGGCAACCCACCTCCCCGACGGCCTCTGCCGGACACCAACAAACCGGCGCACCCGGCAGGCTGCTGCTCCGGTGGCTGTCCTGCCGCTCTCCTGCGCCGCCATGAACTCCCGTCCGCGCGGATGGAATGATGGATATATAGCTACTAGTCTGGTTTTGGAGCTAGCTCCAGCTCTTAGTCAGATATATCTTAGCTCGATCCCAGTTCACACTCGCTGCTAGCTTTTCCCGCTATATATACGCCTCTGCGAGGACGCGCGTGTAGAAGCTAGTCAGTCCACCAGCCCCAGGGAGAGGGAGCGCGGAACGGCATCTAAAACTCAACTGAATTTCCATTCATCCATTTGTCGCTAACTGAATTTCCATCGATCCGTTCGTCGTTTCCCCCGTTCCCTTGCGCGTGACTCTTGCGACGAGTTCTTCATTAACTTGCTAACCCCATGCAATTATTGGACATTTGGATGCGAACAGAATGTTGTTTAGCGCACCAAAATCCCCTTGTTTACTGCCCAAATGATTGCCCACTCGTGCTCTATCCAATTTGTTTTATCGCCACACTTGTGCTTGACCAAGTGAAAGGTTTGTCATCTTCCTGCGTGTTAGATAGATGCCCTTGGCTCCTTCGTGTCAGATCGTCCACATAAACATTGATCCGTTTAGGAGCTCGTCATCCTCGCGCCCTGAGCTCCTACGTGGTTGTAGCCATCTGCCGCTCCGTTTTGCGCTGCCAAGTGTGCGGTTATCTCATCGGTCGACATGGCAAATACCGTCCACATCATTATCCTAACATGAAGAAAATTATTTCCGTACCAATTGCGGTGAGATCATTGGAAATATACCAGTGATGAATGCCGGTCATATACGGAGTATTGCAGGCAATACGAGAGTACTATAATCCCAATTGCAATGTTTTATCACTAACATTCTGCCGCGGGAAAGCTGTTGTTTGGTGTTTTCCTCACGGTCACCATCAGCGGTCAGGGCTGCTAATAGAGGACAGGTTCCGAGCGCTTCTCAATAATACTCAGAATTACGAAAGAGGTGTTAAAGCCAAGATAAGCAAGGAGTACTAATTGGTTATTCATGATGGTTATGATGAGTACATTGTCCAATTGATCAAGAAAGGATATACTATTCTATGATGTGTGTGGGATCATTATCCTAGAAGAAGAAATATGATGTGTCGGGTTGTTTGACTCAATAAAGGCCCTTTTTCGCATCTATATCCCTATTGATTCGAAAACTAGAAATTCCTTCTCTATGAACCCAGCATCTCAAGATTGTGTCATATTTTACCATTCTATAAAGTATAAACACCCCTATTTTACGCTTTGTCCTCTACTTTTTATTTGTTGGATCAACCTCGATCACCAAGAAAATAGTCGTCGCCGCATCATGATCATGTGGGATTTAGAAGAGATTAAAACTTTTTTACTTTATCAAAAGTATAAAACAGATTAAAATTAGGCAATGAATGAAACTGTAAGATCACGTAGGAGCTCCTCCTACATTCATCCATTTAGGAGCTCGTCACTGGCCTATATCTAGTCTAGCTCTCCTAACTTATGAGAGAGTGCAATGTGATTTGTTTCACTAGAAAAAAATAGAATAAAAAATGCTTTAGTGCTACTAGCATATGATGGATATAAAATATAATAAGGTGTTCCTCTATCACATTTATTATTTGATTGTAAGAGATATGAACCATAATGTTAGGAAGCCCCAGAAATAATTTCAAGCATTAGCATTAACTTCCCTAATGTATGCTAGTCCCAATTGTCTTAGAGGATCGGGAAAACAAAGTCATGAGCTAACTGGCATTTCGTAATGTACAAAATGATTTAGAGTTTTTTACATCATTTCAAACTCAGGAGAGATATATACAATAGTAGATAAAGTAACAACCAGAATTGCAGGTTAGTAAGGTTAGATTATTGTTGTGTGGTGAAGATTAATTTTGAACAAAATTTCTCTAATAAGTATTCCATTATAGTGCTATTACTTATAATTTTTCAAATTTTAATTAATATGATCGAATATATGCATGTGTAACTCATTCAAATATATGCATGTGTAACTCATTCTAACTATACGAATATATGCATGTGTAACTCATTCTAACATGTAGTACTAGCTGTAGTTTTCGCCTAAGAGACTAGGCAGGGAAGTGAAGTTGTGAGATTGGTCCAACATTAAAAGTTAGGTGGGTGAGAATTTATTCCAACCGTAGCACCTTCGAATTTATCATTTTACATGAAGTGAGGATGGAAATACAAGAGGTAGTGGCGTACCCAATAATTTTTTTGGTAGGAAAAATTATAAAAATAACAAATATTGCTCTAGAGTGTGCTACATTATTTGCCTTTCTCACCAGCAACCTGAGGTAGTCCCAAGTGTACCGGGACTACCCCCTAGGTCCGTCACTGGTAAGAGGGCTGTTATTTGTAAAGATGGGTTTGACGGTATGTGGATTTGTATGTGAGATGCTACAGTGATATTATTGCATCAGCTCTCATGGTATGTTTCTGTGAGCAAGCTTGCAGTATTATTGCATCAGCTCTCATGGTATGTCTGTTTGAGCAAGCTTGTAGTACGACCGTGCATCGATGGAGGGGGCAGGCTCTACAGTATCCTCTTGTTGTTTTTACGTTGTGATGCCGAGAGCGTCAACCCTTACCGGAGGATGGAGGTTGACTACTCTAGTATATGTGGACAACCTATAATAGTAGTAGTTGTTGCTGTTTTGGTCCAAAAGATCTAAGGTGACCTAAGGCGAAGTTATAGGATTAGTTCCACATTAAAAATTTAGCTGGTAAGAAACAATGAGATCTTTACAATGTTTGCAAATAATATGGATCATCCATTGATTTAGATCTAGCTCAACAATTAAAAGCACTAACCAAAGGTACTTAAATATTGATGATAATACTTAAGTATAGAGGGTAATAATGTAATTTTTATCTATTGGAAAATTTGGAAGGTATAAATCTAATAGGAAATGGATTGATACATGATATGCTTCTATTTGCATGGTATCCTTAATATTTACTTGGTTGCCGTTCACGTACCATTGAAGGCATGGCGATCGTGATTCCTATTCCACAGCCGGTCGTACCGCAAGTTTCTTGGGGACCTTAAACTCCCTTCCATCTGCTCACATGGTGGGACCCGCTGCAATATAAAATTATAAGTTATGACAAGAAGTTATTTTAGTAAGTTATGACGAAAAGTTATGTGTATACATTATGATGAAAAGTTATGTATATATATCATCCTGGTAACTTATGTAGTATAAATTATGACAAAACTTTTCTACAATACAAACCTACGGGATTGATAACTTCCGTTAATAGGATAGGCCGCAAGTTAGCGGGCCCAGATTCCTATTCCAGAACCGGTCGTAACTATCAATTCTAATTTACTCGAAATATTCCATGGCCGGCCGTAACACTCAAGATTCCGCATGGCGATAGGCAATCAATAGAATTCTGAAATGATTAATTTGAAAGGATACAGAATGTATCGATAAACTATCAGTTTCCATTTACATTAAGTCCTTCTAGTTTACTCTTTGTTTCTTGAGTGTTCTGTATGAGGAGGAACACAACTTTCTTAGAATTATTTACCAATAGTTTATTTCACTATGATTTATTATGTGCATTCAAATTTTATACACCATAATCTCTACAAATATTGTTAATCTTCAACAAGCCTTGTAAATTACAAACGAATGGTGAAGTAATATCACCAAATAGAACACTCATTCACCCAACTACTTTTTCTTTGCAATAGGATCTTATCTCACGCACTGGATCATCCTAAGCCCCTTCCATGTCTCTATATCCAGATCCGGATTCTCAGGGACCAATATATCAATAAAAGATTAATAAGATCACTTAGTAAACAATTTGGACTATCTATCACGCGTGATCATTTTTTCAAACAAAAAAGGGACTAAGACAAAGTGACCCTTTTTCTTCTATCTTATTTAATATAGTAGTAAACATGCTAGCAATTATGATTGGTCGAGCCAAAGCTAATAATCAGATCTCACGGGTTGTCCCACACTTAGTTGACGATAATCTCCATATTAATTATAGTATGCCAATGATACAATTATTTTTATGAAGGTTACAAGCAAAACAAGTTGTTCCGAGGTTACAAGCCGATGATGGGATTTGTTGTCGTTTTGAGAATTCTAGACGTTGTTGCCTCTGCTAGGAGTAATTACTGGCACCACGAACTATGCAATTTTTTTAAGAAACAGGAGAGCAAGGCTCCTGCTGAAAGGTCTTAAAACTGTGCAAGTAACAACAGAGAAAAAGAAAAACCAAAAGAAGATAACTAAGATTATATTGAGCTGATCCATTCTTCAATTCTAGAGAAGTATTTTGGCTTAGCTCTATGTAACAGCAACCTGAATTCCTTTCGGAAGTTTCCATGCACTTCACCACTATTGGATCAATATTATCAAAGATCCATTTGTTTATAGTCATCCAAATGGACCAGGTCATGAGAATGATGATTTCCATTGAGAAAGGGAGCCCACATTGCAGCTTAGCTTCAGTGCACATGAGCTACCTAGCACTTGTGTTTACCAGCGAAGTGGCTCAATGTGCTGTTTATTGAGCCGGAGAAACAAACAGGTTGCCATGACGCGAGTAAAAAAATTCCAATTTTGGCTTCCGCCTGCACGAAAATTTCTCTCCCGTGCGTGCGAAAAGGAAACATATTTTTTGCACCTGCACGCCCACATCCAAGTGCATCGCCATGCAAAATGCGCAAAATATGGAGATAAGGATCAAACCCGTGACCTTAGAGCATCTCCAAGAGCTCTCTGAAAAATTGACCCGTAAAACTTGTTTATGTTAACATCCTAATTTGGTTAGGAGTTCTTCCCTCCTCTAACAGTTCCCTCTAAAAATTGATCATGTTTACTTATAACTAGACCACGTGATCATTTGGGTCACAACAATAATAATTCTCTTGAAAACAGAAGGATTGGAGGCCCCAATTCCCCCCCCTCTTTCTAGGTACAAATGAGAAGGTTTTAGGAAAGGAATTTTTGAACCTCTCTTGGAGATGCTCTTATGCATCAGACTTGCAGCTGCGAGCCAGTTGGACCGAATATAGAATGTTGACTGCAAGGCACACAATAGGCTATTTAATGAGGGCATATAGGGAAAACTATTGATGTCCAAAATGACATCCTTTGGTGATATGAAGGGAGTACTTACTAAATAGAGCATTTTATGTTCACCTAAAGATCAAGGAGAGTTGAGAATTCTTAACTTGGACTTACAAGTACAAATGTTTGTTGAGTAATTTGGTTATTTAAGCTTATTAACGGAATGGGGTTTGGCAAAACCTTCTTAGTAATAAATACTTGCGAACTAAAATAATTACTCAAGTTCAACATATGCCTGGTGATTTCTCAATTTTGGTATGGCGACGAAGGTCAAAAGAGACTTTTTGGGAATGGGCAAATTTGTTTGTACACAAATGAGATTTTGGAGGATGTATGGTTTGGTAATGTTACCTTTAAGGATCTTTATCCATCCCTATATAATATTGTTAGCAAAAAAGTGACATTGTTAGTGTAGTTATTTAGTCGAACCAACTATGTAGATTGCAAGACACACAACTATCTAATGTAAGGGAGAAATTCACATGGTTACTAAGGCCATTCTCAGTACATTCTTTCATTTCACAGTTTTCAAGTGTGACACGTCAAATTTCTAATTTTGTTCTATATCTCTCAGCGCACATTTTTCTTTTCACGGTTTCGTAAGCATGGCAAACACATTAAGGCCCCGTTCGTTTCCTGCCCTCTAAAATTTAGCACTGTCACATCAAAGAGAATCTTACTATTTAAGAATATTTTGATTAATTTAATGACAAAACCCTATTGACAGATTGGTGCTATTTTTTGAGATGAATCTAATGAGCTTAATTAATTTTTATTTTGCTAAAGTGATGCTACAGTAATCGTCTTCTAATCATGACTTAATTAACCTCGTTAGATTCGTCTCGTAAATTAGTCTAGGGACCTGTAATTTATTTTATAATTAAATTTTATTTAGTACTTCTAAATAGTAAGATTCTTTTTGATGTGACATCTATAAAATTTAGACCCCAGAAAACAAACACACCCTAAATTGTTACTAGGTGATACTTAATTATTGGTTGAGTGTGTTGAGAATGAAAGGAAATACTCTCAATGCACTTTCATTAACTTGGAAAAAGAGCCCATGACCTTTCACTAGGATGAAAGGCTTTCCTTCTCTTTCATATTAATTACCTCGTCAAGCCATCTATTTTACTGATGTGACAGCTAATAATTAATGCCAAATGAAAGACCCATTGAGAATGGCATAAATACTCTTGGTTTATTTCTGGTGCGTTCAATGTATTGGGCCTTAGTTGTTACCAATGTGGCACCACATAAGCATGTTATTTGGAAAGCAAAATTTCCCTCAAAATGAAGATCTTGAGTTGGTATATTATAAAAGGTGTTAGGGAATGAAAGGCAATTTAGTGAAAAGACAATGAAAAGAGAGTGTTAAATGTTATTCTTGAAATAGTAATGAAACAATTCAACATGCCCCTTTTTATTGTCAAAACTGTAAATTGATTTGGAGAGTCATACAAGTTACTTTTAATATCCCCTCCCTTAGATGTTCATCATATGTTCAATGGATGGTTACAAGGGGTAGAAAGAAACATTATGCATCACTCTCTAGTTAGCGCATCTACCTTTTGTTGGGTGATTTGGTATAGCCGCAATGACATGATGTTTAACAACGCTAGTGTTTTCTCCTATGCAAGTTTTGTTCACAGGGACATTGAATCCGGGTCTCATCACTATTGCAAAAGAAGGAAAGAAGGCCAAACATTCATTGGGGTTGCCATGTGCTTGAGACGGCGATGATGAATATTTTCCTTTAAATGACTGTTGTTTCATCATTAGATTGCTTGCTATATAATAATATTTGTTTGAATATTATGAACCAAAACTTTATCTCTTCCCAATTTTTTTTAGTTTATGATGTAATAATAATATCTACATGTATCTATGGCCAAGTGGTCTATCTTGAAGCACATGAACAATATTATCTTAGACCATAAAAATGCTTATATTGTTAATTGGAAAAGGGAATTCAAAGCTAAAATGGAGCTTACGCTTCTCAAGGCTAAAGGGCGTAAGAAGATTGATTTACAATCCTAGAGGGACAATTTGTAATTGTTAGTGGGTTGAGATCTTTTCTTTTTTGACTTTTGTAAAGCCATTCTGTTGTACAGTTTTCCTTTTTGTTTTTGTACATAACTTTGTATATACAAAAAAACCAGAAAATAAGAAATACCAGTAGGGTATTCCCCTCCTGTTTTGCTCAAAAAAATATCTACACGTATCTATCGATACAGAGGCTGAAATATCAATACATGTTCCCCTTTATAAAAAGATCATCAGATCATGTGTGATCATATATTTTTTAAGTATCTTTCTTGGACCTTTTTCTCATCCCATCAAATGCTTATAATTTTTCCTCGGTAAATTATAAGTAGGTTTTGTTAACAATACAAACTATGTAGCTGATTAGTAAACTGAGTAAATAATAGGATTTTTGAGGTCCATGACGAGCGGAGAAGATGAATTCTAATTAACAAATAAATTATGTAACTTACTATATTTTACTTACTTATCAGTATTATGATAACTTTAATTCCATACATTAACCCCCAACTATAGCAACTCTAGAATAAATAGCTCAACAAAGGAGCCAAGTTAATTACCCACAGTTGCTCTGCTGCAACCAGTTCAGGTTGGCCGGCCTCTGGCTCCATAGTTCTACAACTAGGTAGGATGGCGCACCCATGCCTCGCTCGTGCACTAAAGTTTCTCTCCTTGTCGTTGGGTTTGTTGTTTCATGTGTTGTTGCAACGTCTTTGGTCTTGTATTTTGCCATTCATTTGGAAATTAAGAATGTGAAAGTAAAAATTGATGCCCAAAGAGTAATGCAAATTGTGCTCTCGAAAACTCTAGATACATCGATAGGAGGAAACTTCGTCGCTCTCCACTATGCCTGCATAGACCAAAACCTATCATTGAAAATGTGTTAGAGATAAAAGATACTCTTGAAATAAGGGAAACTATTTTGAAATAGTGGAGGGGTCTAAAATAACAATGTATCAAACAGTAATTAAGTATGATATGTCATTTCGTAATATCAAATGCAACTGGATTTCTTTTGCAAAGCTAACAGGCCAACATATTTTCTTTAAATAAACAATACAATAGGATCTCACATTTAAAATGGCCAATAACCTTATCTTCTTCACCATTCCTCCCCGAGGCACATCTTCTTCTCACATCGAAGCTAGAAATGGCCCCTCATCTTGGCGTTGTTTTGGTGCTTAGCACCTTTGTGGAGTGTGTTTCCTAATGTGTATTATGTGTCATGTCTCCTGTAATTTACGGTTTGCCCCACCCATTAATGAAAAATGTTCAGGTTGGCCGGCCTCCGGCTCACCGTAGTGTTCCTAAAAAAGGCCCCTCACCTGGTAGTTGTCCCACTTCTATCCCCCCCCCCCCCTTCTTTCACATGCGGTCACCACTCTCTTTCCCCTTACTTTACGCAACGCGGTTGTGCCCTCCTCCATCGTCGTCACCTTTCGGTCGTCGCCATGGCTGCTCATACCAGAGCAATCACGGATTCATCGATCGATGCGAGGTCACGGTGAGGTGCGATGCACCATGTGCACCATCCCAACCCCCAAGGCATGGAACTCGCCTTGTCTGGCCCTGGGGTCATGTCAGTACCATGCTGCACAAGGTTTCCACGCATCTCGTCCCCATCTAGCACACGAGTCCGGAACTCTGGATACAGTGGAAAAGAGCAATATTGAAACAAGTATGATAAGAATGTGATCTATCCCACATGCTGATGTTCAGCCGTTAGCCCTAAAACAATCAATCATGCATGAAACATAACATCGACTACAGAGAGAAACTCTAAAAATAAATAAAAACGTTTTCCCTTTCTTGTAACAAATGAAGACCACATTTATCTCTCTTGGGTAATAGGATTTTAAAAATACTTTTGACGTATACAATTAATGTGTATCTCATTGTAGAAGTTTGAAATTGTGGAAAAAGAGGTACAGTTACACGGTGAATAGGGCTAGAAAATAATAATAGCATAATCAAGATGTAACTTGTATGATGTGGAGGTCGGAAAAGATAAAATATTTAAACTAAAAATGTTGTTAACAGCAAAATTTTATTCATCAGCCTACTAATTTTACTTATTGGTACCGTTCCGGTACCGACCGGAATGGCTGAAACGTTCCGTTCTAGTGACCCAACCGGTACAAAACGGCCTTCGTTTCGTACCGGTGAAAATACCGGTCAATACCGGCCGGTATCGGTCAATACCGCTACATACCGGTCTAAATTGAGAGTATAATATTTTTTATGAGATATATCTAAATGCTACAATGAATATAATCTATATACACGAAGTTATTTATTTAAAATAAATATATGATTCAAAGTATATTTATGAACAATTATATCATATATTATTCTTAAATTAGAGGCCGGAATGGTACGCTGGTATGAATCGGTATGGGACAGGAGCGGAATTGAAAAGTTAGCTACTAATGTGTCATATTTTTCGCAATTTATCTTTATATAAAATAATGTTATCTTTTAATATTCTGTTAGTTCGTAGTAAATTTTTTCGCTTGGTTAAGGATTTTTTTTTTACTTTCATGTAGCATCCAACATGATCACGAATGATATGCTGTTTTCTTTTTGCAGTCCTACATGTTAAGGAACAATTATTACAATACATTCATATTTTAAAATAGATGATTATTTGGGGTAGACACCACATGTGAAACTTATTTGTATTTGTAACAAAAAGTTTTGTCTATAACAAAATTTTCATATTTGTAAAGCTTTATCTTATTCCATCACGTCATGATGATATGATGAGATTTCCATCCATGGAAGTTTTTTTTCTCATATAGGGACGTTCTTTTTTCTTTATTTCACGTAACAAAAGAAAAAACAAACTACCACGCTCACATGGGCCAGTGGGCAAAATGCCATGCGTGAGCGAAGTCGTCGGAAAAGCCAGGATTGGTTTGTCTAGATTTCTTTCTCTTTTCTAATTCCATAAAAATCAAATGTTTTTATTAATATACCGATGGTGGGTATTTTAACAATGTATGTAGGGTATGTTAAGCTAAAATTCTTCTAATGACAATGATGGGTAATTTTTCTTTTTTTAATCTCCGTGGGAATTTCAAGACCTTGAGAGAGTGGTGGCTCCATTGTTCACTCAAATATATATATAATAGATTTCCACGCTTGACTTTGTGTTGTTCTCTTTTTTTCTTAACCTCAATAATTGAGAATTTCCTCCAAATCTTGTCTATATTCATCATTCAATATTATAATTTTGGTGAGATCGTCTACTTCAAAACCCGTCAGTCATCCTTCCATCGCAGCTCCCTCTCCGTATCCAAGTCGCAGTCTCCGTCGGTCTTTTCGTTGTCGTTCCCACTCCAAGTCGCAGCTGTTCGTCTTGGTCCCGTCTCTCTCCCGAATCGAGCTTGCCGAGAACCCCAACCCCATCCGATGCCCACCCCGCCGTCCATGGCGAGTGGAGTGGCAGTAGCAGGTCCAGCAAGGCCATGCGATGCCCCTCCGGCGCAGATCCGTCGAACTCCGGGACGAGTGCTCTTGGAGGGCGTCGGCATCGTCGCCTCTGCACGTCGACATCGACAAGGTGCTGCTGTTAGCAAAGCAAGACGCTTGGCCTCCGGCCCCCACGCGTGGATCTCGACGTGCTCACTACTAGAAAACTAAGCTAGGCCGACGTGTACCATCGCAGTGGCTCGAGAAGTTTGGCAGCTACACGCCAATTTTTGGTAATAAATTACTATCGGGTATATTTTGCTAGCATGAAAAAAAAATTATGATCTCACTTTTATTGTCTGAATGTAGACAAATAAAGCTGGTGTCGACCCTGGAGAAACTGGTGCTTGGCTGCACACACATCAATTGGAACCCGGGACAGATTCAAATCAGCTGTGTAGTACAATTGCAACTGAGAGATGGGTACTATATCTGAACACACAAAAATAGCCTAATATAGACATGATTTCTAATGCTTAATTTTAAAATCTAATTGCTAATGTGTGTTGTTTTTATTTGCTTCTTTCACAAAAGACACAATATGGTGCTGTTATGGAACAGAAGCATGGCCCTGATTGGCAAGCTAATCATCCTCAATTTGATGCTGCTATAATTTATGACATGGGTAGGACACCACACGGGAGGCTAGCAATAGGTGATGAAGCGATTAAGATCACTGACAAAGAACAAATCAAGACAAGGACCAGATGTGCACACCCACAAGTTTCTGCTAGAGAAATGCAACTTGAAAGAGAAAATATGGGACTTAGAACAAAAAATAAAAGAATATGTTTACTGGAGCGTGCTATGCGGGTAATACATATTATGACAAAAACTGTTTATTATCTATATAAAATCACTTTATCGCTTTACTAGTCTAAAAATTGGATAGGCAATGGCTGCAAAAGGAGGATATGACTTTGATGCCTTACTTGAGGAAACTGCACCCGACTTGGTAAGTTTAGTTCCATGTTGTTTTCTGGTCTGCATACCAATTAGGTTTCAATAAAAGAAGATTTTCATGTTGAGTTTTCTAAAAGAGCACAAATTCTACATTATTTCCTTTATACCAGTATATATAAATTCTAGTAATCAAAAATATTTGTTTGATGTGTTATACATATTGAGGTGATTTACTTATTACAAAAGGAAGAAAAAATAGATCAAATATTTGTTCAGTCACCTGTATATCTTGTAATTGTTTATACAAGTATTCATTAATGCATCATTTCTGATTCTATGAGAATAGGTTCAAAACATATAGTAAACAAATCATGTGCCTTGAAAATACACCTAGAAACGGATTGGTAATTAACTTCTGAAATTTTACCATAGGTTCCTTGTACAATTAAGAAAAGTGTGACATTAAACAGAATTGCACATGAAAAAATAGTGTATTATATAATGTCAAAGCATTTTGTTTACATTGGCATTATTGTGTTCATGTAGGCAACTTCAGAATCTGATGTTGGTTTATCGGTGAAGAATAAAACACGTGGTCAGCAAGGAAGTATACCGGTTAGTGTTGAACTATGGTCACCATTCATTCATGTTAAACTAGAAAATGTAAATCAAGGAATGGCTCCCTCTAATGGTTCATGTCATTTTTGTAGGAAAATGTTGTCCATGGCTCGATGATGGTGATGGTTACAATCATGTTGGTGAAGACAATGAAAGTTACCATGAATGTGATGACTATGATGGTGAAGGCTACAAGGACTATGGTGATGCTGACGATGACTATGATGCTGAAGGTTACAAGGACTATGGTGAAGATAACTCGACTATGATGGTGAAGGTCACAAGGCTTATGGAAAATATGGAGGTCGTTTTGATGATGATGAATACTCGGTGATGAGTATAGGTCATGTAGAAATCTATGAGTATTTTCATTAGAAGCACTACGGAACTATGTCCAATCTCTTATTTTCCTTTTGGATTGCACTTTTGTAATCTGGAGTATTTTGATTATTGCTGGTATACACTTGTGTGGCTGCCTTGGTATTATGGTGTGCATTTTGAATGGCTTGTATTTCAAAAAAGGTATATTGGAAATAAAAAGCTGCAATATACAAATATCCGACAGCTTTAACAAAACTGTTGGCAAGTAAAATGACCGAGAGTGTTAAATAGCCGATGGTTAATTAAATACCATTGGAAATACATACACCGACAGTTTACAAAATGGTCAGGAAATAAAATAGCCTACGAGTGTTAAATAACCGAGGGTTAATTAAATACCTTCAGTATTACTTACCCCGAAGGGTTACAAAACCGTCGGCAAATGACTAAACACTCGGAAATAGGTTGAGCGCCGCCGACCGCTAACAGTCGGGATACCACCGTCGGAAATTATATCACCGACGGTACCTTCGGGAAATAGGAGAATCCCCGACAAAGAGTCTGCGACGGGATATTCCCGACAGTTTACTCTCGGCGATTTGATTTCTCGAGAGTTTAACCTAATTGCCGAGGGTATTCAAACCGTCGGCCTTGGTTGTATATCTAGTAGTGGCTACTGTGCTCGACATTCGACGCTCGTGCATCGATCTCGACGTGGTGGAGCGCTAAGCCCCCAGCGTCCGGCCTTGTCTTCCCAATCTCTGTGATCTCGCGTTCCTGGATCTGCGGCAAGCAGGTCCAAAGCAAGCGGCATCCATGGTAAGTGACGCACGTGGAGCAGCCTCTACAAGAGGTGAGCATCTTGTCGTGGCCTCCTCTTCATCTGTTATTGCTTCAAATCAACGTGATGATTTTCTTATGTCATTTAGCAGTGAGCTTAAACGGTATGAAAATATTCGATCTGCTGTGCTGAAATTATTAACGTATGTAGGCATCTTTATTTCCTCCTTCCTTGTGCATTGTATCCATGTTTTGATTGCCCTTTCTGGTATCCAGCTGCTAATGAAAGCTGTATGTTTCTTTTGCAGTTTCCCTTGACTTGGAACAATTTGACAGAAGAGAGCAGCTTAAGAAAAGTGGCCTTGGAAAGGTATACATTTATTTGGCACACACTAATATTATAATATTTATTTGCCACACACTGATATTATAATAATTTTGTAGATTATGTGCTCTTCCTAACTCTACACCTTGTGCATACTTAGGTCATCATGTTTTCGTCAAAATCTGATGAAGAGACTACTGCAAATATTAAATTGGATAAGCAACTTGTGGATAAATGGGTATGTTTGTGCCCATGGAACTCCTTTTTTTGCAAAATACTTTTTTTGCTTTCATAAATCCTTGCTTATCATGATGTCTTATTATTAATTGTTTTGTAAAAAAACAGAGCCGACCAATATTCAACAAAAGCGCGAGATTTGAGGATACGAGGAGATATGATGATGAAAGAGATCCTTACTAGCGGCCTCAAATGAGAAAGTATGTGAATGCATTTATATTAGCCATCAATAGATATGATTCTGTTATAAGATTCCTTGTGTATTATGTTTGTACTTTTGTATTCTTATATTGGTTATTATCGTTTTGTTTCATGGAAGGCCTTCGTCAAGCAGCTCTGGAATGGAATTTAGAGATGATGATTTTGATGCTAAGCAAATAAGAGCTCTGCCCACATTGTGCGCTTCAATTTTAGGCAAAGCTCTGCCCGACCACCTTCTAGATAGCAAGACCTTACAGTTTTGAAACCTCACAAAGAAGGAGCATGTTTGGAAACCTCACAAAGCATAAAATGATTATGCATCCATGTGCATAAGTTTAGATACAAATTTTATCTCTATTATTTTATTGAAGCAGCAGCTTGTATTATGATCCCACTAATCATTGTTTGCTGCTTCTAATAGAGATTTGGATAGATCTGCGAGTTGCTTCTTGCTGCTGCCTCCTTCCTTAAGGTAGTTGTTGTTCCTCTTTTCTCTCTTTTCCTTTCTTCTTCCAGTGGAAAAATGCAATATATGAATGGCGGTAGATACACTAGGATTGATTACTTGGAATTACTTCTTCTGGTACAAGACAATGGATGCTGCTAACAATGGAAAGACTAATAAATCTTATATCCTTAAGCCCAACCCACATATCCATATCCCCATTCCCAATTCCAAAACATATATATACAAACACTCCTCAAGTAAATGGAGCTAATTATTTTCACCTGCAATTACTTAAGCTAACTATTGTTATCATTCCCATTATTCTAAGATTGTGATGTACACTTAATTTAAAATTGTTGGTTTTTTTAAGATTATGCCAATACTTCTAAGATTCCAGTTATGGAATTGGATTTCTGTCATTCTCTTAAAAAGACAAATAGTGTCACGGAATAAGAAGCATAAGTAAATCACTTAGCATCAATTTTGTGCAAAATCTTTTTTTTTTGGACATTTCATCAGTGTATTGAAAATTTTATCATGCAGAAACTTCCATTTTAAACCAAGATTGTTGACTCTTAATGGATGAGTGTGCTCCAATTAATGATGGGTCAAGCACACCCAAGCAAATATCTCTGGTGGTGGTGGTAGGAGTCCAGAAGCCAACTTGGGGCAAACACTACTGAGGATAAAAAAATCTTGCTTGTGACAATCAAGTTTTTTATGCTCAGGATTTAGTTCATTACATCATTTACTTATGCGGTATTGATTTTATGACCAACTTGAGGGTATATTTCTGACCATACATTTCTAACAACAATTTCATATATTTGCATGAATAATATGAATAAATAAATGTGGCTCAGTTGTTAGGATTTTGTGAGATGTTGTGACTCACTCTTTTCTTAATCAACTGGCACACCCTTAACAATTGAACTCTTTTATTTATTTGTATGGGACAAAGGATCATTATTGACATCTTATTACAGAAAATTTGGCATAAATTGTTTTCACATGTTAATCACTTGTATAAATAAGAAAGTAATTTTGATTCATGTTGAATGATTTGCACCTGATGCCCTTGTCGGCTCCGGTAATGATTGGTTACCTCCACCCGTACTACACTCCAAAGTACAAAACTTGATGCGCTGCCAAAACTGGATAGAAATTCATGCCAAATATGCATTAAAAATATTTCTGACCATACATTTCTAACAACAATTTCATATATTTGCATGAATAATATGAATTTCAAATTAATTACGTCCGTAGCAACGCACGGGCACACTGCTAGTTTTCTTTAAGATTTGCGATCTTATTCTTGAAAAGCCGTGATTAACAGCTCCGGATACTCCCTCGCGTCGTCTCCCCCGAGGCGAATCAAGGCCACCTCTACCCTAGCCGCCGCGTCTTCTCGGCATAGCTCGGATGCAACTAGGCCCCCTAGTGGGTTTTGGGATAAATGACAAAGAATGAAAAACTATAATGTGTTCTTGAGTGTATATGCGGGATATCAAAGAAATTATACCCACAATGTGAGAAAGTACACCTCTCATTCAAAAATTGATCAAGTACTCAAAAACGAGAGCCACAAGTGTAGATTTGTAGCTTTTTGAGTATAGGTGTGCCAAACTATCAAGATGGGTGAAACGATCTTACGTGCAGAGAAGAATGTGCTTTAGTTACCCTAAATCAACTTGGAATCCAAATACCAAAAATCCAAGTCCAAAAAGCCAACCAAACCCAATTTCCACTCGATCGGGACGGAAGTTCCAGTCTCGGGTTCCAGTCAATTCCAGAGAGTTTGGAACGAAAGTCCCAATTCCATCGAAGTTTCGTCCTGGCGTTTTTCGCCTTTGACTCACAGGGGTGACGGAAGTTCCGTCTGTGACGGAAGTTCCGTCAAGCCCGAGTTGACCTAGCAATGGCTCTTTTTGAGCCTCCACTATATAAAGCTTTGACCACCCCGTGAGCAAAAGTGCTGGTGCTTTTTGAACTTCCAAATCTTGCTTAAGCTCTCTCTCACACTTCTCTCCATTCCCCTTGAGATCCAAGGCCATTTGAGAGAGTCTCCATCTTGATTTCAACCTTGATAGCATCATCCCAACCTAGAGCACATCTTCCCTTAGCAACTAATTAATCTCGTTTTCACTTGTTACTTTTGGAGATTCGTTCTCCTAGATTGGCTAGGTGTTACCCTAGAGCTCCCAAGCTTGTGGTGAGCCTTGGGAAGTTTGTAAAGGTTGTGATTCGCCTCCGTAAAGAAAAGAATCGAAGGAAGAAGAAGAAAATCAAGTTTGACCTTTGTGGCCACTTGGGGAGGATTAGAGTTGAAAGAGACTCGGCTCTTTGTGAGCTCCTCGACGGAGACGTAGGAACCTCTTTGTGAGGGGTCCGAACTTCGGTGAAAAATCTCCGTCTCTCTCTCACTCGTTTTGTGTGGTGCTTGTTTGTTTCCTTTTGGGTGTTTATCACCCGATCTACTAGTGTGTTGTGTGTCCATTGAATTTCTGCAGGTACAACATTCTCAAGAGGTCAAGGAAGGTTTTCATTCAAGTGGAATCGTAAGATTCCCCTTTCTTTGTCAATCCCTAGGTTTTCCTCCATCACCCACGACGGAAGTTCCGTCGAGGGCGAATTTGATCTTTTGTTTTTGTGTTGTGATTTTTCAGGTTTTATCTAAATTGCCTATTCATCCCCCTCCCCCTCTAAACAACTTTCGGACGGCCGCCCAATGGAGGCCACGCGCGGATAGCCCGGTCGTCTCCTCCCCCTGCGCATCCCCGTCTCCTCTCGTCGTTGGAGACAACGAAGACGTACCCAACGCCTTCATTCATCGGATCCGGGCACCGCTCGCCGGATCCGTCGTTCCCCTCCCTAGTGCGTCCTCCGGCCGCGGGAAGATGGCGTTCTAAGAGGCGCAGTGGAGGTCGTCGGCAAGATCCCCGGCTCTCCCGGCTCCGTCTCGGTGTCTCAAGCGTCGGGTGGGATGTCGTCGTAAGAGGCGTGGGAGAGGGCCGATGGGTGTTGGCAGCCGCAACCGTCGGTTGGAGGTTGTCGGCGGGACCCGAGTGTCACCGGCGATGGCCTCCGACCGGACACTACCGTCCGACGTCGCCCCAACCCCTCCCAACCGGACCTGACCCGAACCCGGAGAAGGTGGGTCGGCCCGGTGGCCCGGCAAAGGCGAATTGTCGGCGTTTGGTTCCTCTTCAGCTTCAAGATCCCATGCGTGAAGTGGACCGCCTGTCTCGAACTAGGTCTTTTTTGTGCCTTTGGACGGTTGGTCGGATACCCAATCTTTGGGGATTTGCGGCTGTTTCATGGTGTTGACGGAGATGTTTGGATAGTTAGGGTTAAGCACCGACACCAAGCGACTCTAACAGTGAGCCATTAGTTGATTTTCAAGATTTGAAAGTAGGATTGTAATAGGTTGTGAGTTTGTCGTCGTGTAGTTGTTTTTTTCTTTTTTGTGTTTTGTCCAGTTGGGCTTGTGAGCTTAAGCTCTTTTGTGTAATTGTTGGCTGTGTACATCCTTCTAAGGATGTAGAGGCCGGTTCTCGACCCATTATCTAAAAAAAAGCCATGATTAACAATGCTATGTGAAACAAAGTCGCTGTAATGTTGATTTCTGTGAGGGAAAAGTGCTGCATAGGCGTTATCTGGCCGAACTAGCCGGCTGATTGATGTCACAACTGACGATGCATCATTCGTTGCCTAGCCACGGAGATTAGTCACTCACGTGGCCAATAGACGGCAGTTTTTATACTTGATTTCGCTCTCACTGCCAACATAATACCTACACCAGTCAAATCGCCACGTACTGCTCAATATATGAGGGCTGTAGCCGCTGTTTCGTTCCAAGCAGAGCAGAGCACGGAGCAGAGAAATCAGAAATGGATCGCAGTACCTCGCATCCGGTACCGGTAGTGCGCGTGCTGTCGACGCGCACCGTGAAGCCGCCACCTCGGCCGCGCGAGCTGATCCCCCTCACCTCGTGGGACGTCTCCCTGCTCGCCGCCGACTACATCCAGAAGGGCCTCCTCTTCCCGCCGCCGGCCACATTCCCCACCTCCGCCGCCCTCCTCGACCACCTCCACGCCTCCCTCGCCGACGCGCTCGCCGTCTACTACCCCGTCGCCGGCCGCTTCGCCATCGACAGTGATCACCCCGACGGCTGGTCCGTCTCGATCGACTGCTCCGGCCAGGGCGCCGAGCTCCTCCACGCCGTCGCGGACGGCGTGTCCATCGCCGACGTGATCCTGCCCGACGCCGACGTCCCGGCTCGCCTGGTCCGGTCATTCTTCCCGCTCAGCCACGCCGTCAACTTCGACGGCCACGAGGTCCCGCTGCTCGCCGTCCAGGTCACCGAGCTCCTCGACGGCGTGTTCCTGGGCTTCGCGTACAACCACGCGCTCTCCGATGGCACCTCGTTCTGGGCCTTCCTCAACGCGTGGGCCCACATCGCGCGCGCCAGGCTTGGTATGCGTGAAGAAGAACCTCCCCGCGCGCTGACGCCGCCCCTGCTGCAGCGTTGGTCACCTGAACCTGAGGAGGCAGTCGTGCTGCTCCCTCACGCCGACCTCGAGGCCCTCACGGCGAGAAAGACAACGCCACCTCCGGTGCTGCGCGAGCGGATGCTGCACTTCTCGCCGGAGTCCCTGGCGGCACTCAAGGACCGCGCGCGGCAAGACCTCCTCGCCGCCGGTGACACGGCGGGGGCGGCCGCCGTGACCACGTTCCAGGCGCTGAGCTCGCTGCTCTGGCGCTGCGTGACCCGCGCGCGCCGCGCCGCGCCGGACCAGGCCGTCGTGTTCCGCGCGTCGGTCAACTGCCGCGGCCGCCTCCGCCCGCCGCTGCCGCCGGAGTACTTCGGGAACAGCATCCTCGCCGCGTCGACGGGGCCCGTGCCGGCGTCGGAGCTCCTTGCCCCTGGCGGGCACGGGCTGGCGGCGGCGGCGATGGGGCGCGCGGTGGCAAATCATACTGATGCATTTATCCGGTCACGTGTGGCGGCCACGCCGTCGGTGGCGGCGTTCAGGCTGTCCGACGCGAACGCCATGTTCGTGAGCAGCTCGCCGCGGTTCGACATGTATGGGTGCGACTTCGGGTGGGGGAAGGCGGTCGCGGCGCGGAGCGGCAAGGCCAACAAGTACGACGGCAAGGTGTCCCTGTTCCCGGGCCGGGAGGGCGGCATCGACGCCGAGGTAGAACTCACGCCGGAACACATGGCGGCGCTCGAGCAGGACGACGAGTTCTGGGCCGCCGTGTCGCCGGACCAGGCGATAAAGCATTGAATTGCGTTTTGTCTACGGCTACTCTTAGATGTATTTCTATTCAGGGTGTTCCTGCTGCTTGCTACTGTATACTAGTGGCTCAATCCACTGTTGTCATGATAATAAACAGTTTGTGCTTGTGTTTCTACTCCTGTTGCTTTATTATCAATTTAATAACAATAATTGACTGGTGGAAACAAATGGTGTTTTCCTTTCCCCAAGGAAAACATGAATGAAGAGACAATGACATTGTCATGCAGTGTGAAATCCTTGGAACTCCAAATTTAACAATAATTTGTTGAAGATCGTGGCATATGCCTACCCCAAAGCTTTGAAGCCATCATAGATTGAGATTTTAGAATCAAACGACGCCAAAAGATGAATAGGCAGCTCGCTATCCTGGAAATTTCCCAAAGCGTTCCTAATGCTTCTGTTGTAGCAGCCGTATGTCAGCTGTGACGTCACAAGAAGAAGAATTTACCCTAGAAACGGCTGGATGAATTTGGTTTGGACCAACTTACTAACCCACTCACCACTTTTTTTTTTTTTTTGCAAGGAACCAACTCACCTTTTAACGGTGATTCACTATAAATGGTATTATTTGATTTGCATATGAATTTGAAACGTGAGTAGAAAAACACTACAAATTAAAATGAACTGTATTTTCAAGATCGACTGTTGTACTACCCGAATTACCATAAGAATATGAACTATTTATATATACGGTTCTTGCTGTAATTTGATTTGGAAATACAGTTCCCTTTAAATAGACCCTCTGTATGGATGGTTGCACATTAAAGTAAATACCGGTTGCTTCGCTTTTTTCTTCTTTTGAGATAAATACTGGTTGCTTCATAGAACTATTGAGGAGATGAGCAAGTGTACAACCCGCTCTATGTTCATATCCTTCTCCTTTCAACCTGAGTTTATTTTTACCTCTTTATCTGTACTAGACTCTCAACATAATTATTCATTTCGAAAGTCACATCATAACCCAGGAATAGTTGGTATTTGCTTTTGTCAGTATTATAGTACCACAGATCCTCAAATCCTCTAGTGACCTTTTTCATATGACCACTTCCAATGTTGTAGGTATAGTGTATAGTCACTAATATTGACTTGTGTTCTTCCCATGGAAAGTAACTTTAGGACACTTGAATAAACCTCCAGGGATTGGTGTAACGGTTTCTTGTGGAGTGAAACAGTACCGGCGAGTCCATGTTGGCACATCTATATTATCACAAGTCCATAGCTCTACCAGTTCACATGGCATTTTAAAACAAGCACAACACAACCAATCCTTCAATTTTATGAAACGAATAGGTCACGCTTCGCAAGCTGGGGTTACCCAATGAATTGGGTATGGTGGATCAACAGTTCGCCTCCACTGCCTTCAAAAAAAAAAAAAAAAAGTTCGCCTCCACATGTTGCTTCCTATTCCTAGTGTGAGCACTTCAGACCTGCAGATGGATTCAGATGTGACATGAGCCCGTTGATAAAATAGTCTCGCCACTTTAGAGCATCTCCAACCATTGCCTAAGTGAGGTTGCTAAATGAAAATTTAGGATGTGATTAATAAAAATCATTCTCCAACCGTTTCCTATATGAGGTTGCTAAATTTACCAACTCCCAACCCATGGCCTAAAGGTTGCTACATTTAGCCACCTAATTCTTACTCCCGAAAGGATATTTGAACTATTTAGGAAATGATTATTGGGAATGGTTGGAGTGCATGTCTTCTTTTTACTCCCAATAAATATAGCAACTCTCTAAAACCAGTTTTTAGGAGCAAAATTATTGGAAACTATTGGAGATGCTCTTATAACCTGTTACTATACTAATCAAAACCAGATCCGACCCTATGGCACCGCTTATCATCATTGTTAGGACTGCCTTTTGGGAGTAAAAGAAGGAACTCCCTAGTCAGAGGATTCCGTACCATTATTTGCTGGTCTCGTGTGGTAGTCAATGTGAAGTCGTCACAATGCAAATGTTGAGTCCATTGAGGAGCAATGCAGCTTGGAAACTGTCACTGTAAACCAACCCTGTGCCACGAAGCCACCATCGTACTTGAAGCATCGCATCCACGGGGCAACTTTGCATCTGCGCCTCAACGAACAGGAGTGTATTCACCTGCCGCTATAAGCATTGCCGAACAAAACTTCGAGAGCTCTAGGTGTGCAACAAGAAAGGGATGGCTTGATATCATGGCGAGCCAGGCCTTGCAGACGCACCTGAAACGGGTAGCAGACTTGGCTGGAAGGCGTACCAGAATTTGGAAGATCAAACCATCGGGAATGTAAGGGAGGGTCCGAGGAATCGCCAGGAGGTCTCGGCAGATCTCTTCGCTGCCATGGGCATAGATCAATACAGACTGCAGAAGATAAATGAAAACATATAGGTAAGTGGCCAGATCAAACGAGCGTACAAAAATCTGAATGTTATTCTGATACGAATTGAAATCTTAAGTGAACAGGATCGATTGAAAGAAATTCGAGCGAAGGGAATCCGACCTGAATTCGAGACGATTTGTTTGCGGTAAAACGAAAGCCACGCGTGAATAGCCGCAGCAACGTAACTCTTACCCGGAAATCGTCTAGCACGCGTGCTTGGAGGTACGGCCCCTCTATCCGCCTTAGAGCCAACATCGAGACGCGAGTGACCGGCAGTTTGTTTATGTTTTCTATTCTGTCAGCAGCTTTACAGAAATATACTATAGCGCGGTTCCATCGGTGCTTTTTAGTTGCTTTTCTTTTGTTTAGGGTTAATGGTTTGAGACCTTTTAATGACCTTAACAAATGCCAATAAGTACCTATTATATTCAGAGTATATGTTATACTATTGTTGTCTTTATATTTCCTTTCTTTTATATTTTCGCCGCTTTGCGACGACTATCTAAAAGTTAACCGCTACATATTATAGTTACTACGAGAACATGTGTACATGTTGTACTGTTGTTGTCTCTATAATTCCTTTTATTTTCATATTTTCGCCGCAAAGCGGTGATCACACATATACAAAGTTAATTGATATCATCTAGAATCTGCACTTGTTATCTTTATAATCCCTCCATTCTAAAATATAAGTATTTGTTGACTTTACCATTCTTCTTATTTAAAGACTTTTATGCAAATATATACATAAATAAGTCATGTTTAAGTGTTTTAGGATTTAGCATTTTAGGACAAATTAATATTGAAAAAGATTTAATTTAACCAATTCTTGAAATATGAATAGCATTGTTCAACTGCCGTTGCTTGAAATATGAATAGAATAGTAAACAGCAGCAGACCACAACCACTAAAAAAAGTCTCAAACCAGTGGAGTTTTTAGGCTTGCCAAGATGCGAGTTCCCAAGCTAGGAAAGCGCACGGGTTCCTAGAGGGGGTGTACATACATGCACGCGTAAAATACTCACGTCGAACTCTTACCCGGGCTTTTCTCAAATCGGGGAGAAGCCTCAGTCGTTCCAATTCCAATTTCAATGGAAGATGAAGTAGGCAACCAATTCCTCAAGCATCTCTTGGTCCCTCCACCTATCCACGCCGACGACGATGAGCCGGTTCGTCCTCCTCCGAAATCGATTCTCCTTGATCCGTTCGGCTACGTCAGCCCTCGGATCAACGACAGCACCGCCGGAGCAATCACGATGGACAGGCACATCATCCTCGGTGACCTTCTAGCCGGTGCCCCCGCCTCGCATCTCCTCGCTTCACCGTGCGCTGCCCTGGCCTCGTCGGAGCACGGGTTCGGCGACTACCCCGGGATCGTCACCACGGAGGACGACCTCGTCCTGCTCCACGTCAACCTCCACCCCGTCGGCGCCCTTCTCTCCGACGACAAATACGAATACTTCGTCTATCAGGCCGGCGACGGCACCCAGGACAAGCCGCCGTCGCTTCACCCGATCCCCCTCATGGACCCGATCCTCCAGTTCTCGACGAAGAGCCTGCGCTGCTGCGCCCGTGACACGTTCTTCATCGCCATACTCCGCCATCCGGATGGGCTACCTAATTCCAACACGGACCACCGGTTCGATCTCCACCTACACGTGGAGCACCGAGGCCGATGTATTCTTCGGATCACTTCGCGTTCGCTACTCGAGTAAGACGATCACCATCGGCGGCGACCGCAGTACCGTGGGCTGGGTCGACCTCTAGCGAGGCATCCTCATCTGCGACCTGCTAGGGGACAACAATCACCTTTGTTGCGTCACGTTGCCGCCGCCGATTGTGCCCGTGCTGCTCAAGGGCCCGCCGTCGTACGATCGAGACATCATCGTCGTCGATGGTGAGATCAAGTACTTCCACATGCACTTATTCAGGAACGCGTGTCCCTACATCGTCGACAGCTGCAAGGCTGAGAAAGTAAATGTACTCTAATGGGTGAAAAAAATATAACATATATTTAGAAACTTTGAAAAATTACGAATTTCGGTGTGATAATAGTTTATACGGTAGAAAGTATATTACATAAAGTTTCAACTTTAACTTTAAATTTATTTAAAAGTTATAAAATTAACAAATTACAGAGGAAGATGACAAATTAGTTGTTTTGTCCTTTTCTTTTGTCTTTATTCATAATTTATTATTGTTATATCTTTTAGCTAAATTGAATTTAAAGGATAAAACCTTTGATACATTGTTTAGTATCATATAAACTACATGTACATCAAGTTTCATAAAAATTAAAAAACTTTAAATAATATTTTAAATATTTTTAAAATTTTCTCTCTCCGATAGAATGTCCAGTCGGTGGAAAAAAAAACCATATCCTCTACGAGGCGACCGCAATATGAAACTTTCCATGGCCGACGTGACTCACCCGGAATTTGCCGAGTTGCTGAGTAGCTTTCAGGGCGACCAAGGAACAAGGTCGATGGGCTACAATGTTGGGTTTCCTGCTCTCAGCTTGCACGATGACGTTGTTTACATTACCAACAGACTTCAACCCCTTGGCCGTAGAGCATGGGTGGTTGCTGTTGACATGAGGCATCAGACTAGGCACGATGTGGGTTATCTTTGCTCTGGAAGACCCTTCGGTTGCCATTACAAGTTCCTTCAAAGTGGGATCTCCCGGCATCTCGATATGTCCTTGAGCTGGTGATCTCCCTTTTTAGTGTCCTGGTCTTGCTTAACTTCATTGCACATTGTAGATTTTTTTTTGAACGACGTTGTACATTTGTTATTTGAGACAGTTTTTAGCTTCATTGCACGTTCCAAATTAAAACTATTTCCAACAAAGTATAAAGATAGCTTGCCAAACATAGCATTTGTTGACCCTGACTAAATCCCAACAGTCTAATAAGAGTGGGAAAATATTATACAGTTGCTCGCTGATCCTCAATACATCAAGTTACAATTTCGGGAGACAAGTTAGCTGATTGATGAGCATCATCTTTGTTCGTTTGAGAGTTTTCAATTGACATAATGACCCACAAATTCGAGAGAGGATCCCTAACACCATGGAAAAGTTCCCGAAGTTGGCCCCTGCCACCGTCCTCGTGCCCCGCATCGGTAGGCCGCTCCCCATCACCATCGTACGTCATCAACCCCGCCCGGGCCGAGGGGTACCTCCGCATGATCCGGGACCAGCAGCGTCTTGGCCTCGCTAGCTCGCGATGAGGAAGGTGGCATCAACCTCGACGAGGATGAGACAATGGCGGTGGTGATGGTGGGGTGCTGTTGATGGATGCGAGGCATGGGGGTGGCCATTGAAGGGCACGGGGAGAAGGCGACCGGCATGGGAGAGGAGAGGGAAAAAAGAGATAAGAGGAAAAAATGATGTGGCAACCGACATGTGGGATTCACCGTAACACATTACATAAAATCGCTCTCGAAACCATCAAGGGAGTGGATTGAACCGTGTTAAAGGAGTTCAATGATCTGTCTACCTGATCTTATAGTTGAGGGACCAAATGAAATGAGATAGGGAGGAAAATATAGCTTTTCTCTTTCTTTCCTCATAAAACGAAGTCCGTTTTTGGGATATTTCCTATATGTAGATCGTTCGATAGGAGACATGGGATAGATCGGTGTTTGAGGTTCGTGCGAATTAGATGAACGATACAGATTCGGACGGGTGGAGAAGGGAAGGGTAGCTAGTGCTGCCACGTGTCGCCACGGGATCTGGAGCGGGTGGGAGGTAGAGAGAAACCAATTGATTTCGAAACTTAAAACATATTTTTCTTCCAAACCGTAACTTCGTTTTTGAATCTGTTTACACCACCGTGTTATTTAGAATTAATTCTACGAAACGAGATCCGACATGAATATACTTAATGCTAATTGACGAGCATCATCTTTGTTCGTTTGAGAGTTTTCAATTGACATAATGACCCACAAATTCGAGAAAGGATCCCTAACACCATGGAAAAGTTCCTGAAGTTGGCCCCTGCCACTGTCCTCCGTGCCCTGCATCGGCAGACCGCTCCCCACCACCATCGTCCGTCATCAACTCCGCCCGGGCCGAGGGGTACCTCCGCATGATCCGAGAAAGGATCCCTAATGCGTTTCACCCTCGCTAGCTCTGCGATGAGGAAGGTGGCATCAACGTTGACGAGGACGAGATGAGGAAGGTGGCATCAACGTTGACGAGGAGGAGACGGTGGCGATGCTGGTGGTGGAGAGCTGTCGGTGGATGCGAGGCGTGGGGGTGGCCATTGACGGGCGCGGGGGAGAAGGCGACCAACATGGGAGAGGAGAGGAAAAAAAGAAAGGAAAAAAGAAGAGAGAGAAAACGAAAAAATGATGTGGTAACCGATATGTGGAGTTTACTGTGACACGTCACATAAAATCGCTCTTGAAACCACCGAGGCAGTGGAATTGAACCGTGTTAAAGGAGTTCAATGATCTGTCTACCTGATCTTATAGTTGAGGGACCAAATGAAATGAGATGTGGGATGCAGTAACAGGCCCAACCTAGCTAACGTACGTGCGGGCCGCTTGTTTAAATCGCTGCCCAAATTTGGGCCCATTCATGCAAACATCACGGCCCAATTGTTCACCCTGCTTGGTAAGCCAAACTCAGCCCACCCACTCTCGCTATTAAACCTAGTCACTGGTTCCACTGCCGCCGCCGCCGGAGAAGCACAAATTGAGCAGCTAGGGTTTATCGCCGCCACACGGATCAAAGCCTAGAGTTTTGCGTGCTTTTGCTGCTGCCCGAGAGGAGGAGAGGAGAAGTCAATCGAGATGCTGCGGCGGCAACAGCGGGTGCGGAAGGAATACTTGTACCGGAAGCACTCGGAGGGCGCCGAGCGGGTGCTGCTCGAGAAGAAGCGCCGCGTCCGGGAGGCGCTTGAGGAGGGCAAGCCCATCCCCACCGAGCTCCGCAATGAGGAGAACGAGCTTCGCCGCCTCATCGACCTCGACGACCAGGACCGAGCAGGCACGTTCCACCTCAAGTCTCTTCCCTTTCTTTCTATTGTTCGTTTGCACAGTGAGTTAAGTGTGGCTGACCATCTGTTTCACTGTTGTTTTGTTGGTATTTATTTGATGCAGCTTCTAGGAACGTCATCGATGACGAGTATGCCAATGCCGCCCTTGCTGAACCCAAGATACTATTAACTACGTCTCGCAATCCCAGCCAACCACTGACTCAGTTTGCTAAGGTAATTTTTTCTCTTTTCTGGAAATGAGATGTCAAGCGGATTCAAGTTTTGCAGTGAATTAAGCTTACTAACCTCCATTGTTGTGTTCATTTTGTAGGAGCTGAAGGTTGTCTTTCCAAATGCACAAAGGATGAACCGTGGAGGACAGGTACAATGCAGCAGCCGTGCCTTACCGTGCTTATTGCTCTTTATTATTGTTATTTATCTCGTTTTTGAATCCCATGGAGAGGGGCAAGGATGTTTTACAATATGCTGTGGTGGTTATTACTAGGAGTATACATATTGCCATACCAAATGCAGTTCTTCTATTCACTTCTGTATGTTGTCATCTTAGTTTCTCAGTGATACACATTTTTCTTATTGTCAGGTGATATCAGAAATTGTTGAGTCATGCCGTGCACATAACATCACTGATCTTATCTTGGTACATGAGCATCGTGGTCAGCCTGATGGTTTGATTGTCAGTCATCTACCTCATGGTCCAACGGCATACTTTGGATTGCTCAATGTGGTAAGTATGATTATCTGTTGTATAAGTAATGCTGATCTGGTGCCATGTGCAGTATGTATGACCAATTTGCTGATAACATGAGCTTCTGTGGTGCAGGTGACGCGGCACGATATTAAAGACAGGAAGGCTATCGGTAAGATGTCAGAAGCTTACCCCCACCTGATACTAGATAACTTCACGACCAAGGTAATACATGAACAATTTGTATGGTCTCACATCAAAATATGCATGTTCTTTTGATGTTAACAGTTTACAATTTTGATTGTTCTTTTGTTGTCCCATCATCATGATCACTTTGTGCTCTTCCATAGAAAATTTAAATCAGAACTTTATAGTGAGGCATTCGTTAAATAGTTAGAGTAAACATGCTTAATGGTAAACAAAAGAGGCTACGAGTCTGTTTTTTGTTGAACTAGTATTTGCGTGGAAGCATTCTCCATTTCAACAGAAAGAACTAAAGGCTGCTGTGATGCTTAATTCAAATGAGTCACTCTCTCTCTCTCTCTGTCTCTCTCTCTCTCTCTCGTGTGTATGTGCGTGTGCACACTCATTCTTGATGTTTGCAGCAACAATCATATGATGTTTATTTTAATCATGGAAACGCCGAGCACCTTCAGTTCTACTCTTCACCGATGTGTTTTCTTTCTTTTATTGGAAAGAGATAGTTTACATCTGCTGCTTCGCATATTCGTAATTATGTTTTCTTGAAGATGTTGTGCATTTATTTTTCTGGCAGTGTCATGGTTTGCGTGTTTTCAAGTAACTACACTAGAGTCCCTAGTGAGTTTTTTTCTTCTTCTTTTTGGCTGCAGTGATGGTTTTCTCGTTAACCTGAGTTATTATGAGGATTATACCATCCATTCAAAATATAGACTGAGCAGCATTGATAACTGTGTTATGTTTTCAGGGTTTTCAAGTAACCACACTGCAATTACTAGTTTACATTTTTCTTTTGTGGCTGCAATGATGGTTTTCTCGTTAACCTGAGACATTATGAGGATTAAACCATCCATTCAAAAATATAGACTGAGCAGCGTTGATAAGTTGATAATGGTTTCCGTGTTTTCAAGTAATTACACTAGTCATTAGTGCACGTTTTTCTTTTGTGGCTGTAATGATGGTTTTCTCGTTAACCTGAGACATTATGAGGATTATACCATCCATTCAAAAATAGACTGAGCAGCGTCGATTAAGTGCATCATGTTTTAAGGGTTTTCAAGTCACCAAACTACAGTTACTAGTTTGTGTTTTTCTTTTGTGGCTGCAGTGATGGTTTTCTCGTTAACCTGAGACATTATGAGGATTATATCATCCATTCGAAAATATAGACTGAGCAGTGTTGATAAGTGTATCATGGTTTGAGGGTTTTCACACTATAGTTACTAGTTTGCATTTTTCTTTTGTGGCTGCAATGATGGTTTTCTCGTTAACCTGAGACATTATGAGGATTATACTATCCATTCATTCAAAAATAAAGGCTGAGCAGTGTTGATTCTAGATAAGCAAGGTGATATTGTAGCACATTTTCTTTCTAAGTTTTAATTTGTTATTTTTTTGTGTTGTATACAGTGTATCCAAATGTGTTCCTCTGATAAATTTGGAGATTGCAATGTCTTTCTCGTTAACCTGTGACTTGTTTCTTCCATGATAGACATTCAATCCATTCACATCTGATTACTGAGAATCTCTGCTTTCACTTTTTTGGGTTTTTTTTTCGCTTCAATTTTTGGGTGTGGTAATAGCCTCACACTATGCATCTCTAACAGAATTTCAATTGAGTTCATGTAATCTCGTTAATATTGCCATGAAGTTTGGATGCTGATTTTTTTTTCTTGGTAACCTGAAATGTGCTTGCTAAATCTCACTTGAATCCACTTCTTGTACAGCGTCTTTGGTTTCTATTTTACTACTAAACTCATCTATAGTAAATAACTTTTCTGCATTCATAGGTTCTGTCTTTATTAACTTGTATAGTTTCTTTCCCATCTCTTTGTCAATAGAGCTGCATCATCACAATTCTTGTGTAAGCTCATTTTAGTCTTGTTCCTGCTCTCTACAATTACATGATTTTATTTTGTTATTTTTCGTGCACCTAATTTTGAGTGGAGGATGCGGTGATGTTTTTTCTCGTTAACCTGATATGTGCTTACCACTGTGAAGACAAGCCTCAATCCATTTAAACTGCTAACTGAGCACCTCCATTTCGCTTGTTTGGTGTGGCTTGATTCTGTTTTGTGAGTTGGCCATCTACTGTCTGCTTGGTAGGCTACAGAAAAATAAATTTTGGATGGGGGCGAATGAAACTAAACACATTATGCTATGCTAATCTGTTTATACAGCAATGGACTTCATCTCAGCCATCAAAAGTTACAAATTCTATTATTGCAGGCTGGTGAAAGGACTGCCAACATTCTCAAGCATCTTTTTCCTGTGCCAAAGCCAGATTCTAAGCGAATAATTACTTTTGCTAATAGAGATGACTTTATCTCATTCAGGTTAGTATATTGTTTGTTTCTTCCACAAGATCAAGATCAAGATCCGCTGGCTCACCTTTGCGGCTTCTATAACTTGATTAAGGCATTGATATCTCCTCAAAGGATATGTTCTTTATTCCTTTGGTAATGCCATTATTTGAAATTTCTTGTTCCATTGTGAAGGCATCATGTCTACGAACAACGTGGTGGCCCCAAATCTATTGACCTGAAGGAGGTTGGGCCTCGCTTTGAACTGCGACTTTACAAGGTTAGTTAAACCTGTCATCAGTAAAACACCGTTTATAGCTGTTAAGCCTGCCATTATTAACTTGTTGCTCTTGCGGACAACAGATCAGACTAGGAACTGTGGAGCAGAACGAAGCAAGAGACGAGTATACACTGCGGCCCTACATGAATACGGCGAAGAAACAAAAGATTCTGGGGGCATGAGTTGTTTGAAGTACACAGAAGTACAGCATTTTTTTTTTTTGAGTTTTTTTGTTGTTCCTTGTACTGTAGTACTGGCTCAAGATTTTAGGGCTACTAGATTGTGACTGAAGTATCAGATGAGGTTATCTGAACTGTTTAAACTGTAGTCTTTTTCTCGTGACATGAGAAATGTTATTAACTTGAAAATTGGTCAAAACTAGTCTATTCTCGTGGCATGAGAAATCTTGTCCAACTTCAAAGTTGTAATTAATTTTATGAACCTCTGGAAGCCATGGTTGATTAATCATGATCAATAGCAACTGGCGGGGGGTAACCTTGAATAATCGCGGATGGGGTAAAGTCAATTAATAGGCAGCACGTAGTTTGGATGTTATTGTGGAAGCGTTCTGTCTGCTTGTCCTAGTGGTTTTGAATAATAGCATACTCAGAAAAAAAAACAGAAAAGGATTTCAAGGCAATTGGTCATCATATTTGGCGTCTTCTTTTCTAGTATAACAGAGCAGTTGTTGATGAAAAACACCCAGCTTCTAGTTTGGATCTCCAATGGAACTTGCAAGATCCGGTGTTTACCGAGCACAGGGGATCTCCTATCTCCAGTCCGATTTCCCATATAACCTAGAGAACTCAGTCCAATACAATGTATGAAAAGACGCACTTTTCACTGCTTCATAGAAATTTTGTAGGATATGAAAGTTTCCTTCATATTTTGGTGGAATTCTAACATGAGGTCTAACCTCATGTTAAATTCCTTTGAAAGTTTCATAGCACATGATTTCTCTTTTTTCTCTCTTTGTTCTCTCTCACTAATGAACATAACATCTTTTAGGAGCAATTCATGTGCTATTTTCATTCCATAGGATCTGAAAACATGTGTAACTTCAATCCTACTTAGAGCACTTATACTATTCTTACGTTTTGAGAATCCTTTGTTCCAGATAAGCCCTCATACTCATACCCAAAGCACTTTCATATCTGCTCTGAAGAATGAATGATAGGTACTACTGCCTATCACCAGCAATCACTGATTGAGAAGGAAAAAAAAAACATATCTACTCCGACCGAAAGCGCATCCTATTGTCCGTTCAATGCACCCAGCAAAGAAAACGTTTTGTACCGAAAAGAAATACTTACGGAATAGTCCCATGATATCTCGCCCCTTTTCTATATACCTTCCACTTGTGGCCGGGCTGGCTCCCACCTTAATCCGCCGCACTTGAAAAAGATGCAACATGGTTTAGACGCTAAGCATTCTTCCATCCTTCCCGTCATTCAGGACCGTCGTCGTCAGTCGTCAGCAGTAGTAGCTGGAGCTGACCATGACCCCAAACCGGAACGGCTCCGATATTTTTATTCGCCGAAGCGGTAGATTAACCACGAGCCAATGCGAGAAAGCGCGTGTGCACGCACCGGCGGCGGATAAGCTCGCGCTGCGGCTGCGGCTGCGGCGCACACGACGTCGCCGTCGCCGCTGCCGCTGCGCGTCGCGGTCGGTCGCGCCCGTCCGTCCCTTGACCGGCCGAAGCGGCAAGTGGATCCGTAAGAAACGTCGCGGTCACCCACCACACCACTTGCTCAGCATACGGCAACAGAGGCATAGCTGGGTGGGGAATCCTCTCTTTTCCTGCCGTTCTCTTGCCCTCTTTGGCTCGGCCCTCCCGCCGCGTCTCACGGCAAGCTAGAGCGGACGGGACGCGAACCAAGGCCCTCCCCCTTCGCTCTCGCTCTCGCTCGCCTCTTTTTTTGGTATTATATAAAACCGGCGGTGACGCGACGCATGGGTGATTGGGGGTGTGGACGGGCACGAGGAGGAGCACCTCCAACAAGTTGGGTTGGGCAGGGGGATTGATTGCGCCAAAAAGTTGGATTTTGTCCGCTTCCCCGGCAATTGGGAGGAGCAAGTGGGCGTGTGGACGGGGGCGACGCATTCGCCGCAGCACGCGCTTGGCTCATCGATCACAATCACATTGGCAAAGCAGCTTCCCCCGGCTTTCTCTGATACCGGGTTTCCCTGAGAGAGACGCCGGATTGTGGGTGGTTTTCGGTGGTGTCGCGGCTCCGTCACGTCGCCGTCACCGGGATGGGTCGCGAGATGTCCATTTCTCTCATGCATATTCTTTTTCCTTCATAGTACAATAGTGCAGGATGGGTCACCGGGATGAAAGTATATGTTATGTCCAGCTCCTCTTTTTCCTTCCATCTTCCATGGGGTGTGTTCGTTTCCAGAGTCTAAATTTTATAGCTATCACATAAAAAAGAATCTTACTTATTTAAGAAGTACTTAAATAAAGTTTAATTATAAAATAAATTTCATGCCCCTAGACTAATTTACGAGATGAATCTAATGAGGTTAATTAAGTCATGATTAGAAGACGGTTATTGTATCATCACTTTAGCAAAACATAAATTAATTAAACTAATTAGATTTAGCTTGAAAATTAGCACCAATCTGTCAATAGGGTTTTGTCATTAAATTGATAAAAATATTTTTAAATAGTAAGATTCTCTTTGATGTGACGATGCTTAAATTTTAGAGGACAGGAAAACAGGGTCCAAGGCAACAATCGCTTCCATCTCCAGTGCTCTAAACATCTCTGATATAACATGTAACTATTTCATGTCTTTGTAACCGAAAATTAGTTTCCAAGTTGGAAAAGGTACGAAGTAATCCAAGAACAGATTGAAATTCTCAAATTGAGCGCTGCAATACTGGGATTGCCTTCAAATTCAGCTCACCTGTTCAAGTTGCAACTCGCATGACAGTGGGTTTAGGTGTTCAAAAAGTAGAACTAGTACTGTACACCTTCGCGCGGAGATACCGGGAGCAAGTAGAAGTAGCACCACAATCCCAACTTTCCATTCCTAGAAATATAGATTCCATCTCTGTGTTTTTTCCTGTGCAAGATGCCAAGATTCCACCTAAAAATAGACGGTAGGCACTCCTTCCCTGTGCTTATACTGACCACCCACGTGATACCTAGGAGTATAGTATAACAGTCCCACACAACATAGGAAGTTCCCAACCTCTTGTTGCCAAAAATCGAAATCATGGACTGCAACCCACTTGACTACTACTAGTATCATCAAGCAGGAAGCAAACAAGAGTGACGTTTGACGGCCAAAACAGCTGCCGAGATGCTGGAATGGACGCAGAGACAGAAACCAATAACGGCACCAAAAGCAGTTTCGTTTGTGGGCATACAACCCCAATATAAAAAAAAAGGAAGAAAGGAAAACAAACAAAGAGTCAGGTCACTCTCGAAGCCGTGCTTGCAACTTGCATCAGGTGCGTCCCCCTTTCCTCTGCCCTGCTATCTCCAGCCTGGGTGCTCTGTTCTCCCACTTGCTCCCTCCCTTCCCGCGCTCTCTACTCTGCTCCAGGCTCCAGCAACCACCTATAAATATCCGCCTGCAAATTCCGCCATGACCATCGCAAAGCCACTCAAAACTCACAACTCAAGCAGCACCGAAGCGAGCAAGCGTACGCATCATCCTGTCGCGACCAATTCCAACGAAGATGTGCCCCATCAAGAAGGAACTGAGCTTCGAGTCCGACTCGCCCTGCAGCTCGACCACCTCGCCGGAGCACCACCAGACGGTGTGGACGTCGCCGCCCAAGAAGCCCGCCGGGCGGACCAAGTTCCGGGAGACGCGGCACCCGGTGTTCCGCGGCGTGCGGCGGCGCGGCAACGCCGGGCGGTGGGTGTGCGAGGTGCGCGTGCCCGGGCGGCGCGGGTGCCGGCTCTGGCTGGGCACGTTCGACACCGCCGAGGCCGCCGCGCGCGCGCACGACGCCGCCATGCTCGCCATCGCCGGGGCCGGCGCGTGCCTCAACTTCGCGGACTCGGCGTGGCTGCTCGCCGTGCCGGCGTCCTACGCCAGCCTCGCCGACGTGCGGCGCGCGGTCGCCGAGGCCGTCGAGGAGTTCCAGCGCCGCGAGGCCAGCGCCGAGGAAGACGCGGGGTCGTCGGCGCCGTCCTCCCCGGCCACTGACGGCGAGGACGCCAGCGAGAGCGAGGACTCTTCTCTGCTGGCCGCGGAGGACTCCACCTTCGAGCTGGATATTTTCAGTGACATGAGCTGGGACGTATACTACGCGAGCTTGGCGCAGGGGATGCTCCTGGAGCCGCCATCCTTGGCAACGGCGTTCGTGGACGACAACGCCGTTGAGATTCCGCTGTGGAGCTACTAGAACCAAAGCCATCGTGGTAGTCTCCTGAATTTTGCAATGTTTTCTTCCCTTTTGGCATCTGTTGCCAAAATTTTGTGATCCAAAGGTGCTACTTAGTAGTGGTTAAGTTAGAAAGTACGTAACGAAACAGAGCAATTTGGGAAAACAGAGCGTGCCCACTGACTTTGCAACTTGGCGAAACTCAAACCTTTTCTAATCTGGCGGTTATGATAGCGGTTGACATTCTAATAGTCAACGCTTCATAAAGAAGCCCTTCCCTTCAAAAACTGTCAGCTTGCAGGGTTGTGACGTCACGGATTCAGAAAAGAGA